>OU015360.1:57711295-57723877 GCA_907164505.1 Acomys kempi
TGTGTGTGTGTAGTGTGTGAGTGTGTGTGATGTGGTGTGTGTGTGTAAATGTGTGTGTGAATGTGTGTGTGTCTATGTGTGTAAGCGTGTGTGAGTGTATCTATGAGTGGGTGTATGAGTGTATGATTGTGCATGTGTATTAGTGTGTGAATGTGAATGTATCTGTGTATGAGTGTGAATGTAAGTGAGTGACTGTGCAAGGTATGTGTATGAGTGTGTTTGTGTCTGTGTTAGAAGAAGATGAGAAGAGAGGCATGTGACTAGTATAAATTGCATAATAGGATATGTAAAGATTTTGTGAGGAATGGACAATAACAGAAAAGACCAGATCGCCCTGTCGGGACTCAGGCCTGTTCTCCACTGTAGGCTGCTTACCTGTTTCTCCGTGGCTGACATCTCTGACTTACTTCCTCTAGTTGTTCACCATGCCTGAGACCAAAAGGGCCTCTGGTGCACGCACTCTCACATATTTTTTTAAGGCAAGGTCTCACTATGTAGTCCTGGCAGGGCTGGAACTTACTATATAGACAGGGCTGGCCTCAAACTTGCAGAGAACTGCTTGCCCTTGCCTCCTGAGTGCTGCGATTAAAGGCGTGTGCCATTATGTCAGGCAATCAATCTTACAATTTTTTGACACAGAGTCCCACTTTATCTTATTTTCCCTTGAGCTCACTGTGTAGTCCAGGCTGGCTTCCTGTCTTGAACTCTGTCTCGGCCATTAAGTACAAGGATTACAGGCGTGCACTATCATGTCCAGCTTCTAACACAGTTTTAGTTCAGCTTCCAGTTATAAGAATAATCAGCCTTTCACATGAACTCTGGTGCCTCTTATTTGGCCATGTCCCTTGATGGGGAGGCCCGATGGCACTCGGAGGAAGGATAGCAGACTACCAAGAAGAAACTTGATACCCTAGCATCATATTCAAGGAGAGGAGGTGCCCATCAGTCATAGTCATAGGGAAGGCGAATGGGGTGAAAGCGGGAGGGAGGGAGGAATAGGAGGATGCATAGGATGGGATAGCAATTGAGATGTAATATGAATGATTTTATTTTTCAATTAAAAAAACATAAAAAGAAAGGAAGAAAGAAAAAAAGAAAGAAAGAATCATCAGCACAGCTCTTTAGACTCTCCCCACCACACCTGTCCAGATGCTTGAGCGTCCATGTCCTCTGACCTAAGAAAGCAAGGAAACTTCAGAGACATGTGTATAACGTGGAAGTCCAGAGCAGAAATCCAGAGTAAGCAGAAGAGGCAATTTCCACGAAGACCAACCAAAATCAAGAAAATGGAGAAACACAGTAAGAATGTTTAATGGGATGATCACAGAGAATGACGAGTAACACAAAAATCTGAACAGAGGGAGTGAAAGAATGGCAAGTACTGAGAGACGAAGCAGAACCACAGTTATGTTACAAAACACACTACAAAGGAGGCTTGGGGGAGTGGTGGCTCATGTCTTTTTAGTCTTAGCACTCTGGAAACAAAGGCTGGGGGTTCTTTCTGAGTTCAAGGACAGCCCAGCATGAACTTCGTACATAGTAAGACCCTATCACATACACAGTGCCAGTCGCTCTCTCTTTCTCTGCCTGCCTGCTCCCCTTTTCTCTCTCTCTCTCTCTCTCTCTCTCTCTCTCTCTCTCTCTCTCTCTCACACACACACACAGTTTCAGTCACTGGTGAAAAGATGAATATAGACAAGGCACAGAAGACAGATCCAAGACGCAAACACCAGGATTCTCAGAAGCAATGAACACCACAGAAGCAATGATCACATAGCAAAACTATGAAGTAAAGATAAATATATGAGTGTTTGAATCAAAGGAACCAACCAAACACGAGACAGTTATAATGAGGAGAAACAAGACCATATTGTGAACTCTAAAGAAGCCACAGGCCCTATAGGCTTAAGAGAAGAGAAGAGATAACTTGTGTATAAAATTAAACACCTTAATATTTGCATTTAAACTGGAATTGTACAATATATAGATGAATTATAAAAGTAATGCTAATAACATCAACAAATTAAAACAAATAAGCAAAAAGTCAAAGACAAGTTGGCAGGAAGGCTTTGGAGGAAGCTTTCGGCTCACTACCTTTAACAGCAGGATTTTTTTTTCTGCCTTCCTTTTTATTGCATTGCAATGGTTATTTTTTGGGGGGAGTTGATTTGTTTTTGTTTGTTTCAATTTGGGGCTTTTTTTCCCTTCCCCCTCTTCCAGTAGTAGGGACTGAATTTATGGTCTCAGGCATTTTCTTCCAGGTTTTGGAGGAAAAGGACCCAGATTTTCATTTTATGTTGGAATACATGAAACCCCGTCTGTCTCAAGGGGAAAAAATTTAATCTGAAACTAAGAAGCAAAATCCTTAGTATTCTTCCTCTGATAGCGCAGGGTCACACAGCCATTTCTAGGTTACAGGCTGTTTTGTTTGTTTGTTTTTAACAATGAGCAAAATTTTATTAAATAAATGAATGTTATAATTTAACTTTTGTCATATGGAACTTTTACTACTAATAATAGTGTACAGGGGCCTTGGGAAATTGTTCCTTTGGTAAAGTGCATACTGTGCAAGCGTGAGGATCTGAGAGTGGATCCCCAGCATCCTCATTAAAAGCTTGGCACTGCTGGACCTGTTAGCCCAACCTGTAAGGAGGTGGACACAGAAGAATTCTGGGAGCTCACTGGCTAGTCCCTCTAGCCAATTGGTGCACTCCAGGTTCAGTGAGAAACCATCTCAAGGGAGCACGCATGGGCATGTGCACGTGCATACTGTATACCTCAAAAAACACACACACACACAGACACACACAGACACACACACACACACCCTGCAGATATGCAAGAAACATCAGTGTATAAGTGTTTAAATCAATTAGTATCTCATTTTAAGAATATATTCCTTTAAAATGTAATTACAGATGAAAAGAAATTGCATGTTCTCAGGGTTTTGCATAGTTAGTCTTGCCAAATGTTCATGTCAAGTGCAATACAAAGTGTCTGACCAGCAATTCTTCCATACAGGTCCAACATTAGTGTCTCTGTATCCCTCTCTGTCTGTCTCTGTCTCTCCTCTTTCTCTGTTTCTCTTTCCCTCTCTCCCTCCCTCCTTCCCTCCTTCTCTCTCTCTCTCTCTCTCTCTCTCTCTCTCTCTCTCTCTCTCTCTCACACACACACACACACACACACACACACACACATACATGTTTTTTACAACATAAAATGAAGCACATTAAATAGAACAATTTACCCAGTTGTACTTGGCGTGGTCATAGTGTTGAGCCAGCATTCTCATTAATCTTTGAAAAGTTCTCTTTGAATTTGCTCAACTGAAAACCAGGCTATAGCTTTGATCTCATAGAGATCTGTCTGCCTCTGCCTTGACAGTGCTAGGATCATATGGGTGTCACCATACATGGCAAGTTTTCTTCTTTTGGGAACCACCTCATATTTTTTTCTATTAGGAATTATTAAAAATGATTTATAGCCAGCACTCAGGGAGGCAGAGGCAGGTAGATCTCTGTGAGTTTGAGGCCAGCCTGGTCTACAAAGTGAGCCCAGGACAGCCAAGGCTACACAGAGAAACCCTGTCTCAAAAAACAAAAAACTTTATACTTAAAATATTTAATATCGTACCTACACCATGTATCTCAAATATAGTCTGACCTTTTGAGTTTAGCTCATGATACTCCTTAGCAATATCATAAATTTTAAATATTCAACATTAGCCTCATCTTCATATTTTATTTGACTTTTAGCTTATCAAGGTTTAGTATCTGGCTGGGCATAGGGTATACCCCTTTAATCCCAGCACTTGGGAAGTAGAGATAAGTGGATCTCTGTGAGTTCCTGACCAGCCAGCTCTACAAAGTGAGTCCAGGGTAGCCAAGCTACAAGAGAAACCTTGTTTTGAAATAAAACAAACCAAACAAAAATAAACCAAAACACCAAAGGTTTAATATCTGTAGTATTACTACAACAATGTAATTTTTTACATTTAATCAAATGGGACTTTTGGTGGGCGGGGGAAGGAAACTAACATCTTTTCAAGCAATTTCAGTGTTCTCAGCACTGTTGACTGAATAATCCATCTTCAGTCATAGAATAAATACCTTGAATTAGGGCATTTTCTATTCTAAATGCTTGTACTTGTATTACATTAAATGCTAAAAATCATGTAGGATTTAAAGTGTTTAACTCTTCTAGGGAAATTTTAGAAGTGCCTAAGAGAATGATCATCAGTTAAGATGCATAAACAGTAAAGGATAAGACCAAATTTCAGGGTTGTTTGCAACAGTGGCTTATAGACCTAATGAAAACCCATGTTCTTCTACTCTCACATCTTCCAGCTCCGCCCTCTACTGTGACAAGATTCTCTTCATGGATATAGGATGGCTGAGGAAGCAATGTGGACTGATATGTCCTCAAACCTTTACCTGCTGAGTCCTTTTGCTCACCTTTCATCTAATATTTTTAAAATTTTTTTCTAGCTTACAGTTATACAGACACTGCAACTTTTTCATTCATATTATCAGTTCTGTTGTGGTAGAAGGCTTATTAACCAATGTAGCACATGTTTTATTTAACAGTTAATTTGTTTAAAAGTAAACATTTGGGGCCAGCAAGATGGCTCAGCAGGTCAAGAATAAAGATGCTTGCCACTTGAGCCTGACTGTGCTCAATTCCTGACCTGAATTTGATCCCCAGTGGAACGAGAGAATAACTCTCAGAAGTTGTCCTCTGACCACTGTACACAGCATAGTACCTGCGCACACATACCAATAAATAGATAAATGTGATAGATGATAGCCAGACGGACAGACAAACAAAAGTTAACATTTGCCAAATGTTGTGGTATCCCTGGTAATCCCAGCATTTGGGAGGTGGAAACAAGGAAGGATTAGAAATTCAAGATAATCCTTAGCAACATAGAGAGTTCAAGGTCAGCCTAAGGCACATGAGATTTTTGTTGTCTCCTCCTCCTATGACAGAAAGGTCAACATTTAAATGTAGGCCATTTGTGGGCCTGCGTTAATATAATTCTGAAGACTCCACAATTGTTGGGGAGATATCTGATCCAGGGTTGTATGAGTCCCCATTCACAGCAGGACTCAGGTCAAATGTCAGGGTGCAGTGGTGGCTGACAGTCCAGTTATATCCCCTGTGGTCTTCATTCTACTGGACTTTAACCTCGGGCCAGGGCCCGATGGGCAGCTAGTGTGGTAGCAATTAAGACGAAACTCATCACACTGATCCTCAGGCTGTTACTGAATCACACAAGTTTATATGAACTCTTATTACTTTTAATAGTTGTTCAGTTCGATCTTGTGAGGCTTTTAGATCGATGATGCTATACAGCGCCGAAAGTGACAACCTGCCTCCTGCATTGCTTATGTTTTATTACACTGAATCTCCAACCCCAGGTAAATGGCAGTGACGATAGGTGTCCACCTTTGTCAGCAGCCTGTTGGATTTCGCTTCAGCACTTCATCACTAAACACCGTGTTAATGTTCCTCGTGACTTCCATATGGAGTCTTTCCAAAGCCCTGTGGCCAGGTCTCAGGCTCTGGTGACCTTGGCTGTGACAAATAATAATATAAGAAAATACGAAACCAGAAAGCTTGCATTTTGTTAAACTTTAAACAGCGTCACTGCCAGTTAAGACTGTGTGACCAAATTCCTGCTTTGTTCCTCTAAGCAAGAGATAATCCTGGACAGATTGTTAGACAGAATTTTACCTTATGTTTTTGTGCTTTTGTTATTGCTAGGCGAATGACAGAAGTTTATAGTGAGCAAAGGGATGAATATTGTAAAGAGATATTTTATACATGTATTCAATTGTCAAAGAATGAAGTTTTTAACTAAAGAACTTTCAGTAATCACATAAGTAAGCATTTAGACTTATTAGAGAATGACTGAGACTTTAAGATTTATGACTGGTATTAATGCATTGAACTTATTGCAAGGTTGGGCATGATGGCACACACCTGCAGACTTAGTACTTAAGGTGAAGGCAGGAAAGAGTCCTTTGAGATCAGAGTCAGTCTGTGTTACACAATGAGTCTGAGGCCAATATGGACTACATAGCAAAACCCTGCCTAAAAGAAAACAATTTATTTCACAGCTCTAGGAAACATTCAGCATACTATGTGCATCTTAATGGGGTGGACAACTGTCAGCACTGCTCAGGGGAGAGATGGCTGTGTGAGTCATAACCAAATAAGATCAATAAGCAGATGAGACTGGCACATGGTAAGTGCTCAATAAATATTTGATGAGTTAATTGATTAAAAGATGTATAGGACACTTCCCAGAAGTTAGGTCACCAGGGAATGGCTATTCCAGAATTTAGATTTAAAGTCATATAATAACTTTAAGAGGGATTAACGGGAAGCTACTATTTATTTGGTGCCTGGCAGAAAATAATGATTATAATGCTATGATTTTTCTATAATTTAATTCTATAACTACTATTAATAGGGACTATTAGTTATTATATCCTCATTGTCTCTTTGTTAGCCTGTCACAGTATTCAGAGACACTGGGGAACTTCCAGAAAGTCATGAAGTTGGGCTTTAAATCTAATTATCTTTCAGCTCATGAAAACATGGTACCTTCTAGAACATTTACCTCTTCCATCCCATCCAGAGGGCCTGCTGAGTTTATTCTCTTTTATCACCCTATTTCTTTTCTTTTGGGCTTATGGCATGACTCCTTTGAGAGCTTCTATTGCTATAAATTAGTGGGTTTTTACCCCTACAGCCATATCCTGGTGCTCTGAGTATAGTAAGTTCTTGAATATATGTGAATGAATGAATGAATGAATGGATGGATGGATGAATCTATTCAAGTCTCTCTGTAATACTGAAGAAAGGTTGACCTAAGAAAGAGGTAGTTATTGTATAAATAATTGCCCCATGCCCACATCTCTGTGGTATCCCCACCTTTGCCCCACAATCAAATATCTAAAAGCTTATCCCCATTGTGAAGGTGTTTGGAGGTGACATTTTTGAGATGTGATTAAGAGAAGCAGATGGTGCCCCTGGGAATGGAACTGTAACTCTACAGAACAGGCCACAGGAAACTCCAGCACCAACAGGAAGAGTCCTCCACGGAGGGAAGCAGGTCCCTTTCTCTGCTGAAACCTTCATCCTGGGATTTTTAGCTTACAGAATTATAAGAAACAAATTTCTGTTATTTACAAATCACCTAGTCTGTGGTAGTTCTATCAGCCCATGAAGATTAAGAAAGATTTTTATAAGGAGTCAGAGAGTGATGAAGAGAGCTTGTGTGCTAGGTCATGGTTGCTTTGTTCTAGCTTCCTGTTTCCTTAGAAAACTGTTCTTTAGTGTTTTTAACTGTGGTGCTGTTCTTTTGGAAGATGCATGACAAGCCAACTATATTATCTTTCAAAGCCTTTCCACTAAATGCTTTCTATTTTTTCTAAATACAGGAATACAAAAGGGCCCTGTTCAAACAAAGCCTTGCCTAGTATAAATAAAAAAGATATTAGATACAAGTTTTTTAAAAAGTATATTTACATCAAGATCTTAAAGTGGCAGATTTAGAGGAGAGGCGGGGGAGAGAGAGACAGAGACAGAGAGAGAGAGAAAGTTGGGAGTCAGCCTTGTTTTATTCTGTGGTACTCTTAAAATGAGTCAACTGTTTAAAAAAATTATGCTATTCAAAATAAATTAGATAGAACAAAACAAATCCCCTGTCAGTACTGAATAAACAATTTGATGTAAATGATCAACCCATAATAAGTCATGTTTTAAGAAGGTACTATTCGGAGTTTTTAATGGCATAAGTGTTTGATATGTTGTGATAATAATCAGTATAAAACTTATAGGTAAAAGTCAAAGTTGGTGGCACATTACTGTAATCCCATCACTTGGAGGGCGTAGGAATATGGTCCACAAATGGAATCATGCAGAAGGAAATTTTGAGTGCTTGTAAAAACAAAACAAAATCCCAAGAAAACAACACAAAAATAGTCTCGTGACTTCAATTTCTTCAAAAATACACAATTGTTCTTAGAATGTGCTTTTTTTCTTCCTCCAGGTGTAGTGGACAGGAGTGAGTTTGTTTTAGATTATCCATTACAACTCAATATTGTAATTTATTTGTCTGTCTCATGTGGCTTGTTGTTGTTTTGGACACTTCACTCCTGTGACTCTTAACTCTCAGAGGATAAATTGTCTGGTGCTCTGAATAAAGTGGCCATCGAGTGAACCTTTAGTCTGCCTTATTTTTAGGCTGCACTTTTTAAAGTTCACACCACCAATGAGAGTAGTAAACAGGAAGGAAGAAGGATCGAGAATTCAAAAAAATTTTTTTAAGTACAATTCGATAATAGGACCAGGTGGAGAGGCTAGTAATGCCAGGATTTAGGTGACTGAGGTAGGAAGATTGAGAATGTGAAGCCATCCAGAGCCATGGTCATATAAATTGCATTCATAGGAGGTTTACAAAATGGAGGATACCTTCTGTGCATTTTTATGTCAGTCACAGGTCTGACAGGGATAGATGGCACATCCAGTCCAAGTGACAGAAGAGCAAACTACTTGCAGAGCTATGAACAAAGGATAAAGGAAGTTGAAATAAAGAATCCCAGGGCTCACAACAGTGGTGTGTAGGAACCAGGCCCGACTAGGCTGCCTGTCTGTCTTGCTGTTTCATGCCCTGTTTCTAGCAGCTTCCATGTCTGTGTTTATCTTGGTTAGCTAGTCATGTTTACTGCTCTGAGAATGCACCCCTCCCTTCCTCAAGACTTTTCCTCCTGTGTGCAATCACCTCTTGAGGGATTTCACCTGGGAGGAGGATTCCTGTTTTGCTGCCTATAAGAAGGCTCTTTGGAACTCTGGGGGAGAAGAATAAACTGCTGCTGCGGCTGCTGCTCTCTTAGCACGAAGGACCCGCTGTGTTATTGTGTGTGTGTGTGTGTGTGGTGTGTGTGTGTGTTTGTGTGTGTGTGCATGAGTTAAATCCGCAGTCCCCACCCTCGACTTGGTACCGCGGTGGCGTGGGCACCACAGTGGTGATTCATTACCACTCCTAAACCTGAAAGAGCAAGGAGGGACTAATGGCTGAAGGAATATTCTAATACTGCATGGCTGCAGACAGCAGAGGGCCTCATGTCAAGTGCCTTTCTATTCTCCCACTATCCTGGGTAGTATTCAATTGGTAGGCATAGGAGAAAGCGAATCCACTGACACAGTCCAAGGAGGTCATCCTTTTAAGTCAGAGCTGGTGGGAGGGAGGGTAGATATGGAGAGGCAAGTAGAAAACACACAGCACAGTATTTAGTAAAAAGCAGTATTGTAATTATAAAATGTAAGCATATGCATGGCATAGGTCAAGTTTAGAGGTTTCAGAGGGGTTCTAACCACATGATCCTGGTCCTACAAATGTTGCTCTGGTTTTGGTGAGTTTTACATACAAGACGAATGCTATGATTTGAATTTGTCCCCTCCAAAATCCAGGCATTATAACTTAAGAGCTAATGTGATGGATATTGAATGCTCAGCAGTTTGGAAACTTTAACAAGCAACTAGGCTGCTCCCTCATAACACAAGAGACTGTGTGCAGCACTTAATGTTCTTGGCTTTTTCCTTCTACCCTGTGAGGACACTGTGATCCCATCCTTCAGAGGACAGGGCAACAGGGCTGGCTCTACCTTAGAAGCCAAGAGAAAGCCCATCAGAAAACAGAGCCTGTCATAAGCCGCTCTTGCACTTCACAGCATCCCAAATGATGAGAAAATACACTCAGTTCTTTACAAATGACTCCACCATGGGCATTTAATGTTACAGCACCACAAATGGAGTCCAGCAATGAATCAAAGCACTTCAAAGAACAAGAACACTGGGCTTGTGTCTGGGTTGAATGACAGACAGCTGTGTGAAGATGGGTGAGAAAGTTCCCGGTAAAGTCTCAAAGGGGTCCCCCAATCATGGAGTGTGACAGCACAAGACAGGGAAGGCAGAAGAGTACATATGTACACCCCTCTATACCAAAGATTGCCATGGTCAGTCAGAACTGTTTTTGAAAACTGGTGGAGTAGTTGAAGAGCCATTAATAACCACTTGGCCAACGCAAATGATAGCATCAGAAAGAAGAAAGCTGAGAGAGAACGGTTTTCCTTGGTTCACACCCCAGAAAGAGGCAACAATCACTTAGCAAATCTTTCCCAAGTTTTCATCTCTTTGTGTGTGCATGTGTATGTTCATGTATATGTCAGTCTGTGTGCATGTGCGTGTACTTGTGTGTACAGACATGTGAAGGCCAAAGATCAACACTGGGTGTCTTTCTTGGTCACTCTTCATTTTAGTTTTGAGACAGGATCTCTTTCTGAACCTTGAGCCTGCCAATTCATCTACACTAGGTGACCATTGAGCCCTTGGGATCCTCCTACGCACCCCCCAGCCCTGAGTTCACAGGTGTGCCTGACTGTACCAACTTTTTAATGAGTTCGTGGGATCCAATCTCCGTCATTTAGCTTGTATGGTAAGCACTTTACCAACCTGGCCAGTTCTCTAGCCATGGCTTTCATCACTAAAGTACCTCAGAAAAGATGCAACTGGGTGGGAATCCATTAGGATAAGATGGAAAGCTGCCAACATGCAAGGCCCGAGCTACAAACATACAGTACAGGCAATAAGAGATTGGTACATCTCAATGGTTATCCCATCCCTTGTATCCTCCCATTCTTCCCTCCCTTCCATTTTCCCCTTATTCCCCTTCCCTATGACTGTTCCTGAGGGGGATTACCTCCCCCTGTATATGTTCATAGGGTATCAAGTCTCTTCTTGGTAACCTGCTGTCCTTCCTCTGAGTGCCACCAGGTCTCCCCCTCCAGGGGACATGGTCAAAGGTGAGGCACCAGAGTATGTGAGAAAGTAATATCCCACTCTCCACTCTACTGTGGAGAGTGTTCTGTCCATTGTCTAGATCTGGGTAGGGGTTTAAGGTTTATCGCCTGTATTGTCCTTGCCTGGTGCCTTATTTTGAGCGGGACCCCTGTGCCCAAATCTGCCTATCATAATGTTCTACTTGTAGGCTTCTAGGACCCTCTGGATCCTTCTACTTTGCCATTCTCCCATGATTCTCTCATCTAGAGTCCCATTAGAATGTCCTCCCCTCTGTCTCAGTTTCCTGGTAAGTGAACAAGAATAAATTAATAAAGGAGAAAAAAAATTAAAGAAAAAAAGAGAGAAAACCAGAGCGCTGACCAGCTTAGGTACCACCGAGGCCCAGATCCAGGGTCCTGACTTGGTCCACCTCAAAATTTATATCATCTGCAAACAGTTGGGCCAGTCCAGCTGATCCAAAGCTGCAGGATCTCCATGACATAGGGCAGCAACAGGATAACTGGAAAGAGTCCCAGTGAGGATCCAATATTGATGATGTCACAGAAGTCAGAGATCTTGAACAAGAACAATGACTCATTTCAATGAACATTTGCAAGTGAAGATGAGTGGACAGAGAGATATACTGTGGGACTCACTATAATACACTACAGCTTGGATGATGACATGATTTCTATGCTTTGGCTTTGTTTGTTTGTTTGTTTGGTGTGTGTGTGTGTGTGTGTGTGTGTGTGTGTATGTGTGTGTGTCTGTGTGTGTGTGTGTCTGTGTGTGTGTGTGTGTATGCTGATATGAAGGGATGGGGAGAGGGGAGCAGCACTGGGGTGCATGATGTATAAAACGCATAAAGAATCAATAAAACTTTTTTTAACGAAAAAAAAAAAGAGATTGGTGATATGCAGATTCACACTTCCGTTTCTACTCAAAGGCATCCTGTTCCTTCTCCAGCTGTGGAAGCTAAGCTAATGGATTTGCCCCATTCCCTGAAAGATGTTATACACACCCTTGTGCAACATCAACCAGTGTGGTCAGTGATTTGAGGAGAAGGAATTTCAATGTGAGGTGTCACTTCAGTTGCTAAAAATGTATTTACAATGCTCATGATCACACTAAACAACTTCAACCATAAGAGCGCTGCTTTAAAAAGTACTTGACTTCTCTGTTTCAGCTCTTTGAAAACATTTATATATAGATTTTTAATGACCATGGTTGGAGGGGATATGAGTTTTAAAAACCAATATTCCAATTAGTACAAGGAAAAAAACCTGTATCTTTTAAAAAAGAAAACAAGCCTTTCAAAAGAGGAGAAAGAAGTGTAATTAGAAATGCATGAAGGACTAAAAGGCTGTTTTTAACTTGTTTCCTAAGAAACCCGAAATAGAACTGACAAGTACAACTTCCAAAAAAGCTTAGATCTACTTACTCTATTATTAAATTTTCCAGTTCAAAATTTTTAGAATCACTAATTTAAGGAAAGGGGAGCATTCCCTGGTTAATTTTGTTTGCAATGCTTCTACTCATGGAAGCCGATCTTTATGAGCAAATAGACTACCAGGCTGTTCTTAAATAGGTGAACAGCACACTCAGCAACCACAGCTACACTATAATCGATGACATCCGGCTAATGCCACTGCAATGGCAAATAATAGACTTTGGAAGATAATTGTTCTTTCTTTCTTTCTTTCTTTCTTTCTTTCTTTCTTTCTTTCTTTC
>OU015360.1:57723887-57793148 GCA_907164505.1 Acomys kempi
TTCTTTCTTTCTTTCTTTCTTTCTTTCTTTCTTTCTTTCTTTCTTTCTTTCTTTCTTTCTTTCTTTCTTCCTTTTGAGACAGGGTTTTTCTGTGTGTGGCCTTGCCTGTCCTGCAGTTACTATGTAGATCAGGCTGGCCTTGAACTCACAGAGACCCACTTGCCTCTGCCTCCTGAGTGCTGAGAGGCAGAGGCAAGCGCCCAGCCTGAACATAATAGTTCTTGGCAAGCAAGTTTACTTGATAAAGGGGATATATACTCAGTCATCAGGAATGAAAAGTCTTAGTGGAGTTCTACTTAACTCAGATTTATACCATTCTCTACTGTGTTACTGCAAACTGAGCTTATGTGCCTCTTTATTTTTAAAACCCTTTGGGGAATTTTATGATTTTTGAAAGGGTCTGTATTTGGTGATAGACAGAACAGATATGAAGGAAGGCTTGCATGAACCTTTAGGAATATGAAATCAGCCTATGGACCTCACAATAGCCCTCAAACATTCATGCCATTCCTCTACTGACAAGCTACAGACAGAGAGTCAATGTGAAGTTAATGAGGACAGATACTTCCTCTTAACCTACCAGCACATGGCCTGTAGCATACAAGGCACCACACAGGAGGCAGCTTAATACCTGTCCTGCATAGAGACCTCCAAATGTTCTTTCTATCCTGAGAGAGGCAGCTGCACCAGTGAATCCTGGTGTTTCCTCCCATGGGACTGAGGAGTCCCTCACAGCTGTGGCAAAGCATTGACTGTGTCAGTCAGTGGAGAAGTACTGGGTCCCACAGCATATTCTGCAGGAACTACATTCCAGGAGTCCCCAGGCTCAGTAAGATATAGAGACCAGGACACAAGCCATATCAATCCTTCCCATGCCTACCCAATCCTAAACATTCCTTCTCAATTCCATCTATAGATAAATGTGTGTGTGGGGGGGGAGGGAATGGACAAGCTTTTAATGACCCTCCTGCCTCAGGTTCCCAAGTGGCAGGATTACAGATGCCACCATTGCCTACCATCAGTTCCCTATTCCCTGTGGAACCATGTCATATCCTCTGCCTTTGAGACTTCATAGTCTAGCTGGAGATGTGAACAGGCTTGTAACACCTGAGATTTGTGGTTTACTGTGGAATGTACACTGCTTTAGTAAGTATTTTTGTGACAGAATCTGGAGATGACTCTTTCCCTATGACCTATAATTGGCAACCATGTATCTTTAAGTACTAGTAAATTCTCAAAGGAAGACTGAACAATATAAGCATCTCAGAGGAATAATGATCAACTGTAACTCTTCCTAGGCTTTAGAGAAACAAGAGTAACCTACACAGGCAGATGTGAAAGTGCTCTTGGGGAATATGACATTTCATGTAATAAGCAACACATAATCCTACAACTCTAAACTGCGGGGCAGTAAGCATTTTCCATGCAAATGTTAAGAACCTAAGTTCAGATCTCAAACATCCATATGAAAAGCCAGGTACAGCAGCCTGTGTCTTGAGCTCCCAGATTTGAGGGGAGCTTAGGCAGACTGCTGAAGCTTGCTACACTGAAGCCTGGCAGCACTTTTGAGCTCCATGGTCAATGATACTATGTCTCCAAAAACACAGTAGAGAGCAACTGAGAAAAATAATCAATATTGGCCTTTGGCCCCAACATACATATGCAACATGTACAATGAAAAATTTCAAAGATCATTCTTTTTTTACACCAATGCATTTATTTGTCATTTTCCTGTTCTGTGTCTGTGTCTATGTACAAGTATTCCCCCATGCCCACATGGAAGCCAGAGGACAACTTTTGGATGTTGGTTCTCTCTGTTCACCATGTGGCTATTGGACAGGGATAGGGAGCTCCTGTGAGCCCATGTGAGCTCAGAAACTCACAGTTGGTCAAAGTGCACGGAATAAGTGTCGGTGGAGTGTTTGGTCATATATGGGACTCTACATCATACCTTCTCTTCTCAAGACCAGGGGGACATTCCAGAAGAGGGCACAGAATGACTCTAAGACTCTCTAGTTTGAGAGAACTAGACTAAGACAGTGTCTTCTGGACATGACTGGGCTCATATACTCATCAACTCATATAGCTGTAGTTGTCTGCATAAGACCTGAAAATATCAAACCACCCAACATTTTGTGACGGAAGGGTATCTTAGTTACTCTTCTATTGCTATGAAGAGACAGTATGATCAAGGTGACTCTTAAAAACAGAAGCAATTAATTGGGGGCTGGCTTACAGTATCTCAGGATTAGTTCATTGTTATGGTGGGAGGCAGACAAGCATGGCCCTAGAGCAGGAGCTAAAAGCTTTACATCCTGATTCACAGGCAGAAGGCAGAGAGGGACACTGGACCTGGTGTGGGCTTTTGAAACTTCAAAGTTCACTCCCCCCCCCCCCGCCTCTAGTGACACACTTCCTCCAACAAAAACACACCTCCTAATACTTCCCAAACAGTCAATCAACTAATAACTACGCATTCAAATATATGAGCCTATGGGGGCCATTCTCAAACTAGCACAAGAGGGGAGGGACTCATGAGCCTCATCTGATTATTGATACTTGATGGTTTCTGGAGGAAGCCAAACTTTCTTTACAGTTTGGCCTCTGGTAGGTTGACTACACTCCCAGTGATGGCCCCACACCCATAAGCTTATGGGCAACACAAATTGGACACCACAATTCATATAAAAGAGTACAGAGAGTGAGGAAAAGCGGAGGAGATGGATCTGAGAGGAATTAGAGGGAGGATTCAGGGAGACCATGAACAAAACACACTGTATGGATGTATACATTTCTCAAAAAAAATTAATAAAACATTACATTAAAATATAATTCACGAAAATGTTAAAGACTGCCCTCAGGAGAGGACATGAACATGGAGGCAGCACTGCAGCACGAAATGCAGCTTCAATACTGCTGAAAGAGTTCCCACACTGCAGTGGGAAGAAAAGTATCTCCTGAGTGCTGCAGTAGGCTGTGCTTCTGCAACAAGTCAGGTTCAGTGGTTCTTACTCAATATTTCCCATATGCATATAAAGTTCATTCCTGGATGCCACTTTTATGGTGCATAGCCATCCTCCCCTCTCTTTGAATATCCAAATTATACCACTATCCTAAAGCCTGAGCCAGATTCCACATCTTAGACCTCTTCAACCCTTAGCTACTCTCTGGTTCATGGGCATTTTCATGATTCCTTACCATCTGGCAAAATACTGGTAATTAGCGTTTACAGTCAAGGACCCTTGATTGGACAGTTTGTCTAGACAAGGACACTGTAATCTCCTCAAAGTTAAGGACTTTGCCTTTTTGTTATAAGTACTTCCTAAAGCTGTGGTACAATACTTTAAATGGCAAGTGCTCAATAAATAGTGAAAAATCAATGAATGGCTCCAAACATTTATAAAACTCCTCTTTCAGTCTGAAAGTAGCCCCTAAGCCTCAGAATCTTCTCCCTTAGCTCATAATGGTATGAATTTGTTGGATTCTCAATTTTAAAAAATTATAATCTTTATGTGCTCACTGCTGGTTAATAACAGACTCGGATCCTCCCAAACAATATCTTGTTGTACCATTCAGTAAGGGTAAGTCAGTTTAAACTAGACAAGTGAACATTATATTGCCAAAAGTGTTTTGTCCTACTGATAGCTGCCTGCTAAAATACCACCTTTCCCAACTTCCCTTGAAGCCAGGCAAGACCAAGGAGGCTTCATGAAGCAATCATCTTCACTCCTCACCTGAACCCCTATGAAGGGTCTCAGGCATCTTTTCCCACTGGTAGTTGGCTCAGCTTCCCACAGGCTAGGGTATATGGCCCCTCACTAGGTGCACCAATAAACATGGGCCTGTCTATGAAAGGTCAGATGCCTCTTTTCTGTCTTCTGGAACATCTGGAACAACAGGCAGCTCCAAGTTCCTTCTGGGACCTTTTAATTTCTTCATTGTCCTTGCCTACACCTGGGATCTGTTCTCTTGAGAACACAGAGACTGACCAAGTTCATTATATAAGCTAAACAATTACCAATTTACCTCTGGCTTTTATGGCAACTCATGGAGATGGAGCCTCTAGCTTTATGGACTTTATTGGTGTTCTGTGTAAACCCAGTCTGGGACCCTGAGTAGGTCTAGCAGGGCCACTGGTCTCTCCTAGACAACCACTTCTTTTCACTTTTCATGTCTGCCTTTCTCTCCTCTCATTTTTTTCTGTCTCTAACACAGTCTAACCTTCTAGGCAGGAGGCTATGTTCCATTCAACAAGACCAAATATAGCCAAAATGGTAACATGGTAGCATGTGGGACTTAAATTGGAGACACCACAGTTTAGGTCTCATGGGCTCACAGGAGCTCCCTCCACATATCTCGTCTTGAAACTCACTTGGTTGAAAGTACTTGGGACTTTTCACAGGCTGTGAGAACATTTGCTCTGAGAATTCTGGGAATTTTCCTCTGGACAGTGTGACAAAGCTTTCCATAGTCACTGCAGTCTCCTGACCCTTATTTTCCAGGCATGTTTGGCCAATATGACACTCTATGGACCCTTCTATTGCTGAATTCTGACCTCTGTTTTACCTTGGTTGTGAACCCATCATGTTTTCCAAATTGTCCCATCCAAAGGACACATTCTTATCTTGGCTGCAATCTAACCCACAAAAGCTCCATTTGAAAGACCTCATACCAGGTTCCCTTGTTCAGCTATAAGTCCAAATCTAGTCTCAGTAGACATTGGACAAATGGTCACTGTTGGGCCAAATTCAGAATTTTTTATTTGAATGTCTAAGTTGATTTAGAGATCTTCATAAAATGGAATATTATATGGTCTGTGCTACCCCTTCTCAATATAATGCTCAGCTCAACACAACCTTTCTCCTCTCTACCACTCAGTTCCAGCTTACAACTGCACCCAGAGCCACAATGCTCTACTGGGTCCAAGCCTTGATAGTCATGCTTTTATCTTTCCAATTCCTAAAATGTTTGTAAATCCTCCATCAGCAGACACACACAAACAGGTTATAAATACACAGATTCAGTTCAGTCTTATGGAGAGTCAAATGTATTTTGAGTGTGGATAATGTCAGAAAATCATTACATGGTGTTTTACTAAAGTGGGAAGCTGGCTCTGGAGATGGAATTTGGCTTGCCCACCTTGTACTTAAGGAAGTTTGTCTAAAAGTTTCCTCTGAAGTCCCTATCCTGACTCTGACAGGAAGAAGGAGAACAATAGATCAGTCTAGGAAAAAGTATGTGCTTAAGAGCAGCTAAGAGGTAAACTACTTTTTTTCTCTCTCTCTGTTTGTGTGTGTGTGTGTGTGTGTGTGTGTGTGTGTGAGTGTAGTCACAAATGTTTAGTTCTCTGACTATTCTACCTTCTTCTTGGTTTTGTTCACACAAACTGTTCTCCTACTCAAGGTCAGCCTTTGCTGAAATTAAAATTTTATTACAGGATCTATATAAGATCATTGGTTGTAAAATTTCAAGCAGAAAAAAAAAGATGTTAGCTTAAAACTTGTAATAAAAAGGTTAATAATTAAATGTGTATAATTTAATTTGCTACAATATATGTGTAACTTTGGAGGAGAAAAATGGATGTGCTCAATGGGCTTGTCATACCAGGGAGTTGGGCTCCCTGAGAATAAGAGTAAGCATGTGGCTTAACATCACCCTGGCTAATGACCTAATCAGGATGATAGCAGCCATGTGACTTCACCACCATCTGGGTTAATGACCATAGGGAATAAAAAACAACAACAACAACAAAAACAAAACAAAACAAAACAAAAAAAAACTATGGCAGCACTCATAGAACTTCTAGTTCTAATGAGCCCACTGTATCTCTTTTTAAATTAGACCAAGGTGGCAAGACCAATGCCCCAAAGATATTTTGGCTAAATATAAAATTTGTATGATGATTTTGTCCTGGAGAGTAAAAAATATGCACAATGTTTATGGTAAACAGAACTAAGAAACAGTGTATGTTTAATGATTAAGTTTTATAAATTTCTAATGTTATTTGTTCATGCTAACAGAAACTGACTTAAAGATATATGCCCAACCACTTATGTTTTTGCTAACTTTAAACTTTAGCTATTTGGAGAAACTGAGTCATATTAAAAACTGGTATTTTGTAAAAGTACGTGATAAAAAAGATCAGCAAAATGAGGTTCTAGTCTCTCATTGATTGTATTTATGGTTTAAAGTTTATTTTGATACTAAAGTTTACTTGATACTAAAATTATACATTTTAAGGCTTAAACTTAACAGGGATACAATTATGAAATCCTAATCTTATAAATTTAAAAAAGTTACTAACATATAAACTGTTAAGATGAACAAGATATACAAGGTAATAAATGGTCAGTCACCCTATAAATAATTAAATTCTTTAATGTACTCAGAACTATGTTTGCAGTCATGCTAAGTACAAATGTAATTTACTTACAGAGCCAAGCTCGGAGGAAAAGACAACTTATATATCCTATTATATAGTCTTCCGTGTTGGTTTTCAGCATTAAAGCCTAAAGCAAGCAACTCAAAACAAGTAAACTTAAAGTTTAATGTAAAAAAAAAATATTTGAAATCGGGTGTATATATAAAAACTGGTTATGAATGCTTGAGTGAAAATGATTAATTTTACAATACATTTGCATGGCAGGATGTCTCCAGGCCCAAGGAGTAGCACCATCTCACCTTAGTAAATTGCACACTCTCCTCATTACAGGATAAGGGTGTGTAGAAAATAAGACCTGCCAAAAGTCTGCTTCTTCTGCTTCCAGCTTCACAGTTCCAACCAGTATGCTTGTGTAGGCCAAACCAGAACGAACTCCTCCTTATCTGTAGGGAAGATGAATTACTTCTCCTGTCTCACATGACAGGAGGATGGATTCCCTTGCCCAGAGGAGGATCTTAAGAGTCTGCACCTATATCCTAAATGTCTCGAACAGAGAGACAGATAACAATTAGTCTGTGCTCAGTGCCTCTTGAACTGACATAGGAAGATGTTGTGAACAGGGAACCCTTGGACCTCAGCCCACCATTGACCAGCATGCTAGTTCAACTGGCCTTGTCCTTACACTGCCATTCAATTCTTCCTCTAAGCAAAGGTCTATAATACAACCACTCATGTCCCTTGATTAAGAGGTTGCCAGATACTTTATCAATAAACTCACAGCTTTGAGAATTATTCAGACTATCCAAGTGGTGCCTTTGGAACTTGACTAGGCAAGCCTATAAAAATGACTCAAATAAGATTCTATTTCTCTTTTAAATTGTCAATTATATCCTGATTTTACCTGACTTCTTCTTACAAAGCTTCCCCTATACCCAATGGCTCTCACTATATAATACCTCCATTTATTCCATTTTCCCCCCTGATACATCTACAAAAAGACCTTCTACATGCTGTTGAGAAACTAGCTACAAGGGAACCTCACCCCCT
Source organism: Acomys kempi (assembly GCA_907164505.1). Lineage (NCBI taxonomy): Eukaryota > Metazoa > Chordata > Mammalia > Rodentia > Muridae > Acomys > Acomys kempi. Next base: position 57,731,317 of record OU015360.1, read on the forward strand.
TCACCCCAGGCCAAACACATTTGTTTGCGTTCGTCTTCTATTTTCTCCTGTTCCCTTCCTTCCATGTTCTGTAGCTCCCTGTGGTTACTGATAACTGACTGTGGCTACTGAATGTTGTTTGGGTACGACATTCCTGAGTGGTATTAGCCATTGTCACCCAGAATCAACTCTACAGCCACTTCCTTTTATTGGCTCACTCTGTCTCTCCCACTTCTACTCCCTTCACCTTCTTCTCAGCGCCTCATGGATCCTTCTCCAAAACTGACCACATACTTGGTTCATAAAGCAAACCTCAACTGATACAAGATCAAAATAACCCCTTGCATCTTTTCCGACCACCATGGATTAACAACAACAACAACAAAATGACAGAAAGCTTACAAACTCATAGAAATCCAACAACTCCCTACTTAATGACATCTAGGTCAGGGACAAAATAAAAACAGAAATTAAAGACTTCCTAGAATTCAATGAAAATGAAGGCACAACATACCCAAACTTCTGGGACACAGTGAAAGCAGTGCTAAAACAAAAGTTCATAGCACTAAGCACCTTCATAAAGAAATTACAACTTAACAGCACACATGAAATATCTAGAACAAAAAGAAGCAGATAAAGAGGAGTAGATGACTAGAAATAATCAAACTCAGGGCTAAAATCAATAAATTAGGAACAAATAAAGCAATTCAAAGAATCAACTAAGAGCTGGTTCTCTGAGAAAAATCAGTAAGATAGACAAACCCTTAGCCAAAGTAACTAAAAGGCAGAAGGAGAGTATTCAAATCAACAAAACCAAAAATGAAAAGGGAGACATAATGACAACACCAAGGAAATCCAAAGAATCATTAGATCTCACTTCAAAAGTCTATATGGCACAAAATTTGAAAATCTAAATGAAATGAACAATATTCTTGATAAATACCACTTACCAATATTGAATCAAGATCAGGTAAACAAATTAAAACATCCTATATCTTCTAAGGAAATAGAAGCAGTCATCAAAAGTCTGCCAACCAAAAATGAGGCCAGATGGCTTCAGCATAGAATTCTACCAGACCATCAAAGAAGACCTAATACCAATTCTCTTTAAACTGTTCCACAAAACAGAAACATAAGGAACATTATCATACTTATTCTCTGAGGCCATAGTCACCTTGATACCTAAACCTCCCAAAGACACAACAAAGAAAAAAGAATTTCAGACCAATTTCCCTCATGAACATTGATGCAAAATTAATAAAATACTTGCAAACTGAATCCAAACTTATCAAAAATATCATCCACCATGACCAAGTAGGCTTCATCCCAGGCATGCAGGAATGGTTCAATATATGGAAATCCATCAATATCACCAATCATATAAACAAACTGAAAGAAAAAGAAAAAAAACACATGATCATCTCTTTAAATTCTGAAAAAGCATTTGACAAAATCCAACACCCATTCATGTTAAAAGGTCTTGGAGAGATCTGGGATACAAGGCACATACCTAAATATAGTAAAGGCAATATACAGCAAGTTTAAAGTCAACATCAAACTAAATGGAGAGAAATTTAAATCAATTCCACTGAAATCAGGGACATGATGTCCACTCAGTGGACAGGCTGTCCACTCTCTCCATATCTCTTCAATATAGTATTTGAAGTCTTAGGTAGAGCAATAAGTCAACGAAAGGAAATCAAAGGGATACAAACTAGAGAGGAAGAAGCCAAAGTATAATATGATAGTATACATAGTGACCCCAAAAATTCTACTGAGGAACTCTTGCAGCTGATAAACACTTTCAGAAAGTGGCTGGATACAAAATCAACAACAACAACAAAAAATCAGTAGCCCTCTTTTATACAAAAGACAAACAGGTTGAGAGAGAAATTAGGAAAACAATACCTTTCACAATAACCACAAAAATGTAAAGTATCTTGGTGTAACTCTAACCAAGCAAGTGAAAGAACTGTAGGAAAAAAACAGAACAAAACAAAAAACTTCAAATCTCTGAAGAATTTGAAGAAGATCAGAAGATGGAAAGATCCCCCATGCTCATGAATCTGTAGGATTAACATAGTAAAAATGTCTATCTTACCAAAAGAAATCTACACATTCAATGCAGTTCTCATCAAAATGCTAACACAATTTCTAGAACTTGAAAGAAAATTTCTCAACTTCATATGAAAAAACAAATAACCCCAAATAGTAAAGATAATCCTTTACTATAAAAGATCTTCTGGAGGTATCTCCATCCCTTATCTCAAGCTGTACCCTAGAGCAATAATAATAAAAACAGCATGGTACTGGCATAGAAACAGATAGGTGTATCAATAGGATCAAACTGAAGACCCAGAAATAAACCCCCACACCCATGGACATTTGATTTTTGACAAAAAAGCCAAAACCATACAATAGAAAAAAGATGGCATCTTCAACATATGGTTCTGGCCTAGCTGGATGTCTACCTATAGAAAAATGCAACTATTCCCTTATTTATCACCCTGTACAAAAGTAAAGTCCAAGTGGATTAAAGACCCCAACATAAAACCAGACACGCTAAATCTGTTAGAAGAAAAAGTAGGGAAGAGCCTTGAGTTTCTTGGCACAGGAGACAACACCCTGAACAGAACACCAAGAGCACAGGCTCTAAGATCAACAATTAATAAGTGGGACTTCACGAAACCGAAAAGCTTCTGCAAGGCAAAGGACACTGTCAACAGAACAAAACCACAGTCCATAGACTGGGAAAAGATTTTCACCAACCCGACATCTGTCAGAGGGAGGGCTAATATTCAAAATATGTAAAGAACTCAAGAACTTAAATACCACCAAATCAAATTATCCAATTAAAAAATGAGGTAGAGAACTAAACAAAATTCTCAACAAAGGAATATTGAAGGCACAGAAACATTTAAAGAAATGCTCAATGCCCCTAGTCATCAGGGAAATATAAATCAAAACAACTTTGAGATTCCACCATATACCCATCAGAATGGCTAAGATCAAAATCTCAAGTGACAGCACATGCTGGCAAGGTTATAGAGTAGGGGGAACACTCCTCTAATGCCGGTGGGAGTGCAAACTTGTACAGCCACTTTAGAATCAATCTGGCACTTTCTCAGAAAACTGGGAATAGTTCTACCTCAAGACCAGCTATACCACTCCTGGGAATATATCTGAAAGATGCTCCACTGTACAACAAAGATATTTGCTCAACTACATTCAGCTTTATTTGTAATAGCCAGAATCTGGAAACAAGCTAGATGTCCCTCAATTGGAGAATGGATGAAGAAAGTGTGGCACATTTACACAATGGAATAGTACTCAGCTATTAAAAACAAGGAAATCTTGAAGTTTACAGGCAAATGGATAGAACTAGAAAACAGCATTCTGAGTGAGGTAACCCAGATCCAGAAAGACATGCATGGTACATACTCACACATAAGTGGATATTAGCCACACTATACAGGATAACTACACTACAACACACAGACCTAAAGAAGCTAAATAACAAGGAACACTGTAGGAAGAATTCTTAAATCTCATTCAGAAGGGAACATCGAATAGGAAGTGGTTGAAGAGAAGGAACAGGAAGGCAACCTACCATTGAGGTCCTCTGGAAGACTCCACCCAGCAGGGGATGGAAGCAGATGCTGATACTCACAGCCAAACTTTAGGGTGGAGTGCAGGGAGTCTTGTGGAAGAGTTGGGGGATAGAAGGACCTGGTGGGAACAGGAGCTCAACAAGGAGACCAATGGAACCAACAATGGGGGTAGGGGGAAAGGTGTTGCTGCAGAAACTGATGCACCAACCAAGGACCATGCATGGTGAGGACCTAGACCCTCTGTTCAGATGAAATAAATAGGCAGCAAAGTCTCTTTATGGGTCCCATATTATGGTGAGTAGAGGCTACCTTTGGCATGGACTCTCACGCCCACTTGTTGATCACTTCCCTCTGGTGGGGCAGTCTTGCCAGGCCACAGAGGAAGAGGATGCAGGCAGTCTAGATGAGACTCGATAGGCTAGGGTCTGATGATAGGGGCAGAAGGCTGCCCCTTTCTGAGGACCAGGGGAGAGGGGAGGAGAGATGAGTAAGGGAAAGTGGGACTGGGAAGCTATGAGGGAAGGGGCTACAATTGGGATGTAAAGTGAACAAATTAAAAAAGAAAGAAAGAAAGAAAAACCCCACCTATTTGTATGAAAAACAAACAAACAAAAAACCTTGATAGAATAAGGAAAAAAGTGTTAGCAAAGTGTTTTGAGATTTTTCTCAAAGGAAAAATTCTGGAAAAACTAGCATGTTTAGTTGCGAAGAAACTCATGCCATAAAGAGTCTGGCAGGGAAAATTTGTCTTTTAAGTGTTAAATAACTGAATCAGACACCATCTAATTGTTCACAAAAATCTATCACTTAATTCCAATTTACTACTGCAGCAGCTAGAAACTCAAAACAATGTCATACATTAGTTAAAGCAGGATATTGTTTGTGTTTCATGTTTTACACAAATGCAACGTGTCCATGGAAGAGGTACATACAACTACACTGGTGACTAGTGACATTCTAATTTTAGTTTCAATCAGGAACTCATGTAAGTGCACGTATATTTTTAAACATCGAAGCGCAGAATCTTAGGGGGACAGGATCCTACAGGGCAATCAGGCAAACATACTGTGCAGTAAGTTAGATCTTTTACAACAAAATATCTACACAGGAGTCAGAAACTTTTATATTTTAAGTCCAAGATAGTAAATATTTTAAGCAACATGATCATCTAGACTGCTGCAGCAACTCAACTTTGCCAATGAACCACAAAACAAAACAAAACCAAAAAAAAAAAAAAACAACTACAACCCGTAAACAAAACATAAATAAATGTTTATGGCTGTGCAAATCTTTACTTGGTAAAACAGACAGTAGGGCAGATCTGAGACACAGGCTGGAGGCTGCAAACCTGCGACCTAGCCCAGTAGTTAATCAGACAGTTCTACTAGTAGAGGGCTTTATAGGAACTTTGCTAGTGAGCTGAATGCAGCAAAGTTACCCATTGGGACAACCAAAATGTTTGTCTTCTGGAACAACAGGGGACATGTGTTCTTTTGTGCGTCAGTTCTTCAAAGGCTTGAAGGGAGCTAGCATGACCCCCTGAAGCACTTATTTTTCTCTCGCTACATAGCCCGCATGCTGTCAAGGGGCAGTTTTCCAGACCACAGAACTATTTGATCATTCTCTCCTATAGATAATAATCCTTTCAAGTGTGGGAGGGAAATGTGTGACATACGACTTTAAAAATATGTTGCATTCAAGATGTAATTTTTAGAATCTGGCTCACTGTCTCTAAACACAAATGCTCACTGTTTTACAAGATTACTATTTAGGATTTAAGAAAAACATTCTATGAAGATTTAGTAAAATGTTCATGTCTGCTGTCATAACTATGTATATTAACTTGAAATGATTAGTAAAAATAGGACATTTGAAAAATTTGTCCCCAAAGAAGGTTTAATAAAACTATAGATTCAAAATGCTTCTTTTTTTTTATACATTTTTATTAATTTATACATATTACATCTCAGTTGTTAGCCCATCCCATGTAACCTCCCATCCCTCCCTTCCTCCCACTTCACTCCTACTCCCCTCCCCTCCCCTAAGTCTGTGTCTGTCAGCCAAGGAAAAAATAGGCAGTAAACCTCGAACCCCTACCCAGACTAGCCGATGGACATTCTCCACTGTTGAGTGGAGAAGGAGATCTAACTTTCACACAAACTCTGGTGCCCCATATTTGAACATGTCCCTTGGACTGAGATGCCTGGTGGCACTCAGAGGAAAAATAATAGGTCACCAAGGAGAGACTTGATACCGTATGAGCATATTCAAAATGCTTCTTATCAAAAATATTGGCAGAACTCACCTCTGCAATTGGAGTCGTATAATGCAGTTTTCAAAATAAAGCCATTGGTCTTTCCTTCTGAGAAAATAAAACACAGAAGGAGAAGAAAACAAGCAGACATGTGCAGTGAGGCTGCTGGCTCTCAGTGAGAACACGGCAGGGTGCAGGAGCACAGCCAGGCCTCTGAAGTCAGGGCTCCTGCTGGGCTCAAAGGTGTCCACATCGGAAGAAGGAAGCAAACTCATGCCTCTCAAGATGACTTAGCTCTAACTTCTGTCCCTCGTTGTCACAGAACTTTCAAGGGAGTATCTTTTACTTGTTCAATAATTTGAACACAATGGGACACAGTGAACAGGACCACACTTAGTCTGGCCTCTCTAGACAGTCCCTTACTGTGTTTTGATTGTCTGATAATTTAGTGTATCTTATCATAGAAAATGTTCTATGATATGTTCATTTGTGATAACATCACAATTTATAATGTTGCTTAAGCTTAATTCACATTTCCAGTGTCGTCTTCTTCCTGCTTGGATATCGTTATACAAACTCTTCTTGGATAATTCTAATTAACTGTTCATATTAATGACAACCAAATTTATTTCTCTAGTCCAGTTGTACAAGGATAACCCAAACAGCTAGGAGCTAGGAACATATCTGGGCAGCCAGTCCCACAGCCAGTAAGTATGTGCAAAGCAGAGTACACTGGTCATTTAATAGCAGAGATGCTTGTTGGTTTCTTGCAATTTGCCAGGTGTCATGCTAAAGTATTTTAATAGATTTTCTCCTTAGATTTTCACAGTGCAATTAGACTGCGTGTTTATCTCCCTTGCCTATAATCCCATAATAATGACAGAATCAAAATATGACACAACAGATACTTTTTCACTGACTACTTAGTGCCCATTCTGCTTGGCCAAATGGTCACCAATTCTATTCAGAGCTTCAGTATCCAAAAACAATGTGCTGGTTTTCCTTGTAGAACATCAGGGAGTAGCCATATGATCCTATATGGTCCGATGAAACAAAAGACTGACGGAATGGTCCAGGGAAAGTAGAACAACCTGTTGCCTTTTTTTTTTTCTCCTTTATTAATTTATTCTTGTTACATCTCAATGGTTATCCCATCCCTTGTATCCTCCCATTCTTCCCTCCCTCCCATTTTCCCCTTATTCCCCTCCCCTATGACTGTTCCTGAGGGGGATTACCTCCCCCTGTATATGTTCATAGGGTATCAAGTCTCTTCTTGGTAACCTGCTGTCCTTCCTCTGAGTGCCACCAGGTCTCCCCCTCCAGGGGACATGGTCAAAGGTGAGGCACCAGAGTATGTGAGAAAGTAATATCCCACTCTCCACTCTACTGTGGAGAGTGTTCTGTCCATTGGCTAGATCTGGGTAGGGGTTTAAAGTTTACCGCCTGTATTGTCCTTGGCCTGTTGCCTTTCTTGCCTTTGTCCTGCCATAAAAGTAGACAGGATACTCTTCCCTTTTGGGACATGGGGAAAAGTCCAAGTCAGTCATAGAAATGTTGGTTTTGACCTTGCTGAGCTGCTGAACCAAGACCAATAACCATGCATCTCCAGGCTTCATTCTACTGAGATAAATGAATTCTTACGGCATTAATCTCTTTTAAGCCTAGTTTATTAACCTGAAGCTGAGAACACTGCTAGCTGAAGCAAAATTGTAACCTTAATAAGAGATTTCAAAAATTAATTAACAGGAAAGCAGATGGAAGAGTTGTACACAGTCAAACAAAGGATGTTTCATCCTATTTGCCCGCAGCAATTGTGAAGAACAAGACATCTCACACCATCACTCAAGACTCAAGACTTGGAGTCCTGAGATGCCTGACCTTGGAGGTTCCCCAAATAAGAGGCCAGCTATCCTTCCAGCTGGCAGGATCCTTCAGGGTCACATGTCTACAATTACATGCTGGAAGTTTTCCTTAAAGGCCTGTTTATAGGTCTGTCTGTGCAGCTGTCTATTCGGCTGTAAAAGCATAATGAAATCCTGGCATACACTGCATCATGTATAGAACTGGAGGATGCCATGCTAAGTGAAATAAGTTATGCTAAAAAAGACAAATGTCATATGATCATACAGGTAGGTAGATAGATACAGATACAGATAGAAGCTGAAAAGTTGACTTCATAAAAGTAGAATATAATCCCAATAAGATGGTTCAGTAGATAAAGGTGCCTGCTGCCAAGATTTGAGTACCCACATGGTAAAAGGAGACTCTTTGTGTGTGTGTGCGCGTGCGTGCGTGCGTGGGTGCGTGGTCTTTTTTTAATTTAAAATTATTTATTTATTCACTTTACATCCTCTCCTCCTGGCCTCCTCCCTCCCTCTCCCCCAAATGCCTCTCTCCTACCCCTCAGAAAAGGGAAGCCCCACCTCCTACCCATCCCAGCATATCAAGTCGCATCAGGACTGAGCAGATCCTCTACCAAAGTGGCCTGGCAAGGCAGCCCTATCAGGGAGAACTGATTGACAAGCATGCAAGAAAGTCCTTGTCATAGACAGCCCCTGCTCCATTTATTAGGGGACCCACATGAAGACCAAGCTGCCCATTGGGTACATATGTGTAGGAGACCTAGGTCTAGTCCATACGTGGTCCTTGGTTGGTGCTTCAGTCTCCACAAGGCTAGTTGGCTCTGTTGGTCTTCTTCTGGATCTCCTGTTCCCTCTAGGTCCTTCTATCCTTCCTCCTACTCTCCACATGGAGACAGAAAAGGCCACCTTCTAACCAGACAGGACTCCTATAGAGGGAAGGGAACACCAACCCACCTACAAAAACTTCAACCCAAAATTTACCTTGCCTACAAGATGTGCAGGGATATATTTAAAAAAAAAAAAAAAAAAGAGCAGCGATTGAGGGACTGTTCAGCTAGTACCTGGCTACACCATGCAAGGGGACAAACACAATATTAATAACTATTGCCTGCCCTCTGAGAGGCCCCACCCAGTAAAGGATTGAAACAGATGCTAAGACTCTGTTGGATAGAGACAACCATTGGGTAGAGCAGAGAAGTAACTCTTAAAAGTTGTCTTCTGATTGTCACATGCATGGTATGACATGAACATGTCCAAATGCTTGCAAACATACATACATACATACATACATACATACATACATACAAATAAATAAATTTATTTTTTAAGTAAAAAATAGATTAGTACAGAGGAAAGATGGTTAGGAAGAATGGATAAAGAAATATAAGAGTGTGGCTGGACAGAAGAAATATTTTCTAATATTCTAGAGCAGAGTTTGATAACTACAATTGATAATTGGTTGTATATTTCAAAATAGCTAATAGTGAGGTTTTTAAAAGTTTTTACCACATCAAAGAAACAATAAATGTCTACAATATAGATATACCAGTTATCTTGTATACACATATGCCATTATCCTCCTCCAAGAGTCTAATAGTTAAAGAAAATTAAAACATGCCTGAGGGCAGATGATATTAAAGTACAAAAAAGGAGGGATAAATTGAACATCTAATAAGATTTTTAAACCTTTGTATTCAGATGACACCAAGCCTCAAAAACAACACTCAAAGTTATGACATGATGTCTTCAAAATTCCTTTCAGATTATTCATTTACAATGTGGGTTCCAGAGATCAAACCCAGGTCATCACGCTTGGCACCAGCGCCAACTTGCATTACATTGCGGCAACTTATCGGCCCATAGAGTTTTGTGTCTCTATCAAGCAGAGGAGCAAGCAAACATACACAATGATACAACCTCCTGTCTCTCCTGTGTCTTTCCCTTGAAAGAATTATTTTCTCTTCTTGAGGACTGTATTTCTGAAAAAGGAGAAGATAAAAAAACAAAGATGAAAATTCAAGATTAAGAAAAGCTACTCCTTAATAAAAGGGCAGAGGAAAGTTCCAGAGTAACAGCTGTCTGGCCAACCTTGACCCAGACTTGGAAACAGACATGCCTCGGGGAACTCATGACTGACAGATCATGTGGAGCACTCTGACAGTTCAAGGCAGATCTGCTGTGGGGCTGAGACTGTTTATTGATGGGTAAGCAGATTTTCAGTTAGAGAAACACAATAAAATAGTAAAAGGATGTGGGGAGCCATGCCAAATTCTGCCATGTTAGAAATCCTGTGCTTAGCCTGCACGCCGTGACCTTCGAGTTGCTGACCTTTGCCAGAGAAGGTCTTGTGTTGTAGGCTATCCTTGGACTATTTACCTTTGAAAGAAGTAGGGAAGTCCTTACTGGGAACCACCCAGAGGATCAAGTTCTTACAGGGAACTACTCAGAGAAATAGGAAGTTCTTACAGGGAGCTATTCAGGCCATTGTATTCTTGCCTGAGGGCAAGGGAGAGTGGGATTAGAATAGATCCTATTGACCTTGCTGTATATAAAAGTCTTACTCGTCCGCATTAAAGCAAGTCTTGATCAGAAATTTCCAGACTTGACTCATTATTTTTCGCGTCTCTGTCCCCCACTTTCAATCTCCACTCCCTCTTTCAGGTGAACCCTGGTTCAATTTGTCCCACGGGCCCGGGCACATCATTAGGAACAATATGAAAATGTTCTATAAATTAGAATGTCAAATATGGCCAGTTTTGCATCAATCACTGAAATTTACAGGTAGATAATATGATATTAAAATACTCTAACAATAGCAAAAGGAGAAGAATATTTAGAGTTAGTAAGATGGCTCAGTAGTAAGAATGCTTGCAGACAAACTTGAAAACCTGAGTTCAATCCCCGGAACGTATAGTGAAAGGAGAGAACTGACCTGTGGAAGCCCCTGACCTCCACACGCTTGCCATGGCAAGCACTTCCATACTCACACACACACTAATATATAATTCCTTAATTTATAAATAATAAAAATTGGAGGTCTAGGTGTGGAGTAGTACTCAGGAGACAGAAGTAGGCATCTCTCTGTGAGTTTGGAGCCAGACTAGTCTACGTAGCAAGTTCCAGGACAGCCAGAGCTTCATAGAGAAACCTGGTTTCAAAAATTAAAAAAAAAAAAAAAAAAAAAAAATATATATATATATATATATATATATATATATATATATATATGAGATGAAACAACATGTCAAAAATAAGCTGTTACTGAAACAGGATAATAGGCATTTGATTCATTGTTCTGTTCTTTGCATCTAGGCAGATACTAAAAAGAAATCATATTAAAAATTGGGTTGGGGGAAACATAGTATTACCAAAATATCTGACATTATGATGACATTTTAGAAGGTGGGAAGACTTCCTACCTGGTAGTGATTAAACGAAGTGAGATACAAACCCACAAGACCCAGAGGAATGTCTGAATGTAAGAACACCTCTCCTGATCTTTCCTCAGTGGAGATGCATTTCCCAGGGCTATTCCGCTCATCCCTACCCCTTCCACACAATCTGACCAGCATGCATGCTGGACAGTGCTCAGCTTCCTCTCCACACTAAACACAGTCCAGGATCCCTTGCCTAGGGAATGGTGGCACTCACAGTAGGCTGCGTTTTCCCATCTCAATTAAGTAATCAAGACAATCCAGACAACTCCACAGGCCAGCCTGATCTGGATGATCCCTCACCTGGCCTCTTCCCATGTAAATCTATATTGTGCCCAGCTGACAAGGGATAGATTTGTGATGAATAATCGTGGCTGTCAATTTGCCTGAATCTGTGATAACTAAAAGGCAAGCATTCCTATGAGGTAATTTTGTGATCAGATAATTGGAAGTGGGAAGACCCAGTCTCAATTGCGCTGCTTCCTATAGTGGTTAAGAAAAAAATCGAAGAGGAAAGCTTTGCTTTTGCCTACTTACCTGGCAAGCTCATTTATCTTATTGCTGTTGTTGCTGTTGCTGCATTTCTCACTGAGTTTAGAACCCATAATTGACCTTCCAATGTAGAATGAATACAAGCAGCTCTACAGGAACCCCCCAGGCATTCAGAGCCAAATTATTACTGCTGCAGTACCTAGCCTCATGGACTAAGCAGCTCTACCAGGTTCTCAACTTATACGGTGGGACAGCTATTGTTGGACTCTCCAGAAAAAATAATGTAAGCCAACCCAAAAATTATTTTAACAACATACTATTATTTTAATATATACTAAATTAATATATTCACATACCCATATATTGATATAATTTAATGGATAAATATTTCAATGATGTGTTATTAAATATATTTTATATTTTCATTATATTCCTATATTAATTATAATGTATATTCAGTTCTGTTGCTACAGATAACCCTGACTGATAATAGTTCCTGACATCAATGTTGAAGCTTTGAGGTCAGAAACAACCAAAGCTCAATGTGATAAAGTATTTACCCTGAACCAAGAACAAACATCCTCAAGTAGGCTAGGTTGGCTAGCCAACAAGCCCCAGAGATCCACCTGTCTCTGATACCCAGTATTGGGATTAGAACCAGATGCCACTATGCCCTAATATGTGTCAATATTAATTAATTATAACATCTACATCATAGCAATAAAGTGTTAGTAGAAAACTAAGTAAAGAATGTATGGAAACTATATTATCTTCACAATTTTTCTAAAACTAATGTATACATAAAAAGCATATAAGCTAGACAGAAATTCATTTAAAAAGTAAAGATAACATAATTCCAGAAGAGTGGATAAGAGTATATTGAACTTCAGAACTAATAATGCATATAGGTAGGTTTTTCAGGCCACATCTGCTGAACACCAGGTAGGCTGCCTGCAGACCTTCCCTACTCTCTGTTACCTCAGACCCAATTCTGAAAGTTTCCCCTAGCTCTGCAACAGAGCATGAGGGGCAGCTTCCTCTTCCCCTTGTCCACATCTCCTGTGGACCCCTCAGACCATCTCCAGCTGGCCTTCCCTTCCACTAGCCTCCAACACCAGCAAGAGTTCTCTGTGAACACAGCACCCAAACAGGCCAGTAAAACAGGCAACACTTAGCCAATATACTCTCTGAAAATTCAGAGAGGACACAGAAACCAAGGAACAAAAAACACCCGCCCAACATAGACAAACCCACAAATCAGGACTTAGATCTGTAATCAACCCCCAAAACCGAGTGTCTAGATGCCAGCACAAAAAACACACTCAATAACAGCCAGGGCAACATCTCCACCAGAGCTCAGCCACAACAGCCTCGAATATTTTAACATAGATGAATGAGCCACAAGAAAAGACCTTAGCACCAACTATATGAAGATAATAGAGGTCCTTAGAGAGGAAATGAATAGCTGGGCGTGGTGGTGCATGCTTGTAATCCCAGCAATTGGGAGGCAGAGGCAGGTAGCTCTGTGAATTTGAGGCTAGCCTGGTCTACAAAGCCAGTTCCAGGACATCCAGGGTGGTTATATAGAGAAACTCTGCCTCAGAAAAAAAAGAAAGAAAGAATCAAAGAAGCATACAGAATATCAAATAGACTGGACCAAAAAGAAAGTCCTGCCTTATAAGAATCATAACACTGAATATACAGAACAACAACAACAAAAGAATATTGAAAGCTGCAAAAAAAAAAAAAAAGCCATGTAGCATATAAAGGCAAACTTACTAGGATTACATCTCACTTCTCAATGGAGATTCTAAAAGCCAGAAGAGCTTGGATAGATGTTCTACAGACTCTAAAAGACCACAGATGCAGCCCAAATGACTATACTCATCAAAACTTTCAATCACCACAGATGGAGAAAATAAGATGTCCTATGATAAATGCAAATTTAAACAATGTCTTTGTACAAACCCAGTCCTACAAAAGGCTCTAGAAGGAATATTCCAACCAAAGGAGGTTAGCTATATACATGAAAACACAGGAAATAATCTCACGCCAGCAAAACCAAAATAAAGGAATCCCTCCCCCTCTCTCCCTCCCTCACCCCATACTCTCATAGGTAGAATGTTATTGTGTAATTCAAATGCTGATGTCTATATGCCCCCCATATATGGTTGCAATCGTTCTGAGAATCTCTTGTGTCAGTGCTGTATAAACATTGCTCCCCAATTGCCCCCTGATATGCTAATAAAGCAGCTTGCTTACAGCCAATCACTAAGCAGAGAAGAGAGTAGGGCTGGGCTTCCTGACAGCCAAGGAAATAATTCACCCACTGACAGAGGTCTAAGTGACAACAAGAAAAGGGAGCTAGGAGCAGAAAAGCCATAAAGTGCAAGTGTCTCTGGGATTTATGCTGGGAGGAAACCAGATTAGTTTAGAGAGTTGAGAATACAGTAATAACTGCTCAGCGTTGTGTTGTAAAGCTTGATAAAAATGATATCAAGCGGGCCTGAAGTTACATAGAAAATAAAACTACAGAGTAGTTTCTTAGTTCTGTTTATTAAGAGAGCAACTGTAGCTTCTAAGGCAAGAGCTCACAACTTCTTAAATTAGACCCCTGCCATGCAGCAAGGCCTCCTGCCCAGAGCAGAAAAACAAAAATTGAAACAAACCTCACAGAAGCAAAGCATAGGAAGCCCTTGCTGGGCAAAAAGTGGTTCTTTAACACATGCAAGCTTCTCAAAGCCAGGCTTTCTTAGCCAAGGCCAGAGCTAAATCTCTTTGAGAAGGGACTCTTGCTGGACCGACCTGCAGGCGGGAGGAGCAAACACTGGACTCAATAATTTCTAGGAGTGGGGGAGGGGTCAGGATGGGGCAGGCGCAGAAAAAGCCTCTCGCTGGAAGCAGGAGCCAGAGACAGACTGAGAAGCCTCAAGCACATGAACTGGTCAGGTCTAGAAGAAAAGCTGGGTCTAAGAAAGTGAAGTCCTTAGGGAGGGGTTTTGAAATTAAAGAAGTTTTTTTCTATGTTGGAAATGGAGGAAAAATGTTCCTTGCCCTAAGCAAAACACCTTGCTCTAGCCTAGAAGCTCCCCACTGGGAGGACCTCAGGTCTTGAAGACTCCCCAGACTCCTATGACATTAGACTCAGTCAATTAGCTTAGAGGTCAGACAGCACTGCATTGTCTAGATAGGCAAAATGTTGCAAATGCACCTGTTTGTGGTTTTCACCTTTAAAAGCTAGCCAGGGAAACAGCCTCCTCTCTTCTCTTTTCCCTTCCCTTACCCCTTTGGTTAGTCTACTTCATACTAGGTTGAGCATCCACTTTGGCCCCTTGACTGAAGCTTTCCCCTTATGTGCCATTGCTCCCCCTTCTGCACCAAATGAGAGGCCTTTCTCTACTAGTGACATTTATAATTAGAAGGCCCAAAATCCTCCCTTTCTGAGAAACCTTTAAAGTAGGGGATACCCAGTCGACTTTCTGATGGATACCACAGCTAGCCACTTGGTCCTCCAAAAGTCTCTGGGACTCATGACTACCCTAATTACCCTGGTTCAAGGTGCCATAGGCCTATGCCTGGACAACCAAATGGTATGTCTTACTTTCTTAGTGAAAGAATGGCTTACTTTCTTAGTGATTCCTGAATCCCTTGCTGGGAAGAGATCTATTAACTAAAATGGGAGCATATATTTATTTTCCACTAAGGGTGAACTGTCTGATCAGAATTGGTTCTGGTGTGCACCCTCTCTTTGCAAGATGAATGCCATCTGAAATCTGGGGAAGGGAGAGAGAGCACCTCATTCACACTCCTAGGGGAACTAATGGCTGAGGTACTACAAGTATGGGCAGAAAACAACTTCCCAGCCTGGCCTCCCACCTACCTCCTGTGGTGGTGATTCTGAAGGCTACAGGCGCGGGCGCGCACACACACACACACACACACACACACACACACACACACACACACACCTGCACTAGAATAAGGCAATGCCCCCTATCAACAGAAGCTCTCTGGGGCATCAGGCCACACATCAACTGCCTCTGGAAGCACAACATCTTGGTACCATGCCATTCCCCATGGAACACATCACTGTTGCCAGTCAAGAAACCCTGTCTCAAAAAAAAAAAAAAAAAAAAGAAAGAAAGAAAGAAAAAAAAATGGGGTTGGGGTTGGGGTAGGGGACTAACAGAGGCCTATTTTGAGCTCCCAAAGAAACCATCTTGAATATAGTAACACCTGAGAACTGACCAAGTGAGCAAGTCTTTAGGACTGGCAGACTTTGCTGAAGTAACAAAGCTACTTTGTGAGGCCACTAGGGAACAGAAGGGAACTTTTGAATATACTTAGCAAACTGAGAAAGCCTTCCATGACTTAAAATTGGTATTGCTGTCTACCCCAGCCCTAGCTTTGCCTTTCCATTTGTTCCGAGGCATTGCCAAAGGGTACTGACACAAAATGTCCTATTTGTCTAAGAAATTGGACTTTGTGGTGGCAGGTTGGCCAAATTATCTGAGAATCATAGTGGCCACTTCCCTGTTGGTCTGGATGCTGACAAAATGACTTTGGGACAACCCTTGACAATCACCACACCCATTCCATAGAAAGAGTTCTAGAGCCCACCTAATTGGTGGATCTCAAATGCTTGGCTCTCGCATTGAGTCACTATTATTGAACTATCCCTGAGTGACCTTTCCCCCAAGCTTGTCTCTGAACCCTGCCACCCTGCTGCCTAACCCGGATTTGGACAATCTGCCAACCAATGACTGCTTGGAGATCCTGCAGCATATACATGGGACCTGGCCATACCTGACGGACCATCCCTGGCCCAACACAGACCTCATCATGTACACCAATGAAAGCAGCTTTATGGAAGACCACACAAACTTTTTAGGGGTGGCAGTGGTAGAACTGAGTCAAACTTGTGGGCATCTCCCCTCCTGAGCAGGACATAGGCCCAGAAGGCAGAGCTGATAGCTCTCACAAAAGCACTCAGTCTGAACAAGGAGCAGATGGTCAACAGCTACACTGATAGCCATTATACATTTGTCACTGCACATATACTGTGATATACCGTGAAATGGGACTATTAACAGCAGAAGGAAAGACTTTAAAAATAAACAAAAGATCTTAGACCTCTTGAAAGCCCTATGGTTGCCTAAGAAATTGGTTATTATACATTGCCTGGGACACCAAAAAGGACAGTCACCAGAAGCCTCAGGCCATTGGGCAGATGTGGCAGCTAGGGAGGCAGTGAAGCAACTAACCATGTTCCTGCCAATATCCTTGCCTGACCCAGTCTTACCCAAAGCTCTGACTTACTCTCAGGAAGACTCTTATCTTAAAGAAGGGTGGAGACATGTAGCAGATGGGAGAAAAACCCTGCCCAGGGCCCTAGAAAGAGCCTTGATTAAACAACTTCACGAAAGCACCCACTTGGGGTGGGGGTAAAAAAGGTGAAAGACTTGATCACCCAAGTTTTACATTTCAGACTTGCCTAAAGAACTACAAAATGTCACCATTAGTTGGCACTGTTTCCAAGTGACCAGTTCAGTCCCAATTAAACCAGGAGTCAGACTTTACAGATTTTACAGAGGTAAAAACAGGGAAATTTGGTTATAAATACCTCTTAGTGTTTGTTGACACCTTTTTTATGGACCAAGGCTCTCCCAACTAAGAGAGAGACAGCCCAAATTGTAAGTAAAAAACTTATAGAAGAAATAATTTCTCAATTCGGGACTCCAACAACTCCAGTATCAGACATTGGTTCAGCCTTTGTCTCCCAGGTTAGTCAGGCCTTAGCTTGAGCGAGTACTGGGGATACACTGGAAGCTACATTGTGCATACAATACCCTAAGTTCAGGACAAGTAGAAAGGATGAATTGAACTGTAAAAGAGACCTTAACCAAATTAACCTTGGAAACTGGCAATGACTGGGTATCCCTCCTTCCCTTTGCCCTCCTACAAGACAGGAACACCTCCTATATTGAGAGTGGCTCCTTATGAGATAATGTTCAGGAGAGTTCCCCCATCCTCCCAAATATTAGAGCAGACCTATTAGCAGACATTTCTAATCATGCCATTCATAAGTCCACCCAGACACTCCAGAGGGGCTAAACTGGTCTCTACACCTATGTTTGACACTTGTATGAACTGCCACTGGTTGACCTCCATTAGCTCCAGCCTGGTGACCTGGTCCTGATCAAGAGCCACCGGAGGGAATCTTTAACCTTGCTGGAAGGGACCTTACATCATGATCCTCACCACATCTACAGCTGTAGAAGTTGATGAAATCCACACTTGGATCCGGCATTCCTGCCTGAAATCTGCTTCCTGGAGATACCAGGACATAGATGACAATGGATCTTCAGATCACATCCAGAGGACCCACTAAAGATAAGACTGGTTCCCAGTGGCTCCCTCTGAACCTTTTTTCTTGCTTGTTAAATCTGGTATCTTGCCAAAGCATAGGACTCATGAAACCAGGCTATGGCGACTTTTAAACACTAAAACGGGTAAAATTATTGCTGAGCTTAATCATTACATTTATCATGAGCCTCCCCAGTTCAAGTTCAAGGTAGACCTCTGACATTTATGGCCAGGCCCTGGGACAGTTCCTCGGTCTAGATTTAACACTAGGTGCCAACCCAAACATACTGGGGAGGAAAAGCCCCTAGGAGGAGACCAATAGTATACCTGTCCAACTGAAGGAGCTGAGATGGTCTACTGCCAGGACAAAGAAGAGTTTTATTGTCCCTACTGGCCTTGTGTTACTTGGGCCAAAGATTGGAAACCTGAGAGAATTTATGGATATTTAAATATAAAAATTGAAGGAAACCTAGGCTGTAAGGTACCTCCTTCTTGTAACCCAGTTACCATCACCTAAAAGAGATGAGACCTGTTTCCTCCTTATACTGACTGAGACAATGGGGGAGTCAGAGCATTGGACCCAGGAACCATGTTCACAATTCAAAAGCTAGCTAAGGCATACCATTTAAGGCCCATTGGACCTTTAGCAGGAGTCGCTAAGGCTCTCCTCCCTAACTAGGTCTCCACCATTCTGGGCCACAAACCACACCTTAGGCACTGTTTTAGCTCTATTTTATTAGGGGTTCCTTAAGCCTCTACCTCTATTCTAATCACCCCCAATACTAAGTAGGATAGAAAGAAAGTTAGAAAGGAAATGGGACATAGACCTTTTTAGACTTAGTTCCAGCCAGTTAGGGTCATTGGGTTCTTTGGGAAAATACCAATCTCAGTCATCAGGATGCCTAGCACTTCAGCAATGGCAAACATAGAATGAACAAGCAGCCTTCTTCCTCCTCTGTTGGTCTCCTCAAAGACCCTCCAAGATTTCTCTCCCTGGGCTCTCATATTTATACCCTCTTTGAGTCCCCAGAATTAAAGTATCTCCAGCTGGCAAAGACCATGCCCCTCTCTGAGTCACAGGAGGCAAGAATAAGCTCTGGATAAACTAAGGCAGTACCATATCCCACTCTTGGGATTAAAACAAAAACATGTTTACATAACATAACTGGGTTTTTAAAGAAATTGAAACTTCCACTACACCACACCCCCAAACTTGCCCTTTATAGTCCCTTCCTCATGGCTCCTCCCTGAACCCCATCTGTTACATGGGTCCCCTTTGACCCATGTTGTAGCTACTTTTGCTTCTGAATAATATGCGCCCTAGTCTGTTTAAGCCCCCCAAACCCCCTAATAGTGAGAGATTGCAAACCTTTCCAGAACCTCAAGTTGGTTCCCCCCAGTGATACTACTTCTTGTCCCTGGGACATCCTCTTACCTTGGGGGACATATGGGGAAATGAAACATGTTTTAGGTCATATGGATACCCTTATCCACTTACTCTCAAGTATGTCATAATCCTGTTATACATTTAATACAGCCTTTAACTCCATTGGATTAAAAGAAAATAACCTCCTGGCTGCACCTAGAGGGTTTTAGTTTGTCTGTACTTCAGGACTTACTCCTGTCTCTCTGTCAGCCATTTTTTTTAATCTAAGTAATTTATTCATATTACATCTCAATTGTTATCCCCTCGCTTGTATCTGTCAGCCATTTTATCATTGAGTAAGAACCTGAACTATGCATATTAGTATATGTCCTACACTAGGTTTCCTATTATAAAGTTACTGTGAGATGCATCCACAGGGGTCTCTTGAGACAAAAATGGGCAGCCCCTATTCTGACACCCATGCTGGTAGGATTAAGGGTAGCTCTGTTGCACTCGGCACCACATCCCTAATTACAAGACACCAGCAATATAAATACCTTAGTGATAATTTGATAAAGACTGACCCAGCTGCCTCAGGATTGTCTTGTAAAGCTTGTAAAGCTTGATAAAAATAATATAAGAGAATATCCAGGTTAAGAGAGAAACTGAGAAGCAAACACAAGTTATACAAAAATAACCTTACTGCTCTCTTGCGCTCCCTCCCCGCCCCTACCCACACACACACTCTCTCTCTCTCTCTTTCTCTCTCTCTCTCTCTCTCTCTCTCTCTCTCTCTCTCTCTCTCTCACACACACACACACACACACACACACACACACACACACCACTGTTGGAATACAGTCAAAAGAATGATGCATGGTGAACAATGCCTTGGGGAAATGTGAGGGAGGCTCCAGGAAAAAAGGCAGAGGGCCTTTTACCTCAGATGCATTTTATTCCCTGGATTGTTCTTGGATGTGATTTTATGCCTCCATGGAAAACATTTATATTTGGTTTATAAGACATGCTTACTCTTGTTGGATGACAGATCATAGCAATAGAACCCAGTCTGGCCAGTGCAGCATGAATCTGGTTATCTCCTTTTGCTTTGCTTTCATGCTTTCCCAAATATAATCTATAGTACATGCCAGGCAATCATGTTTCAATTGCTCTGTCCTGAGAAAGTTCTGGGGAAAGATGTCTCTGTTTTCTTTGTTAATACTTAGTATGTGCTTACTGGCATGTATTTACATGTTTTTCTGATCATGTTCTTCTGAATCCAAACAATCTTCCTTGACTCATTGCTTTGTTTCATTTATGCATTAAGTACACCAAAACTGAAGTAAAATTGTCTATAACATCAGACTGTACTATGCATCATTCTTTCAGATCCACAGGTCGCAGGTACAGCAGACAATATCTGCATAGGTAGGCCAAAAAGTATATACTGCTACCACCACTACTACCAACAACAGTGAGCTAACAGGAATTAACTATCATTGGTCACTGATATTTCTCAATATTAATGGATCGCCCCAATAAAAGGACACATTAGCAAACTGAATATGAAAACAGGACCTATCATTCTGCTGCATACAATAAACACACCTCAACATTAATGATAGCCATTACCTTAGGGTGAAGTGTTGGGAAAAGATATTCCAAGAAGACAATTCTAAGATGCAAGCTGCTGTATTCGTTTTCATATCTAACAAAATAGACTTCAAACCAAAATTAATCAAAAGACATAAGGAAAGACATTATATATTCGCCAAAGGAAAAAATTGAACAAGATGGCATTTCAATTCTTAACATCTATGCACTGAAACCAAGACTACCTACCTTTGTAAAAAAAAAAAATACTACTACAGCTTAAATCATAAATGGACCCTCATACACTGACAGTGGGAGACTTAAATATCTGACTGTCACCAATGGACAGGTCATCCAGATAAAAACTAAACAGAGAAATGCTTGAGCTAACTGATATTATAAACCAAATAAATTTAACAGATATTTACAGAACATTGCCCCCAAACACAAAAGAATATACCTTCTTGTCAGCATACCACACAAGTTTCTCCAATATCTGACCACATACTCAGACACAAAGCAAGTCTCAATAGGTGCAAGAAACCTGAAACAACCCCCTGCATCCTATCAAACCACCATGGATTAAAGCTGAATATCAACAACAAAAAAACAGAAAGTTTATGAACTCATGGAAACAAAACAGCTCTCTACTGAATGAAAATTGGTCAAGATGGAAATAAAGAATGAAATAAAAGACTTTCTAAAACTCAATGAAAATAAATATACAATGCACCTAAACTTATATGACACAGTGAAAATGGTGCTAGGAGGTAAGGTCACAGCACAAAGTATCTACATTAGAAAAAATGTGAAGATCTCATACTAGCAACTTAATAGCATACCTGAAATCTCTACAAAAGAAGTAAGCACACTCAAAAAGAGCAGACATTAAGAAATAACCAAACTAAAGGCTGTTATCAATAAAATAGAAACAAAGAGAATGATTCAATCAATAAAACAAAGAGTTGATTCTTTCAGAAAATCAACAACACAGACAAAGCTGCATCCAAACTCAAAGACAAAGAAAAAATATTCAAATTAATAAAATCAGAAATGAAAAGAAAGATATAGCACTGGGTGGTAGTGGCACATGCCTTTAATCCCAGCATTTGAGAGGCAGAGACAGGTGGATCTCTGTGAGTTAGAGGCCAGCCTAGACTACAGAGTGAGTTCCAGGATAGCTAGAGCTGTTACATAGAAAAACCTTGTCTCAAAAAACAAAAAACAAACAAACAAACAAACAAAACAGAAGAAAAAAAAGAAAGAAGAAAAGAAAGGCAACAGACAATGAGAAAATACAAAAAACTATAAGGACATACTTGAAAAATCTATATTCCACCAAACTGGAAAATCTAAAACACAAGACATAATTTTCTCAATAGATACCAGGGACTAAAGTTAAATCAAGATAAGATAAACAATTCAAATGGACCTATAACCCCTAGGGAAATAGAAGCAGTCATTAAAATTCTTCCAACCAAAAGAAAAATCCTAGGATGTTTTTTGAACAGAATTCTATCAGACTTTCAAAGAAGAGTTAATGCCAATACTCCTCAAAATATTTCACAAAATAGAAACAGGAGGAACATTGGCCAACTCATTTTATGAAGCCACAATTACCATGCTACCTAAACTCCTAAAGACTCAACAAAGAAAAAGAATTAAAAACCGATTTCCATTATGAACATAGATCCAAAAAATACTTAATAAAATATTTGCAAACAGAATCCAAAAACACACCAAAAATATTATCCATCATGATCAAGTAGGCTTCATCCCAGAAATGCAGAGATGCTTCAACATATGAAATCAGCAAATGTAACCCTCAATATAAATAAACTGAAAGAACCACATGTTCATCTTATTAGATACCAAAACAGACAAACAAACAAACAAACAAACAAACACACCAGTTTGACAGAACCCAACATCCTTTCATGATATAAGTCCTGGAGAGATTAGGGATACAAGGGACATACCTAAAAACAATAAAGGTAGTTTACAGCACGCCTAGACCCAACATCAAAGTAAATGCAGAAAAACTCAAAGCAGTTCCACTAAAACCAGGAACAAGACAAGGCTGTTCACCATCTCCATATCTAAGAGGATCTAAATTGGAAAGGAAGTAATAAAAGTATTGTTATTTGTAGATGATATGACAGTATACATAAGTGATCCACAAAATTCTACCAATGAATTTCTGCAGCTGATGAATTCCTTCAGCAGAGTGGCTAGATATAAGATTAATTCAAGAAATTCAGTAATCCTCCTATATACAAATGAAAAACTGGCTGAGAAAGAAGTCAGGGAAACAGCACTCTTCACAATAGCCTCAAATAATATAAAATATCTTATATAATATAAAATATCTAACCAAGCCAAGTGAAAGATTTATATGATAAAAACCTACAGTTTTTGAAGAAAGAAAAAGATATCTGATAATATCTTTCAATCTCTCATGCTCATGGATCAGTAGGATTAACCTAGTAATAACTGCCATCCTACCAAAAGCAATCTACAGAGTCAATGCAATCCCCATCAAAATTCCAACACAATTCTTTACAGACCTTGAAAGAACAACTCCCAATTTCATATGAAAAAACAAATAATCTAGGGTGGCTAAAGCAATCCTGAACAATAAAAGAACTGCTGGAGGTGCCACCATCCTTGATTTCAAGTTGTACTACAGAGCTATAGTAATATAAATTGCATGATATTGGCATAAAAACAGACACATAGATCAATGTAATTGAATTGAAGACCAAGGCATAAATTCATGTGCCTATGCATACCTATTTTTTTAATAAGTAGGCTAGAAATACACACTGGAAAAAAAGAAAGCATCATCAACAAATGGTACTGGTCAAACTGGATCTCTACATGTAGAAGAATGCAAATTGATGCATATTTATCACTCTGCATAAAACTCAAGTCCAAGTGGATTGAAGACCTCAATATAAATCATATATACTGAACCTGATAGAAGAGAAAGTGGGAAACAGCTTTGAATGTATTGGCACAGGAGACCAATGGGGCAGGCACTAAGATTAACAATTAGTAAATGGGACTTCATGAAACTGAAAAGTTTCTGTAAGGCAAAGAGTACCATCAATTGGACAAAGAAGCAGTGTGCTGAGTGAGAAAAGGTCTTTACCAATTACACTTCCAGTGGAGATCTAATACCCAAAATACATAAAGAAATCTAGAAACTATATATTTAAAAACCAAATAATCCAATTTTTAAAAATGAGGTACAGAAACAAACAGAAAATTCACAATAGAGGAATTTCAAATGCCTGAGAACTTAAAGGAATGTTCAAAAAGCTGGCACACCTTTAATCCCAGCATTTGGGAGGCAGAGGCAGGGGGATCACAGTGAGTTTGAGGCCAGCCTGGCCTACAAAGTGAGTCTAGGACAACCAAGGCTACACAGAGAAACCCTGTCTCAAAAAACCAAAAACAGGAAAAAAAAAAAAAAAAAGCAATGTTCAACACCTTTACCCATCGGAAGAAATGCAAATCAAAACTATTTTTAAGATTTCATTTTAAACTTGTCAGGATTGCTAAGATCAATAACACTTCATTCTGGAGATGATGTGGAGCAAGGAAACATTCATCTATTTCTGGTGGAAGTGCAAATCTGTATAGCCACTATGGAAATCAATTTGGTGGTTTCTCAGAAAGCTGGAAATATATCTACCTCAAGACTGGGCTATACCACTGTTGTGCATATACCCAAATATATTCCATTTTACCACAAGGACACTTGCTCAGTTATGTTCAGAAAACTGGGAATAAGGCTTCCTCAAGACTCAGCTACTCCACTCCTTGGAATATACCCAGAAGATGCTCCAGCATACAACAGGGACATACGCTCCACCATGTTCATAGCAGCCTTATTCATAATAGCCAGATCATGGAAACAGCCTAAGTGTCCCTCAGTAGAAGAATGAATAAAAAATTGTGGTACCTTTACACTATGGGATACTACTCAGCTATTAAAAACAAGGAATTCCCGAAATTTGTGGACAAATGGATTGAACTAGAAATGATCATAATGAGTGAGTTAACCCAGAAGCAGAAAGACTCAAATGGTATATACTCACTTATATCTGTACACAAGCCCATTGGGCATGTCCCATGAAAGTCTTCACTAACCAGGAAACTGGGACAGAAGGGAGGACATCCTATTGGGATTATAGGTGAGAGAAGCATGGGAGAATGGGGAAATAGAAGGACCCAGAGAGTCCTAGAAAGCTATAAGAAGAACATTATGATGGGTGTATCTGGGCCCAGAGGTCCTGCTCAAACTATGGCACCAGCCAAGGAAAATATGTGCAGTAAACTTCGGACCCCCTACCCAGATCTAGCCAATGGACAGGACATTCTCCACAGTTGAGCGGAGAGTGGGGACTGACTTTCACACTTACTCTGGTGCCCCATATTTGGCCACATCCCCTGGATAGGGAGGCCTGGATAGAAGAGACTTGATACCCTATGAGCATATACAGGGGGAGGAGGTCCCCCTCAGTCACAGTTTTAGGGGAGGGGAGTAGGGGAAAAGTGGGAGGGAGAGAGGAATGGGAGGATACAAGGGATGGGATAACCATTGAGATGTAATATGAATAAATTAATAAAAAATAGATATAATAAAAAATCATACTGAGTGAGCTAATCCAGAACCCAAAGAATAAATATGCATAAATATGGTATGTATGCACTTATAGATGGATGTTAGCCATTAAATAAATGATGTCATGAAATTTGAAATGGATGTAACTAGAAAAAAAAAAGGCATCCTGAGTGAAGTAACCCAGACCCAGAAAGACAAATATGGCATGTATTCACTTATAGCTACAATCTATAGACCCAGAGAGATTAGGTAAAGAGAAGGTCATAGCAGAGATGCATAGGTCTCCCTGGGAAGGGGACATAGAATAGATTTTGCAGGTGGACTGGGGGCAGGACGGGACGGGAGGAGGTTGGGGAGAGGAATGGACAGGGAGAGTGCAGGGACAAACAGCTGGGATTTGAGGGCATTTGGAGGGTGTGGTGTGGAAACCTAGTACAATGAAAACTTCCTGTAACCTATAAGAGTGACCCTAGTGAGTACTAATATTCACTAGTACCTAGTAATTGAAGATCCTGAGTTTGAACTGACTATCTTATAGTGAGCCAAGGCTTCTAGTGGTGAGACTGAGTTATACTTGGTTGAGGTGCCAGCCGAGGAAGTCTTGTGGAGATCCCTAAACAATCCAGACTTATGCTAAGCATAAGGTTATCATGTAGTTTAAATTCTGATTTTCTGTCTTAATGTTGTATAAACTCTGCTCCCCAATTATCCTCCTGTTATGTCAAAAAAGCAGCTTATAGACAATCAATGAGCAGGAGAGAGAATATGGCGGCACTTCCTGCCAGCCATGGGAGGAAGAGTCAGGGGGAGAAGTGAGAGAAGTAGGCCGCCAGGAGAGGTCCAAGGAAGATCAGGAGGAAGAAGCTGGAGCCGAGGAAAGCTACAAAGTGCAAGTACTGCTGGGATGTTTGCTGGGAGTAAGACAAAATAGCATAGAGGGTTAAGAGCAGACTTAAACTGCTCAGATTGTGCTGTGAAGCCTTTCATTATAGAAGAGTCTCAATTATTTGTGTGATAGCAGGGTTAAGAAATAAGCTAAAAGAAACAAACGCAGTTTTATAAAAATAATTACAACAAAGGTCACTCTGTGAAAACTAACAACTGGGCCCCAATGCAGAGGACATCTACACAGCTCACTGAATTTAAAGAGGTCAAGCTGGTACGGGGCATGGAGCATTCACCCCCATATTTTAGCCTCTTTGGTGTGAGAAGATTCTCTGCAGGCTACAGAATAAGAGGGCTGGATACTAATTCAGCCACAAAAACCTCCACCTCTAATCTGTCCTGCCTTCACATTGGTAGGGCCATGATGGGGCAGAACTTATGGCAGTGGCCAACCAAATTTTGGTTTATGTTGAGACCCATGCCACTTGAGGGAGCCCATGCCTGACACTGCTTGGATGGCCAGGAACTAAAAACTGGATAGCCCAGAGATCTAGGGTAATACCAAACATGCCTAGCAAAAACAAAACAAACCAATGAAACAAAACTCAATGAAATGTTTCCTAATGATATTCTATTATACTCATAGACTGTTGCCTTGCCCAGTTCATTACCAGAGAGGCTTCCTCTAGCAGCCGAGGGGAGCAGGCGCAGAGACTCACAGCCAGACATTATGCAGAAAGTCTAAATTGGAGCTCTCCATCAAGTCCCACCCCTTGGAGACAGGAGGAGGAAGTGTTGTAGGAGTCATAGGGGATGCAGGGCACCAGGAGAACATGACCCACAACATTAACTAAGCAGGGCTCACGTGGCCTCACAAAGACTGAAGCAGCAAGTACAGGGCATGCACAGGTCTACACCAGGTCCCCTACATGTGTTATAGACATTAGCTTGGGGTTTTTGTGGGACTCCAACAGTAGGAGCATGTGCATCTCTGACTTGCTTACCTGCTCTTGAGACTCTCCCTCAGTTGTGTTGCCTTGTCCAGCCTCAATATGAGGGCTTTTATCTTGCCTTACTGTATCTTGTTTTGTCCTATTTAGCTGTCCTGTCTTAGAGACCTGTTCTTTTCTGAAGAGGAAACAGAAGAAGGGGAGTGGATTTGGTGGAGAGAGGAGGTAGGGGGAGCTGGGAGGAGTGGAGAGGGGAGAAACTGTGTTTGTAAAATAGTATATGAAAAAAGAATCTATTTTGTTGTTATTGTTTGTTTTTTGAGACAGGGTTTCTCTGTGTAGCCTTGGTTGTCTTGGAAATTACTCTGTAGACCAGACTGGCCTTGAACTCACAAAAATCCACCTACCTCTGCCTCCTGAATGCTGTGATTAAAGGCATGTGCTACCACCACCCAGCAAGAATCTATTTTTAATAAAAAGAAAACACAAGAAAAAAAAAGAAAGAAACTTAAGGAGAGGGAGAGGGGAAGCAAGCAGGTTTTTTATAAAATAA
The DNA here is from genome assembly GCA_907164505.1 of Acomys kempi. NCBI lineage: Eukaryota > Metazoa > Chordata > Mammalia > Rodentia > Muridae > Acomys > Acomys kempi. The sequence goes on from OU015360.1 coordinate 57,759,295, forward strand.
AAAAAAAAAAGTAGGAACTGGAGTGACAGCTGAACAGTTAAAAGTACTGGACGCTCTTGGGGAAGACCCAGGTTGGGTTCCCAAAATCCATGGGGAAACTCACAACAGTCTGTAACACCAGTTCCAGGGGTCCAATGGCGTTTTCTGGCCTTTTACAGCACTGCATGCACATGTTGCACAGACATACATGGAGGCAAAAACTCATTCACAAAAATATGAAAATAAATAAATCATTAAAAAAAAACTTGTCCAAAAAGAACAGTGAGAGGAAAAATGCTACCAGGTGACTACAATTAAATCAATAATGATATGGTATAGAGATAAATAGATCAATAGGGTAAAACAGAATCCAAAGTTAAAACCTAGTTGACAAATATATGATAAAAAATATATGTCAACTCAGTGGCATAAAGCACAATTAGTTAATAAATGATGCTGGCACAAATGACCACCCAACTGGTAGAAAATCGTTCTTTATCTAAAATTATGAGTAAAAATATATCCAGATAGAGTAAATGCATAAGTACAATAAATAAAGCACCAAAAATTAGGAAGACAGGCCTGGAGAGGTGGCTCAGAGGTTAGCAGTACCATCTGCTCTTCCAAAAGTTCCCAGTTCAATTCCTAGCAACCACATGGCCACAAGCTCATACCATGTGTAATGAGATCTGGTTCCTTCTTGTGGTGGGAAAACACACATGTGGGCAGAATACTATATAAATAATAAACTTCTTAAAAGTTAGGAAAACAAACAAACCAACCAAAACCTAGGACATAGCACAATATGCTATTTAATCAGAAAAAAAAAAAAAAAGAGCCACACTCCATCCAGATCATGAAGGTGGAAGAGATTGCAGCTGGCAAGTGCCATCAGCCAGCTGTCAAGCAGTTACACTGCTCCAAGATCAAGTTCCCTCTTCCCTACTGCAGATTCAGCATAAGCTGTGCTTCTCCATCAAGAGGCCCAACACCTTCTAGACCCAGAGACACACTGAATAAAACTCTAGAGAGGCAAAAAAAAAAAAAAAAAAAAAGACTTGTCATGGTCAGGGGGGTCTTCACAACAATTGAAACCTTAACTAAGGCAATGGAAAAATGGAGTTTGTGTGAACGGACCTGTGTAGCTACAGGCATGATACTGGTTGAACTGATTAGAGGTGTAAATTAATATAAAATAATAACCACTCCAGAGCTAATAAGATAAAATTAAAAAATAAAGCAATAATAGCAATTACTAACAGAATGAGCAGGGCAAAATACAAATTTCTACATCTAATTTTGAAGGCAGTCAGTCTCTTGTGCTTTGAATGAGGAACATCCCCCATAGACTCATGTGCTGGGCTGTTTAGGAAGGTAGAGCCTTGATAGAGGAAGCACAGCACCAGGGGCAGGCACAGAGGTTGTATAGCTTGGCTTATTTCCTGTTCTCTCTACTTCTGACTGCTAATGTGATGTGTCCTCAGGTCCTGACACCATGCTGTCTACAGCACAGTGGTCTATACACCCTCTGGAACTTTAAGTCAAATGAACTCTTGTTCCTGTAAGCTGATTTTTTAAGTATTTTATCTCAACAGAATTGAAACTAATAGGGAGTCCGATGAACACTTTTACATTAAATACTCTTCAATAAGTCACACTCCTGGGAATCTACCCCATAAAAACAAAATAATCAATAAGTGGAAGGCAGCATCCTCCTACTGCAATAAGCAAGTAACAAAAGCAAGCATTTGAAGCAATGAGGTGATAAATTATGGTATACCTGCATGTGTACTATTAAGCAGACATTAAGAATATACATCATTTGACTTAGAAGGATTTTCTTAATAACATCTTGAGTGACAAAAATGTGATTTAGAAAACTGTGGCTTTATTTTTACTTTGTCTTTTTTTTTTTTTTTCCAGAGCTGAGGACTGAACCTAGGGCTTTGTACTTGCTAGGCAAGTGCTCTACCACTGAGTTAAATGCCCAACCCTGACATAATTTTAAAAATCAAACCTCTCAAAAGCCCATTCCAAGCCCAGTGGCTCTCAACCTGCCGCCTGCCTTTTAGGATGTAGTTCTCCTTGTCCAATACAACATCTGCCTGCCTGCCCATCATGATGCTAATGGACAAAATCTCTGAAACTGCAAGCCAGCCTCCCAATTAAATGCTTCCATTCAGAAAAGTTATCTTGGTCATGGTGTCTTTTCACAGCAATAGTACACTAAGAGAGGGGATGGTATAGTTTCCACATGAATACAAATACATAGTTATACACAAATGAATTAGAAAACTAAGAATTCAGTCACTATAAATTTACTACTGACAGTAAAAATGTCTATCTGATGAAAACATGTTACTGAAAATGTGCCGGAGTTCCAGTGAGTAACAATAAATGATATATTAATTATAAGTATATACTTTAAGGAGACTAGAGATATGGCACAGTAGTTAAGAATTCCCCAGAAGACCAAGATTTGGTTCCCAGCACAGACAAGCAGGTTCACAACCATGCACAACTCCAGTTCTGGTGGATCCAACCCCCTCTGCTGGCACTGTTGGGCACCAGGAATGTACATGGTTCACAGACATATACCCATGAAAAACACACATACACATAAGATAATGAAATCATTTGAATGCACATTTTTAAGTAAAGGGGAAGCTGTTGAAGGCCACTGGGACAGGTTACATTCACAGACAGAACCAAGAGCAGGCTATTCGCTTTGCTTTCCCATCTCTCCATTCTCTTACTATGCTTATTACAACAGGAAAAAATATTACTTTTGAACTAGGAAAACAGTAAAATAAAAAGATAATTATTAAATAAAATAAACTATGATGTAGTATCTAACTCATAGGCTTTGTTGCAAAGACTATATATAATAATTCATCCAAAGTTTTTAGCTCATCCCCAACATGTTGGACATGCTCAATAAATGCTAGGTATTTTATTTTAAAAGTAAAGCATTCTAAAAAGGTGTGTAAACTGCGAAGCTGAGAAGTCAAGGCCTTTGAAAATGGTATTGTGTAGACTGGGCATTGTCACCCTCATTGCTGAATCTGCTCTCTTTAGACTGTGAGGACTTGTACTATGGTAACAACAGCACTCACTAAACAACTCATGGTAAAAAATGAAACTACAATTAGGTAAGTACTTATTACACAATAGAAAAAAGACGGCCACCTTTTTGCTTTGAAGACTACATTAGAACTTCAAGAAGCATCTAAAGGCATTGTGCTCTGTCCTAATATTTGAAATGATGACTTCTTGGGTCCTGGATATGGATCCCATGCTGGGGAAGACTGGGGAGAACAGACTGGGAATCAATGCAGCAGCTCTTCTTGAACCCTGTCCAAGAAGGAAGTGTATTCCCAACAAAGAAACGCCACCTACCTGTGGCCTGCCTACAGACACTCCAGCTTCTTTGTAAGCCATGAGAGGTGAATCTGGACATTGGTACTTCTGTTATCCAATGAAACATGAACACATAAAACAGCTGCCTAAATGTTGTAGATATGCTGGCCTTACTACTCACATGGAGTCGACCTTTTCTTCAGGGCCTTGCACTTGGCCTGTCACGGTGCCTTTGCTTGTATTCTTCACCCAGCCAACCACACCTCTTTTCTTAGCTTCTCCTTCTGTGTACTGGTTTCAGGAAAAAACAAAACAAAACAAAAAACAAGAGAGGTCAAGTCCATCATTAGAAGCCTATACTTATAACAGAACTCTAGTATGCAGAAATTGCTAACCTGACAATATTTATTTATTTATTTATTTATTTATAAAATATAATCTAAAGGACTAGAAAGATGGCTCTGTGGTTAAAAGCATCTTGCAGAGGATCAGGGTTCAATTCCGAGCACCCACACGGTTGCTCATAACCATCTGTAATTCCAGTTCCAGGAGATCCAATACGTGTTCTGACTTCTGCAGGCACTAAGCATGTCCATAGATATACATGCTGGTAAAATATCAATACATAAAATAAAATAAAAGAAAGCCTATGTGCTTGCATAGCTGACCTACAGTGATACCACTGTTCATAAGATCAGTACAACTAGAGAAAATAGACCAACAGTGAGAATTGCTTCAGATATAGTTTCTATTACTGTTTTTTCAGGTCCATAAAATTCAACTGTGTTTTCCTCACATCCATTAATGAAGAATTATATTGCTAATCTAGGCTTTACAGACTGATGAACCTGGGAGTCTCAATCACTGATTTAAAAATACCAGTTTGTGATCAGCATAAAATAGATACAGGCAAAAAAGGACAATGAATCATTTCAAAAGTTCCAATAAAGCCGGGCGTAGTGGTGCACACCTTTAATCCCAGCACTCGGGAGGCAGAGGCACATGGATTGTTTTGAGTTCAAGGCCAGCCTGGTCTACAAAGCGAGTCCAGGATGGCCAGGACTGTTACATAGAGAAACTCTGTCTCAAAAAACTAAAAACAAAACAAAACAAATGAACAAACAACAACAAAAACAAAAAAACAAAAAAAAAGTTCAATAAAAATAGAAATAATTTTAATAATAAAATAAAACCAGCAAGAATACTGGACTAGACACAGTGGTCAGGAAGGCTGGCACACAGAGGGCTCTGATGATAAGTTGGCTATGCACAAATGCAGGTGCTAGTCTGAAAATGAAGAAAATCAGGAAAATGGGGACAATGAGCTGTTATGGACAGAGTTATCCCAAGATGCAGAGGCTTGACTGACGGGGCACGGAGGGACTCTCAGGGTTAGCAGTGAGATGGCCACAACAGTGATACCCAGCTCAGAGAGGGGGGGGGAAATACAAGCTACAATTAACTTTTGGGAAAGGAGTGTTTTTTAAAATAAAACCCAAAATGGGGGAAGGAGGGAAATACTGCTAAAATATGCAACACTAGCACCCAACTCACTTTACAGTGTGAGATATGCTCCTGGCCCAAGGGGGTTTCTATGTAGAAAACCTGAGAGAAGCCATAATTTGTATCCTGTATACCTAGGCAAATGCCTGATTAGAACCATATGCCAGAATGCTTTTGGAATTCATAGAAAGTGTTAACTAAAGCCCAGGAAAGCTATGATAAAACTTTAAAGATAGTTTTAATAGAAACCACAATTTTTTTCCAAGAAAAATATCATCAGCTATAATGGGCAGGATACAAACAGTACATTAGAACAGGGTAGAAAATGGCTCTGTGATGAAAATCATAATTTAAAAAAGGATAATAATAGTAAGAGACAGAGTTCACTTACCATTCTGAAACAAACACCTAAACGAAAGGACAAAAAGAAATGTCAGTTTGTATGTCTTTTACAAACTATGCATTACCTGTCATAACTTGCATCTACTAAAGGGTGAATAACAAAACAAATGAAACTTTCAGTACGTGAACGTACTCAAAGGGTCTTTTTGGAAAAAGTATTTGAAACCAAAGTATGTAATCAAATGCTGAATTACACTTTCATCATATTTTTTTAATGTATTAAAAGCACAGTTATCTGGTGGTGCGGGCATGTAATCCTGGCAAATTAAGGCTGAGGCAGAGGGGTGACAAGTTTAAGTCCAGTCGAGGCTACACAAAAAACAACTCAAGACCAACCTGGGCAACTTTTGCTTCAACATAGTAAGGATAAGAACAGAGAGGAGTTAACCTATGTGTTCAGCTCAAAGATACATTTGCCCAGGATGCATAAAGCTCTAGACAGTGCCCTATTCCACAAAACTGAATTAATTAATTAGTGAACAGTGGACAGTACTTGTATGAAATTTACCTATCCCCAGTTTTTAGAATTTTTTAAGTAGGACAACTATAGTCAAGCTTAAATAGTTTCCAGTTATAACCAGCATATGGGCTTCCAGGGCCTCATCATTAATGGAAATTAATGTCAATGAAAATGATACGTAGAGACTCTCTGGTGTGGCTGTCACTATGTGCATTCTTTGGATCCTGTGGGTTAGGTAGTATTGTTCAAGTTGGTTATGTTTTCTCTTTCTAGACTGTGGTAGACAAAGCTGTTCCACTGGGGACTGGGAATGTGCCTCAGTGGTAAGGCATTCATATAGCATGCAGGAAGACCTGTACAGACACAGACACACCACCACAAAAGGGATGCCATCAATTTTATATCTACATGCTTTGTATCTATAAGCAACCACTGATACATAAAGAATTGGGTATTTTAATGGAAGTGAAACAAGAGCCTAGATAGTTGCAAATTATTAGGGATGTATGTTGAAGACTGGGACTCACTGGAGACGGCCTAGTACGTCTTTCCTAGGAATTATGGTAACGCTGAACAACAGATCTCAGGTATTCCCCAAACTGCAAATCTAAAGAGCTTGATCAATAAGAGTGCACAGCAAAAGAGAACCAGCGCCCACAAGTTGTCCTATGACCTCCACTATGTACCATAGCATTTAGACTCACAGGCTACATACATAAAAGAAGTATATGTAAATGTTTTTTAAATGACCAGCCTGAACTTCAAGTAAAAGAATCACCACACACACACACACACACACACACACACACACACACACACAGAGAGAGAGAGAGAGAGAGAGAGAGAGAGAGCACACCTCCACTATGGTACTATGGTACGTCCACACAACCACATATGAACCAAATGCAGTATGTTAAACAAAATAAAACAAACAAACAAAAATAAGCTACATCCTGAAAAGGCAAAGATACAAAAACTGAAAATAGATTTTTTTTGTCATCTGGGCATGGTGTGAGTTCCAGGCCAGCCTGGTCTACAAAGCAAGTCCAGTATAGTCAGTGCTACACAGAGAAACCCTATCTAAAAAAAAATATTGTCTGGTGCCAAGGCCTGGGAAAGAGTGTGCTACCAAGAGGCTCAAGGGAACATTCTGGAGAGATGGGGCTGTCCTCTGAACTATGCTGGTGATCCCGTGGCCCCTTACATGCAAAAAGAAACTGAGTGTAAAAAAGTAGAAATATTACCAATTGTAAATTATACATTGGGTGGAAAATAATCAGGAAAAAAGAGATCTGGAAGTCACAGGGACCAGACCAAACCAATCTCCAAGAAGGTTTAAAAAAAAAATGCTGCTTACACACAGCAGGGGACCCTGGGTAGGAGCACGTGAAGGCTCAGTTTGGGTATTTTATAAAGTCACAGTGTTTCCTGATGGCAGTATACTGTAGAATTAAATGAATAGGAACAAAAAGAGCAGCGAGGGAATAAAGACAGTGTAATATCACCAGTGGGATTTTTTGAGTCTATAAAAAAAATTTTTTTTAATATACATAGAGTGTGGAGGAATGATGAGTGGGAAGAATTAGTGAAAAGGAGAACCAGAAAGCAATCTGTTCTCCACGGAGGGAAAGATGTCAGCCTGTGGGTATAAAAGGAAACAGCCGAAAGCCACATATGTAGGTTCTACTGCACAAGGCAGGGGCTCAGAATACAGAAGTGCTGACTGAGTGCACAGCCTACCAGCTCCAGGCTGTACTGACCATACTTCCTCTGAGCTACTCAACCTCATGTATAAGCATTGTGAAAGGAAAGACCACGGGCAACTGAAGTGAAAAGGAAGAGGACGACTGGGGAACCGGTCTCAGGTTCAAGCCTCGGCGTCACAAAAAGATAAGAAAAAAAACATGATCTCTTTCTTACATACACAAGAGCTTACAAACCAACAGTCACTGGGAGTTTTCTTTCTTTCTTTCTCTCTTTTTTTTTTTTTTTTTTCTTTTCGAAACACCCTTGGCTGTCCTGGACTCACTTTGTAAACCAGGCTGGCCTCGAACTCAGAGATCCACCTGCCTCTGCCTCCCGAGTGCTGGGATTAAAGGCGTGCACCACCACGCCCATCTTTTATGGGGGGAGGGGTTCTTAAAAATCAGACTCTCTAACAACATCTCTGACTTACAGAAACTGTACCTAAGATCTAAGGAATCTGCTATTACACAGTGAAATTTGCAACCAGTAGCTGGGAGGAAGGTTGGAGGGAGGCTTGTGAAAGGTTTCCACACTTCAGGTTAGGGGTCGCATTACAGGACAGGCACAGCATTTGGCTAGCAGGAATAAAGCCCTGGGTTCAAGGCCCAGTGGGGTGGTTAAATTGCTGTGGATGAGAAACGGCGTGCTCACTTATCGCATTGGCCTCACTAGCTTACAAGTCAGTTGTGCACAAGAAGCCCTGAATGGTGGAGAGCACGTCCTAAGTGCCGCACCCTATCACGACCTGGCGTTGCATTACTTGCAGGGCAGGCAATTTGCAAGGTGAGGCTGTTCCCTCCCCCCTTAGGACTTCCCCCCCCCCCCCCCCCCGGGCAAAGGAAATCCACATTAACCTCTGCCCTAGCAAAGAGCAACATCCTTTCAGTTTATGAACACCAAGGAGAAAGGACGACTTATAACTCAAGCAGGGCCTGAGGAGATGTCTCAGTCAGTAAAATGTGTTGTAGGCAAGCAGGAAGACCAGAGCTCAGACCTCAGTGCCCATGTAGAAGCCAGGCATCCCACACGTGTCTCTGAGAGGAGCAGAGGCAGGAGGATCACTAGAGCTTGCAAGTCCCCTGGCTTTAGAAAAATACCTTGACTCAAAGGACAGATGGTACCAAAGAAAATAAATATTTTCTTTGGGCCTCTCTGTGTGTTCACAAACACACATTGCAATATATTCACACATACAAATATTTTTAAATCCTTTGAAAAAATAAGATAGGATGTAATAGAGGAAGACTTCTGACATTAACCTCTAGCCTCCACACACATATGCCCAGGTGAAAATACCCATATACACATTTACACATACACCACAAAGACACGCATTAGATAATGGATGGATGCGTGAATAGATGGGTGATGTAGATAGATAGATAGATAGATAGATAGATGCTCATAGCTTAAAGCAAAGGAGTTTGAGAAGGTTGTTGTTGCTGTTTTGTTGTTTGGAGACAAGCTCTTACCGTATAGCTTAGGCTGGTCTCACATTCAGTATGTAGCCTGTACCGGCTTTGAACTTGCAGTCTCAGAAAAGAACTCTTAAAAGTACATATACTGATTATGTATATGTTGGGATAAGGAAATTACATATATAATCTAAGATGGATTATTTCAGATAAAATCTAAAAAGTAGATAATTCAAGTATATTCAACAAGAAAATAATCATTAGTTATTTGCATAACAAAAAATTTAGTCTAATTCAAAGTACAAAGGGTGAGATAAATAGGCAAGACATAGTTGTCTCTGCATCTAGTAGCTCAGAATATAGTAGGGAAAATAGAACACCAGACAGAGACAGAACAATAAACAGGGTGTGGTGATTCTGTAATCTCAGAAGTGCAAGACATCTTTGGCTACAAGGCAAATTCAAGGCCAACCTGGGCTTACAGGAGACTCTATTTAAAAAAAAAATCTATAAATATTTACAGCTGGGGCTAGGCATGGCAATGTATATCTGTAACCTTAGTACTTGAAAGACAGGCAGGAAAATTCACATTCTAGGTCATCCTGTTCTATACAGTGATTTCTAGGCTAGGTAGGAATGAAATCCCACTTCAAAAAGGAAAAACAGGGCCAGCAAAATGGCTCAGTGGGTAAGGGAACTTGCTGCTAAGCCTGACAACTTGAGGTCAATCCCCAGAAGCCACATGGTAGAATGAGAGGACCAAGTTCCATAAGTTGTCCTCTGACTGCCACACACACACCAACACACAAAAATAAGCAAATGGGGAAAAATAAAAATAAAGGAAAAAAATTTTTAGCAATAATATCCATAAGCCTGGATACAAATGTGAGTACACTGGACAGACAAACCAATCTTGGTGACTTTGATACATATTTATTGAAAAATGAGTTTTAAAAATGAAACATTTATGAAAATGCCATAAGGAAACTTGTTATTTTATAAGATAGTTTTAAAAATAAACTAATAATTTTTAAATGACTTTTTGAAAGTTCAGACTTCATTCAAAAGCAATAGTTAGTATGGTGAGAGCAACATGATATTACAGATGGAAAATATGCTTGGAGGCCCAGAGCTAGGATTATCACACACAATTAAGCATGCAAGGACGTGCACAGCCTCAGAAAAGCATATCCCAGCCCCAACCTGTACCAAAGACTTACTAAAAACATCTAAGTTGTGTTCCAGCTGTTTCTAGAAGAAATCGTGTTTTCTCTCAAGTCATCCACAGCAAAAACCTCCCAGCTTCCTTGCATTCAGTTCTGCCTCCCACTTACTCTTTACAAACAAGGCAAGGTGGGCTTATTTCCTAAGTAAAATCCAATCACTTCATTCCCAAACTTAAAACTGACTAGTGACTCCTCATGAAATGGAAAATAAAATGAATTATTGTCACCACATTCTCCATGTCTTTCCCAATCCTTTACCTCTCGCCTTTCCGTTACCCTCTAAAATGGTGTGAATAAGAAATGCAAACCCTTAGTCTTGTGTGCTTGACCCCTTGGTCCCTGATTGGTGGTGCTATTTGGAGGGGGGGGTGTTATGGGATCTTTAGGAGGTGCTGCCTTGCTGGAGAAAGTTTGTCATGGGGGTATGGGGCAGGCATTGGAGGACTTATAGCTTCACTCCACTTCCAGGTCAGTCACTTTGCTTTCTGCACTTGTTTGAAGACGTGATCTCTGCACTTCAACAATTCCTGTATAGGCATATCATACTGATTACCACATACCATTGCTACACACTTAGCAATTCACCTTTTGGTTTTTTGTTTTGTTTTTATTTTTTTCAAGAAAGGGTTTTCTGTGTAGCCTTGGCTGTCCTAGGCTCACTTTGTGGACCAGGCTGGTCTCGAACTCACAGCTTTCCATCTGCCTCTCAAGTGTTGGGGTTAAAGGCGTGTGCCACCACATCTGGCTTGGCAATTCACCTTTTATTTCCCATCTTCACAGTAAACTGTAAATCCCAAGAGGGCACTATTTGCTAGACCAGGGCTGGGCACACAGGTGTTGTATAAATTTAAAAAAAGAAAAGCTAGTTGAAGAAAATTCTGTAACAGGGCTGGAAAGATGGCTCAGAGGTTAGGAGCACTGGCTGTTCTTCCAAAGGTCTTGAGTTCAATTCCCAGAAACCACTTGGTGGCTCACAACCATCTACAATGAGATCTGGTGCCCTCTTCTGGCCTGCTGCCACACATACAGGCGTAGTACTGTATAAATAACACATAAATCTTTTTTAAAAAGAAAGAAAAGAAAATACTGTAACAATTCATTATTAACATTACAAATACACATACAGCTATTAGAATTTTTGGTTTGGTTTGGGTTTTTTGTTTTTGTTATTTTTCAAAACAGGGTTTCTCTGTATAGCCTTGGCTGCCCTAGACTCCCTTTGTAGACCTGGCTGGCTTGGAACGTACAGAGATCTGCCCAGCCCTACTTCCCTGTGTGCTAGGATTACAGGCGTGCCTTGACAGGCTTGGGCCTTTATTTTAAACCCTTAGAACGAATGTGTGTCAAGCGGTCTCAAGACCTCCAGCCCATTAAGCTTCTGAAGCAGGGAGCCATGCAGAAATCAACAAAGTTCCACAGCCCATTGGAATCTTCTTGAATCTTTCCAAGAGGCCTGACGCCTAAACTAGGCATGTAGTGGGAAGCCATGTAAACAGAAACAAAAGGCAAATGTGGATACATGTTTCCTGTAGTTTATCAGCTGTGGCTAGAACAGAACACCCTAGGTCAGGCCCTCTGTTGGTGAGCAGGCTTCCACTGGGCTTTCACAGATCCCTCTCTGGCCCCACTCTGCTTCTACATCACTTGGTAAAGAGAAAAGGAGCTGAGGTGACACACTGCTCTGGGAAACTGGGACAGACGGAGGCACCTTCAGCCATGAAACACTCGAGTGCAATGTGTTGTTCAGTCAAGCTCAGTCAGCAGCAACCTGTTCCTCACTTAATGGAAAGAGAGACAGGGAGGAAATAAGTGAGTTTATGCAAAGGAAATGTATTTGAAATCTACAAGGGAACACTGCCATCCAAAGAAACCATATGATAAGTATAAATGCCTGAATCATTTCCTGTCACATATTTGCATACTGTAATGCATGCCTTCATCTTGGGAGCTGAGTGCACATGCCATTCTGAATGCAGCAAGTGAGCCTGTGGCTGCTCTACAAATCAGCCTGTAGTGATTTCAAATGTGTTTGCTTATGTGGTTTCACACACACACTTTGGACATATCCAAAACCCTCATCACCTTTCTTATCCCCTCCTGACTTCCCACTTGGTCCCCTTCCTAATGAGTTATAACATTTTTAACTGCCGAAACAGTTAAGGAGTAAAATTCTGCCTAACCCTTCTCCATGGTCAAGGGAGCTATGTGTCACGGCAGCATCTTTCAAACACATGAAACAACCCCCACACTACCTTGTCTTAGAGCCATCACTGCTGTGCAGTTTAATTCAAGACACTTTTGAAGTCTCCACCAGAGGCACCAGCCCTGTGGGAGGCAATATAATAAGCCCTCAGCCTGACCTTCAAAATATTATCCTTCCTGAGATAGTGAGAGGCACAGACCTGGGAACACAAATAACTACAGCAGAAAATAACATTAATGAAAGCAGAACTAGCCACAAAACTGAATAACATAAATGTGAGCAGGAGTGAGAGGCAGCATACTCACACTTTTTGACTCTGATGTACTCTAATGTCTAAATTGCAAGTTTTCTATTTCGCTGTCTATACAAGGAAAGATATGCATATATAAATTATGTGGTAAGGCCATTAGTAATCCATCATGGTTTATTTTTACCATTTTATTTTACCATATTATTTGATGTAATATTTCTGTTTATTTTTCTTCCTCTTCCCTCCTTCCATATCCTTTCCCTCCACCTTCCTTTCCTTTGAGGCAAGCTGTCACTATGTAGCCCAGGCTGGCCTTGACTTTGAGATCCTCTTGCCCCAACTTCCTGGGTGTTGGGAATACAGGTATGTATCACTATATTCAGCTTAAACAAACTTTTAAGAATATATTTATATGAGGACTCTAGTAAACTTACTGCTTTCTAAACCCCAGTTACTTCTGTCAAAACAAACCCTGGGACTTCTAAAACCCGTGCAAACAAAGACATGGCCAGAATGCATTTCTAAGAGTGTTAGCATTGACAGAAAGATGGCAAAGCACCAAACCACCTGGTTACCAGTTTCCTTTTCGATTCTTCAGTCTATTATTTTGTGAGGGATATGTAACTAAACATCCATAGAAACATTACAAGCCAAGCCACAACTACAAATACTGTAACGAAGATTCAGTCCCCTGTCAGAGTCTTCACGAAAGCCTTGCCTCCCAGCTCTGGTAACAGAAATTCACAGAGAAAACCAAAACCCACAGAGTTTCTATAGAAGGTAGAAATGTGTAAGAAGAAAAGATGGCAAAAAAGAAAATGTTAAAGTTACTTTGCTGCAGAGAAACTGGCAAACACTGTCTGAGGTGATTAAGGTCAACATGAACTATGATGACCCTCCCTGAGACCTGTGATATACATTCAAAATGGGACATTACCTCTGTGGTCCTCAAATCTATAACCTAGTCTTCTCATGACAATACTTTCAGATACGGGCCAGCAATTCCAAGGGCTGAAGAGATGGTCAGTATCACACAAACATTTACAGCTCTAGTGCCAGATGAGCCAATGCCCTCTCTGGCCTCGGAGGTCATCTGCATGTACATGCTTATACCCATACTCAGACATACATACATACATACATACACATCATTTTAAAATAAAATGATTTAGCTGGGTGTGATGGTGCACACCTTTAATCTCAGCACTTGGGAGGTAGAGGCAGGCAAATCTCTGAATTTGAGGTCAGCCTGGTCTACAAAGATAGTCCAGGACAGCCAGAGCTACACAGAGAAACCCTATCTCAAAACACCCGCACCCCCCGCAAAATAAAATGAATAAAATAAAATCTTCTTTAAAAAGTGACTTCCCAGGGCTGGAGAGATGGCTCAGTGGTTAAGAGCACTACCTGCTGTTCCAAAGGTCCTGACTTCAATTCCCAGCAACCACATGGTGGCTCACAACCATCTATAATGTAACCTGGTACCCTCTTCTGGCCTGCAGGTAAACAAGCAGACAACACTGTATATATAATAATAAAATAAATCTAAAAAAAAAAAAGTGACTTCCCCAAGTCCTCTAAATACACGCCATGGAATGCACAGAACCAAGTATTTTCCTCTGGTTTTTGCCTCCACTTTCATGTTTTATATACTGTGTTTCGGTGACTTATTATATGTATGAGTCATGGTTCTAGATGTACTCAAGCTGACAAGCAAGAATAGCCACCACAAGCCCACCCTTGCCAACTTGACACACAATCATATCTCCTTATGTCATGATTAATTTACAAGTGAAAAAAAACAGGCCATAATTATGCCTAAACATAGTACAGCTATCCTATATACAATTACAAATGTATTATATATTTAACACGGTCATAATTACATCTAACATGCTAATTACTGTTCATATAACTAAAAATGTATTATACGTTTAGAATAAATGACAATGTCCCTTAAGGGACATTTTTTGTGTAACTCAACCTTAAATATGATAGCTTTTGATAATCTCTTACTTGTTTTTACATCACACAATGAAGAAGTAAACAAAAATATCTGTATAAATGCATTCTTAACAAAATATGACAGAAACACTCATGACAATTAAATCCTTATTTCTGTAACTGGTCATGTGATCTTAGCTGGCATTTATAACGACCTTCCTCTAGTTCTCCAACCCTCAGCAAGTACCTCAGCAGATCCTAGCTCTTTTCTTGAGGAGTGAGGGGGCCTGCTGTTTGTTGTCCTATCTACTTGATTACTGATCTCCTCCTCAGAGGAACTTACTTTTTAATGACCATTTATATTGTTCACAAGTATCTTCACATCTGTCACCCATTTGGAGAGATCTATCTGCATACTTCTTTCCCAGATGTCTTTCTCATCAATATTCTAATTATGCTCTTTTTCAAGTCCCGGAACATGCAGCCAATCCATTGGCTACAGACTATTAAACAGTGAAAAATCACACATCTAGCCACTTCTCACTCCAAATAAAAAGTAAAACCATGTTTAATTGCCTCAAGTTCTGCCCACTGTGACGATTTCCCTTCATTGGTGTCTTAAGGGGTTGTTTCAGAAAGGGGTTGTAATGCTGCACGACATGCAGAGTAATCAGTAAACTCTGCCCTAGTCTTCTCTTTCTCAGGCCCATGAGGTTATAGGAGCACACTTGGCGGCACACAGCATTGTAGCAGTAGTAGAAACCATAGGTATTTGGGCAACTTCTTCACATAACTTGCTTGTGCCTTCAGAACCTGCTCGAGCTTGATCACGTATATACCACTTCCATTTGATAATAGTCTGCAGTGATAAATGTCCCACTTTATAACTTGGTGAGTGGCGTAACACTCAGCTCATGATGGGCAGCTCAGGTGGCATGGGCACTTGGTGGCCCATTATCAAATGTTCAGTTTCCATTAATGCCCAATTGCAGGCCAAGAGCTGTCTTTCAAAGAGAGAGAATATTTGTCTGCAAGTGATGGTAGAGCCTTGCTCCAAAAACCCAAAGCTGTCTTCTGTGATTCACCTATAGGGGCCTGCCAAAGGCTCCAAAGAGCATCCTTATCTGCCACCAATACTTCAAGTATCATCAGGTCTGCTGGATAATATGGTCCAAGTCGTACAGCAGCCTCCCCAGCAGCCTTCTGATTCACTTTGCATATGGGCCAGAGTAACACATCCAAGTGAGGAACATGTTGCCTCCAGAACCCAAATACGCCCACTAAATGTTCTGCTTCTTTCTTGGCCGTGGGAAGAGCCAGGTGCAACAACTTATCCTTCACTTTAGAAGGAATATCTCTGCATGTCCTACACCAAAAGACTCCTAAGAATTTCACTAAGGTAGAAGACCCTTCAGTTTTGGCTGGACTTATTTTCAATCCTCTAATGCCCTTATGTGTTACCAATGTGTCCAAAGAGGTTGCTACATCCTGCCACTTGGTCCAATCAGCGTAATGTCATCAATATAATGCATCAATGTTATATTTTGTGGAAGAGTCAGACGATCAAGATTCCTTCTAAGTTATGGCTCAGGGCATGAAAGTTAATAGATCCTTGAGGCTAAAGGGAGATGTGGTGGGAACCACATCCCTACACCTTTTATGTTCTTGATAGTGCACTAATTTATGCAGTTCCTCCAGGGATGCAATACTGTTTTCGATTCACTATTTTTCTTCACAAAAGCAACTCCAAAGACTTCCATTTAGACTTTCCAACTATAGTAACCCTCAGTCCACAGGTCAGGGAACCAATGTGAGAATCTGCCAACTTCTCAGTATATCTATCCAAACTATACATTTTAGGACTAGAGAAATGACCACAGTATGAGTTTGGGGACCCACTGGACCTACTGTGAGTCAGACTTCAGCCAAAACCCCATTAATCACCTGGCCTCCATAAACCCCTACTCTAATTGTGGAGCCACAATGCTTCTTGGGATCTCCTGGAGTCAGTGTTCTGACAGACCCCAAGACATCTCATTGTTTCCTTTGCCCCAGTGTACAGTTTTCCTTGTAACAGGCCACATGTTCTTTTGGGGAAAAACTAGAGAAAGGCTAACAGTAAAACTTGTAGGTATTTTATCGAGGTTCTTCTTCAAGGGAACCTGGCCATCCCTTCATTCAAGGGGTTCTGGGTCTGTTAACTGGCTCAAGTCTACAAATTGATTGCCTTTTGCCACAATCTAGTGCAGTTTTTCTTTTGTTTGTTTGAGAATTTTTCCACATATAGAGAGATTAAACAAAAACTTAGTAGGCTTCTTACCTGTCATGCCTGGAAACACCATGATTGATTATCCAGTACCAAAGGTCCATACAAGTCACACCACCATAAAGTTCACTTTGCTGTGCTGCCCATTAGGTCAGGCCATATGGGCATTGCTTTGTCTATGCTGTCCATTGCAATAACCAAGATGGCCTTGCTTTTGATGGCCCCTGCTACACTGTCCTAATTGAGCCCACTGCATTTAATTCATCCGGTGAGCAGCAGCATCTCTAACCCTAAGGCATGGCACAGGGAAAACGGTGACAACAAAGGTCAAGTGTGCTGCCGCCCCCTCACTGTTTTGTGTCTTATAAGATTAGAGAAGAACATGTCTCTAGGCCTTCCCACTGTGGGGGCATATAATATGCACAGTGTGCCCGCTCTGACATTGCAATTCCTGAGCCTTAAAACCCCTTCATCAATACTAAGCCAAGGGATATGTGATATCTCCAATTCCTTTTCAGTAGGCTGTCTTTTAATAAACGCTTCAGCCAACCATTCAAACTAACTCTTTACTTTCTTTTTTTTTTTTTTAACTGTGTGAGCTTTCATGTTAAACCTAGAATCTCCACTCAATGGTCCCATATCAAGAAACTCAGTCTGATCCAGTTTTACGTTCATTCTACCATTATCCTTTACCCTTAAAAGCCAATTCCACACATAGTTTCAGACTTCTGCTTGAACGAATTAGCAAACTCATTAAGCTCTTTAGTAGTGTAGCATACCTCCTCATGGACTGCACTTTCTACCTCGGCTCTAGGAACCTGCTTTACTTAAGTCTGCCTATAGGTCTCGAGGCAAGTGTTGGTGGGCACTGAAGGACATCAGTGTTGTCTATGCTGGCATCTCCTTGAGAGAAAGTCACTGCTGGTTTAGTAGACAATGAAGGATTAATCTCCTCAGTCAAAGGTGAAGAGGAGGGTAGGATGTGAATACATCTGCCAAGGGTGGAGAAACTACTTTCTTGGGTAAGATAAACCCTTGAAAAATCAGAGGGTTCACAGTTCTCAGCTTCATGAGGCTCCACCCACATATCCCCATGCCAAGCTTCAGTATCCCATTCTTTATCTTACTTCTACACCAATACTCCTCCAAGGCTGGGACTTGAATTATTGCTGTAACTCAGACACCTTATAATAAAGACCTCGGTTTGATTTTTCTGAAACTTGAGAGTTTCAGAAAAGTCTCTGATGGAGAGAAGATTCTTAGAAATATTTAGACTATTTATGTGTATCTAGAGCCAGTCAATTTATCACTACGTTCACTTTTGTCTTTCACCATATTTTGAGATGCTAGAAGTTGGTTGATTTTATCACAGAGCTTACTCATTTCTTTCTTTTGTCAATGTGTCCAGAGATCTAGGAGCAACAACCAACATCATTATTTTCCTTATTTTTTCCACAAATTGTCAGAAGTTTTATATCACCAAGTCCTCTGCAGCGCACAGTTGGTGAGTCAGGATAATCAAATGATATATCTCTGTAAGTCTGCAAAATAGTTCATACCATGGACTTTCAGTACTCTCCAGTCTCCCAGGAGAGGCATCAATAATAGGATGTGTTGGCAAAAGGGAAAGCCTCTTCCAGACACTTAAAAGATGGGGGCTGGAGAGATGGCTCAGCAGTTAAGAGCACTGACTATTCTTCAAGAGGTCATGAGTTCAATTCCCAGCAACCACATGGTGGCTCACAACCATCTATAATGTGATCTGATACCCTCTTCTGGCCTACAGATGTACATGCAGGCAGAGCTCTGTATACATAATAATAAATAAATAAATCTTAAAAAGAAAAAAAGATTCATCCTTATACTTCTATTGTCCTAGAACTAGTTCTGGCACCAAAATTTGCATTAGCCAGGGTTCTCTAGAGTAACAGAACTTATAGAACGAGTCTCTCTATGTAGAAAGGGGATTTACTAGAATGACTTGCAGGTTGTGGTCCAGCTAGTCTAACAATGGCTGCCAACTAATGGAAAGTCTACGAATCCAGTAGTCACTTAGTCCAGGGCGCTGGATGTCTCAACTGGTCTTTGGTATACACCAGAATCCCAAAGAAGTAGACTCTACTGCCAGTGAAGGATTAGACTTACTAGCAGCACGCTGAGAGCAAACAGGCAAAACCAGCAAGCTTCCTTCTTCCACGCCTTCCAGCAGAAGACATGGCCTAGATTAGAAGTAGGGCTTCCAATCTCAAAAGATCTGGATTAAAGGTGTCTCTTCCCACCTCAAAGATCAGGTTAGAAATGGATCTTCCCACTTCAAATTAAGCAACAATCCCCCTCAGGTGTGCTCTCCATTTTTAGGTCTTAGTTCATTCCAGATATAGTCAAATTAGCAGAGTAACAAAAGTACTAACCACGTAGCTTCTGAGATCAGGAAGAGTTAGATGGGCATTTATTTTGGCCATGACTCTGGTGTCCTTTCTAAAGGTACAAGCTCAAGAATCGCTTTTCAAGTGTCCAGCTTCCTTGTGCAGTCTTTTCTATCCCTGATCTTACACTGGTCTGTTATGATTTTCCCTTCCTACCTCTCTTCTCACAGCAAATCTCTGAAACAAAAGCTCCTTATAAAAAGAAAGAAAGAAACAACAAACACTTTTGTCCATTTTTAACCTTACCCCGGATACACTGTCCCAAAATGTAAAATATCAATAGAATAGCAAAATAAAAGGATAATATTCCCCCTCCTCCTTTAAACAAGATTCCGTTTTTTTTTTTTTTTAATCCCAGCTTTCCTGCTTAGAAATAAATTTCCAACACAAACTCACCTTTAAAAATCTACTAATGGTTACTATTAAAGCATATTGTTAAAGGTAGTTAAGAAAACATCTCCTGGCTGGGCATGGTGGCACACGCCTTTAATCCCAGCACTCGAGAGGCAGAGGCAGGCAGGTAGATGTGAATTTGAGGCCAGCCTGGTCTACAAAGGGAGCCCAGGACAGCCAAGGCTACACAGAGAGACAAAAAAAAAAAAAAAAAAAAAAAAAAAAAAAAAAAAAAAAAAAAAAAACAAAAAAAAAAAAAAAAAAAAAAAAAAAAAAAAAAAAAAAAAAAAAAAAGCCCCAAACAACAACAAAACAAAAAGAAAAAAAAACCCACATTATTTATATACATGTACACACACACACACACACACACACACACACACACACACACACACACACTGAGCACATCCAGGCGGGAGGATGAAATGAACAGTAGGAAACTCTCATGCATACCAAACAATGGGATAAAATTACGTAGAAGAGGTAGAACAGAAATCAGATTGAAACAGGAAGTTATATCCTTGTAAAAGAGCATTTTTAAATTTTGAAGCCAGAGTCTCAGCGCCTTGACTGGTCTCATCTCAGTATGTAGTTCCTTCAAAAGTGCTAGCTGGCTTATGGGCATATGCCACGACACCCTTGGTACAGTGCACAGGGCTTGGTGACTATTAGGCAAGCACTCTACTAACTGAGCTACGTTCCCACTCTCAAAAGTTTTCTTTTAAATGGATGATCTATATTAAACAATTACAGCATTTATATCTACTCCACTAGATAATGTTTTCAAGTGTATATAGACTAGGCTGGCCTCGAACTCAAAGGTCCACCAGCTTCTGCCTAACGAAGGTGTGTGCTACCATGTCAAGCCCGTTAGAAAATTTAAGAATGTCTTAACGTTTTAATGTATAAATATAAAGATTTTACAATAAGTCAGACATTATGCTCTGTGCTTTTTAAGCTTATAAGCAAACAAAATTTGAAAACTTCAGTTAAACTGCCAGGTGGTGTCGTTCAGTGATATAGTGCACAAGTGCAAAAATTTGTATAAATATGAAAGGGTCAATCTCCAAAACACAGGAAGGAAAAACTGCTAGTAAGTTGGCGAGGGGCCATAACCTCTGACAAAGTAAGCCATCCGGTATCACTCAGGTACCCTTGCTAAACCCAAGCCCGAAAACCCTTTGTGACCAATAACCTCTGCTTTTCCCTCCCACTTCTTTCCCCTAGGCTGGCAGCCGCCCCTTCGGGTACCCCGGGTGACCTCCCTCCGCCCCCAACAGCGCCCACTGCCATGCCACGCACGCGCATTGCCCCTCCTCCCACCCGGGGCTGCTGTGTCATGGCTGAGCGGAAGTCCCTGCCTCAGAGGGAAGAGGCCTCCCTAAGATGGATGGCGCTAGCTTTCTCCCCTCCCTCGCACAGCCCAGTCTCGGCCTCCAGGGTCAGGCCGTACCCTGCACTCTCCCGAACACCTCGTAGTCCACAGACTTGAGCGGCTCCGCCATGGCGGCCAGCCTTCTCGCGAGCAGCCGGATCGGGGTGTGCGGCGCAGAGACTGCGGCGGCAGCCCGGGGAAGGAGGCTCATGGGCGCTGGGACCGGCGCCCGGCGGCGGCGGCTGCCCGGGACACGAGCGAGCGCGCCGGGTCACGCAGAGGACGGCAGTGAGGGCGGAGGACACCGCGCTCCCTGCACACCCAGGACCTAGTTAGTGCCCGAGGTCCTGGGAAGGGATTAAGCCAACTAAGATATTCATCTACCCACTGACGTTTATTTGACACACACACACAAATTAGGGTTTTTTAAAGGATGAAAATAGGGGCAGTTGTTGGGAAGAGGAAGGGGTAGAGCCAGAGTGGGCAAGGTAAAAGAGGGTAATAGGGAATGGAAATTACCAAAATCCATTTTATTCAAGGATAAAATGTCAAAGAATTGCTTTAAGTTTGAGGTGTTTTTCTCTAAGTACAATGTAAAGTGATTAATTCAAGCTAATTAGCATTCATCTCACATCTGATTTCATTTAAGATCGCAACAGTTTTTAAATACATATCATTCTTAACTATACTCACCATTATGTTAATATGGTCTCCACCTCAAATTAACAATTTTTGTGTCCTTGAAACAGTATCCGAATTTCCAACTTTTCCTCACTTATGCCCGAAATTGGCCTTTGAAATGAAGGACCTACTTAACTTAGTGGCAGAGGGTATTTGGTCAATGTGCTGGCTAGTCTTTTTTGTTTTGTTTTGTTTTTCTGGTTTTTTGAGACAAGGTTTCCCTGTGCAGCCTTGGCTGTCCTGGAGTCACTTTGTAGACCAGGCTAGCCTCGAACTCACATTGGTCCCTCTGCCTCTGCCTCGGGAGTGCTGGGACCTCGCCTGGCTATGCTGGCTAGTCTTATTTCAATTTGACACAAGCTAGCATCATCTGAGAGGAGGGAACCTCAATTGAGAAAATGCCTCTGTAAGATCCAGCTGTAAGGGATTTTCTTAGTGATTGATGAGGAAGGGCCCAGCCAATCCTGGCCTAGTGGCTGAGCAAGCCATGAAGAGCTAGCCAGTAGTAGCAGCCTCTGAGTCAGCTTCTGGTTCCTGCCCTGTTTGAGTGCCTGTCTGGACTTGAACAGGGTTGTGGAAGTCTAAGTCAAATAAACCCTTTCCTCCCCAACTTGCTTTTGGTCAAGATGTTTGATTAAAGCAATAGAAGCCCTAACTAAGACAGCGAATTAATTGTGTAACGTTCTGGCAACTGCCAGATCTGTAGTGAGAGTGAGCTAAGCCATAAATTAGCCTTGACTTTTTCATTCGGGCTGCTGAATCAGGAAGGTTTATGCCTCAATCGCTATTCCAAGTAGATGCAGTACTGTGTAGGATGAGAAATTTTAATAATTTCACTTAATGGAAACAGAAAGACACGTATTCATCTTAACTGTTGTTACACAGGTCTGTCTTCGGTGACATTTCAGTTACCTAGGACAACTAAGTCAGTTTATATTTAGAGAATTATATTTCCTAGTGAGCTTTTTAAAGTCTTACCTTCTACTAACCCATCACTCCAAATAATCAGGATAGAACTTTTGATAATCTGCCCTCTAAACTTCAAATACTTTTTACATGTCAGATTTTGCATTTCTCAATTCATTTGTTGGCCTCAGTACCTTTATGTATTTCTTTGCATCTGTTCATGTTGAAGAATCAACTACAACTTGATGAAATACTGTGTGCTAGTTCTCTCTGGAAACACACACACACACACACACACACACACACAATCAGGGCAAGGCATGGTGGCATACTCCTTTAATCCCGACATTCGAGAGGCAGGCTGATCTCTCGTGAGTAAGAGGCTAGTCTAGTTTACACACTGAGATGCAGGCCAGCTAAGGCTATGTGGTGAGACCTTGCATCAAAATAAGTAAGTGCTCTGAAACTTGGACAGAGAATGGGTTAGTCAATTTTTTAAAAAAAATATATTTTATTAATTTATTCATATTACATCTCAATTGATATCCCATCCCTTGTATCCTCCCATTCCTCCCTCTCTCCCATTTTCCCCTTACTCCCTTCCCCTATGACTGTGACTGGGGGGGACCTCCTCCCCCTCTTTATGCTCATAAGGTATCAAGTCTCTTCTTGGTACCTGCTATCCTTCCTCTGAGTACCACCATGCCTCCCCATCCAGAGGACGTGGTCAAATATGGGGCACCAGGTTCATGTGAAAGTCAGACCCCACTTAAGATATGGTCTAGAAGTGTCAATCTGGATACATTTGCCTAATAAAGGTCTTGGCCTTGCAGAGACTTCACAATTTAACTGTTCCTCTCATCTCCCAAGTCGATTTATGAAGGCAATGGAATCAACATAGATTTAAGTCATCCTCGGATATCTTTAAATTCTCTCCGTTACACTCCGAACCAAACCTAAGGTCTCCAGTCACCGCTAACTGGTTAACATGTTTCCCTATGTCCTGAAGGTGACCCACTGCCGAGAGCTCTCCGTACAACAGAGCAAAAACTCTTCTCTGGAACCTATTTTTACCTGGAATGCCCCCAGCCACTCCCAGATCTTCCCTCTGTTCCTCAGTGGCTTTTGCATATGCTTGTCAGATTCCCTCCTACCCAGTCTGTGCTTCCTCCCCATTGGTTCTGTGTCTCACAGATCATTGACGACGACGGGGAAGGATGACATTTTCTTAGTCAACCCTTAACTCTTCTCCACATTTACCCAGGAGTACCTCTGCCAGCTGTTACGTAGCTGTATTTTAGCTTTAGAAGTGCTATGGCAACAGTTGACATTTGCTTAGCTGAAAAGTACTTTGTCTGCCAAAAGCTGAACATTAGCAAATGGAAATCTTTATGTACCATTTCAGCATGGATTGCTAATAAAATGTGATTCTAAGACTTTAGAATGGTGAGCAATTGTTTCTAATATTAAGAAATTTTAAATAAGAAAGAATTAGAGAAAAAAATCAGTCATCCATAATCTCAACACATCTGCTACATTCTGATAAATATATATCATGTATGTGTGTATGTGTGTGTACATGTGTGTGCATATGTATGTATACAAGTCCATCAACTATAACATGAATATAAATCATACATGCTTTAAGTATACATTGGTTTTTCTCTTTTTCATGTCAGTCTTTCTAATAAATAATTTAATAATTTTATTAAGTGTATATAGCCGTAGACTAACCTACAAAGCACCTGTTATTGTACATTTAGGATGCTTCTCATTTTTCACCATCATAAAAATATTGTAAAAGAAATATATATGTAGCTTCCTTTCTTTCTTTTTAGGGTAGCCAGAAGACAGGTGTCACTGTGCAACCCACCTGGCCATAGACTTTCAATCCTCCTGTCTCAGCCTACCTAATGTGGGATTGTGGGTATGCGCCACTATATCTAGTCTAAAATATTGTTCTTTTCATTTTTGTTTTGTTTTTTTGTTTTGGAGACAGGATCTCAATATATAGCCCTGGCTGGCCTGGAACTCAATGTGTAGATCAAGATAACCTTGAATCACAGAGGTTTGCCTGCCTCTGCCACCAAGTGCTGGGATTGAAGGCACGTACCAAGGTCCTCTGTGAGAACAGCAAGTGCTCTTAGGCACTGAGACATATCTCTAGCCCTGTGTTTATTGGTAATACATATTACTGCGTTATATGTTTAATATAAGATCTCTACCAAGTTAAACAGACTATTGCCAGTCCTGTTTATGATTGACTCATTATACAAACAAATGTATCCAGAATCTTTACATTTGGAAGGGATTAAATTATATGTAAAGTTTGGAGTTCATGATCTGAGCAACAGCTTTAGAATAAAGAGGGAACAGATAGACTCTCTGTTAGTACACACTTAAATTAATATTTAGTTGAACCAGTCCTTGACAGGATTTTTTAAAAGGAATTTTTGTGTCGAGAGTGGTAGCACACCCCTGTAATCCTAGTATGCCAGACACTAAAGGTTTGAAGGCGAAACGTCCCTCATAGGTTCATGTGTTTAAACACCTGGTAGGCACTTGTTTGGTGTGTTTATGGAACCTTTCAATAAGTGGAGCCAACCTGGAGAAAGAGGGAGGGCTTTAAGGTTCATGGTTCAGACCTGCTTCCATGTCTCTACTTCCTGTTCAGCTGAGGTGTGAACAAGCAGATGCCATATGCTGTTAGCTACATTTGCTTCTCACCATGCCTTCCCTACCGTGACACATAGCATTCTTTCAAACCCTGAGCTGAAGTGAACCTCCCACACACCTTAAGTTGTGTTTTGATGGGTATTTGGTCACAGAAACGAGAAAAGTAACTGATAAAGCAGGTTAATTTAGTAGAATTTGAGGCCAGCCTGGGGTACATAAAAGGAACCTGTCAAAAGGGAAAAGAAAGTGGAGGGGAGGAGAGGAGAGAAGTTGAGAAGGGAGACAAGGGAGGCCTGTAGAGTGTAAAAGAAAAGCAACTTGTTTGTGGTGTAGAATCATGTTAGGAAACTACATAGGAAAGAAAATGTGCCCGTAGTGTTAGTATACCACATGACCAGACACTAAAACCTGTAAAATAACGATAGACAATGCAATCTCTATGTTCACATACCATTTGGCCTAAGGAGGATCATCTTATCACCACAAAATGTCTGTTAGAGATTCCTATAGTGGATGGTGGGAAGTTTGGTACTAAAATATAACTGATATCACAAGTAAGCAAAATGACTGCCTCTACTGTCACAGTCTTTCTATCCCTGAAATATTTTTGTCATCATTGAAAGAGCAGACTCAACAGCATCCACATGTGAAGAGGCCCAAATGAGCCAATCAATGATTACCTTGCAGAAGAATATGTTATAGTTGAATATCTGGTTTCAAAACTATTACTAAATTAATCTCAAAATCGTTAGATACCAGCCATTCTGCTGAGTAAGGTTTTCATCTTGTTACAATTTATCAGAAAATTGCTTAAGTGTATTATCAAGAAGGCATTATTCTCCAGAAGGAAACTCTGTCCCAGATTTGAAGGATTTTTTTTTCCTTATCACAATTGAATTTAATTTTGAAAACTCAGTACTGCTTAGCTTGAAAGATTTGGTTGATCCCTCCCCCTTTCTTGAATGTTCTACTACCTAACTGAGTATTAGAAAGAACTGAGGATGGCAAACATCAAAAGTTGAAGAGCTATGACTTTGGGTACTCTCTGCTGTATCATGGATGAAGGCACAGCCTGCTCTGGGTTCCCTAACAGCTCCTTAGCTTTGCTGACATTTTCCAGGCTTCTCCAGTCACAGTCTTACCTCTCCTTAAGTTGGACCAACTGCCAGTCTCTTCTATCTCCTAAGAGTTAACACCAAGCTCTCACAGAGCTTCTTTTAAAGAGCCCCTAACTGCATTTGGGATAAAGGGAAATACCTCGCCACACTACACCCACACAGCTCCTTAGTGAGTCCTCAAAGTGACCCTCGGGAACATGAAATGGGTACTTGGCCAACAGCCTTACAGATGGTTTTAATGTCCTTTTCTGTTCACCAATGGGGCATGTGGCACTTCACCTTGAAGTATAACAGTGGTTTTACTATTTCAGGTCTCAGCCAAAATGGACTTAGAAGTTTCCTTTCTCACCACACCCTTCACATTAGCCATAAGCAATATAAAATATTTAGGAGTTACTCTAACTATGGAATGATCTTCCTTGCTCATGGATCGGGAGAATTAACATAGTAAAAGTGGCCATCCTACCAAAAGCAATCTACAGATTCAATGCAATCCCTATCAAAATACCTACACAATTTTTAAAAGACATTGAAAGTTCAATTCTGAACTTCATATGGAAAAACAAAAAACCCAGAATAGCTAAAACCATCTTGTACAATAAAAGGTGCTCCGGAGGAGTCTCCATACCTGACCTCAAACTGTACTATAAAGCAATAGTAATTAAAACAGCATGGTACTGGCACAGCAACAGGCTGGTTGATCAGTGGAATCTAATCAAAGACCTAGATATGAATCCACACACATATGGTCACTTGATTTTTGACAAAGAAGCCAAATCCATTCAATAGAAAAAGGATAGCATCTTCAACAAATAGTGCTGGTCTAACTGGATGTCTATGTGTAAAAAAATGCAACTGGACCCATATTTGTCACCTTGCACAAAACTCAAATCCAAGTGGATTAAAGACCTCAACATAAAACCAGAGACACTAAGTCACTTAGAAGAAAAAGTGGGGAAGAGCCTGGAACATATTGGCACAGGAGACAACTTCCTGAATAGAACACCAACGGCCCAGGCCTTAATGTCAACAATTAATAAATGGGACCTCATGAGGCTGAGAAGCTTCTGTAAGGCAGGAGACACTGTCAAGAGAACAAAGCAATAGCCTACAGACTGGGAAAAGATCTTCACCAACCCTACATCTGACAAAGGTCTAATATCCAAAATATATAAAGAACTCAAGAAATTAAACACCACCAAACCAAATAACCCAATTGAGAAATGGGGCTCAGAACTAAACAGCGAATTCTCAACAGAGGAATATCAAATGGCTGAGAAACACTCAAAGAAATGCTCAGTCTCCTTAGTCATCAGGGAAATGCAAATCAAAACAACTCTGAGATTCCATCTTACACCCATCACAATGGCTAAGATCAAAAATTCAAGTGACACCACATGCTGGCGAGGATGTGGGGAGAGAGGAACACTCCTTCATTGCTGGTGGGAATGCAAACTAGTACAGCCACTTTGGAAATCTATCTGGTGCTATCTCAGAAAACTGGGAATAGGCCTTCCTCAAGACCCAGCTATTCCACTCCTTGAAATATACTCAGAAGATGCTCCAGCACACAACAAGAAAATTTGCTCAACCATGCTTATAGCAGCCTTATTCATAATAGCCAGAACATGGAAACAGCCTAAGTGTCCCTCAGTAGAAGAATGGATAAAGAAACTGTGGTACATATACACTATGGAATACTATTCAGCTATTAAAAACAAGGAAATCCTGAAATTTGTGGACAAATGGATTGAGCTAGAAATGATCATAATGAGTGAGTTAACCCAGAAGCAGAAAGACTCAAATGGTATATACTCATTTATATCTGGACACTAGCCCAAGGGGCATGTCCCATGAAAGTCTTCACTAACCAGGAAACTGGGACAGAGGGGAGGACATCCTATTGGGACTCTAGATGAGAGAAGCATGGGAGAATAGCAAAGTAGAAGGATCCAGAGGTCCTAGAAACCTACAAGTAGAACATTATGATAGGCAGATTTGCGCCCAGGGGTCCTGCTCAAACTAAGGCACCAGCCAAGGACAATACAGGCAGTAAACTTTAAACCCCTACCCAGATCTAGCCAATGGACAGAACATTCTCCACAGTTGAGTGGAGAGTGGGGTATGACTTTCACATGTACTCTGGTGCCTCATATTTGACCATGTGGCACTCAGAGGAAGGACAGCAGGTTACCAAGAAGAGACTTGATACCCTATGAGCATATATAGGGGGAGGAAATCCCCCTCAGGAACAGTCATAGGGGAGGGGAATAAGGGGAAAATGGGAGGGAGGGAAGAATGGGAGGATACAAGGGATGGGATAACCATTGAGATGTAACAAGCATAAATTAATAAAAAATTTTAAAAAGTTTCCTTTCTCTAACTAGCTAAATTGAATAAATAAGCCATACTTAGATCCTAAGTTGGATGTGCTAACAGACCAGGAATCTTTTTTGTCTCTGTTTTGGCAATGCCAGGAACTGAGGCCAGTGTGTCGTGCATGCAAGGCTCTACCATGGAGTCAAAGTTTTGAACAGAAACTCTCTGAGCCCAACTGGAGTGTTAAAAAGTTGAACACAGGCTGACTACTTAATACAACAGAGTGGTCATCAGCTTTGTTTTTATTTATTTATTTGTTTGGAGGTATTTAGGGTGTTTTGTTTTGTTTTGTTTTGTTTGCCAGACCAAGTCTCATCACGTAGCCTTAAATTCATAGTTGTCCTCCTGCTGCAGCCCCTCAAGTACTGGAATTGCAAGTATCTACCTCACGTGGCTTATTACATGTGGCAATACCATTGTGAGCATTGGATGCCAGCCTAGTCTACAAAGCAAGTCCAGGACAGCCAAGGCTAACACAGAGAAACCCTGTCTTGAAAAAACAAAATCAAAAACAAAAAACAAAAAGAAAGAAGAAAGAAAGGAAAAAAAACATTATGAGCATTGGTGTGGTTGGTTAGGGTTAATTTTTGAGACATATTTTCTATCTTATGTATCTCAGACTGGCCTCTAGCCAAAGATAGCTTTGAACAACTGCTACTTCTCTTCTTTGTCCACCTTCTTCACATATTTGTATGTGTGTGTGGAAGTCAGAGAAAAACTTCTTGAAGTAGCTTCTCTCCTTCCACCAGGTGGGATCTGGGGATCAACAAATTCAGTTCATCAGGCTTGGTGGTACTGTGGTTCTAAGGGCTGAGTGCAGAGCACTGTATGTGCTGGGCAAACACTTTGCAAGCTGAGCTACAACCCTGGCACACGAACAGGTATCTCTAGAAGACCTAAATATTAGTGGTATATACTGAAGTAAAGATTACTAGAATATATTTGGCATTTGTTTTTAAGTCCTCAAGAGTGGGGTCCTGGACAGTTTAGATAGGCTAATCTTGACAAACTGATGATGGTTTTTAATGTTGGGTTATGAGTATATGAGGTTTCTTTGTACTATTCTCTAGTTTTGTATATATTTGAAACTTATGAAAAGGAATAACATAAAAAAAATACTCACTGGGATACTGCAAAATACTTAAGAGGCAGGCATAGTACTGCATGCCTTTAATACTAGGACTGGGAGGCAGAGGCAGATGGAGCTCTGTGAATTCAATGCCAGCCTGGTCTACATAGAAAAGTCTTATCCCAATAAGCAAAACAAAACAAAGCAAAACAAAACACCTGACTAATAATCTTCAAAACTGGCTGGGTGTGGTAGCGCATGCCTTTAATCCCACACTCGGAAGGCCAAGGCAGGTAGATTGCTGTGAGTTCCAGGCCAGCCTGGTCTACAAAGTGAGTTCAGGATAGCCAGGGCTACACAGAGAAACCCTGTCTCGAAAAACCAAAACCAAGCCAAACCAAAACAAAATCTTCAAAACTGTCAAAGTCATAAAACAAAACCAACAACAATAACAAGAACCACCCTGAAAACAACTTTCAGATGTCCAAGGGGACATGATGCCCAACATTACGAAGTATCCCTGATAGGATCCTGAAGCAGAAAAGAAGCCCAAATGGAAACTGAGGGAATCAGAATCAGAGTGTGGACTCAGCATTAGTCCATGACCTGTAATAGTGTTGCTATGATGAGTGATAGCACAAGCATGCCATTTGACACCCATGCTAAGACATGAGTGGTAAAAAGAGCAGAGCACGTGGTAGATAGTTGTTCTGTACTGACTTCACAATTGTTGCATAAATCTAAAACTGTTTTTAAAAGTAAAAGTTTGCTGCTTAGGCCAGGTGTGGTGGTATACTCCTAAAACTTGAGATCCTTGAGATGTGAAGGCAGGGGGATGAGAAGGAACTCAAGGTCATTTTTAGCCATGAAGCAAGTTTGAGGCTATCCTGGGCTGTATGACACCCTTCCTGTTTTCTTTTTTGTTTTTTTGAGACAAGGTTTCTCTGTGTGCCCTTGGTTGTCTTGGACTCACTTTGTAGACCAGACTGGCCTTGAGCTCACAGTGATCTGCCTGCCTCTGCCTCCGGAGTGCTGGGAATAAAGGCATGCACCACCACCACCCTGCTGACACCCTTTCTTTTTTTTTTTTTATTTAATTTTATCAATTTATTCTTGTTACATCTCGATGGTTATCTCATCCCTTGTATCCTCCCATTCCTCCCTCCCTCCCATTTTCCCCTTACTCCCCTCCCCTATGACTGTGACTGAGGGGGACCTCCTCCCCCTTTATATGCTCATAGGGTATCAAGTCTCTTCTTGGTAGCCTGCTATCCTTCCTCTGAGTGCCACCAGGTCTCCCCCTCCAGGGGACATGGTCAAATATGAGGCACCAGAGTACGTGTGAAAGTCAGATCCCCACTCTCCTCTCAACTGTGGAGAATGTCCTGTCTATTGGCTAGATCTGGGTAGGGGTTTAAAGTTCTTTTTTTTTTTTTAAGTATACTTCTTAAAGTTTGTATATATATGTAGTGACAAACAGTAAAGTATGGCTCTAAGCACAAATACTGGGAAAGGGGTGGGGCAGACACCAACTTAGTAAGCAGCAACAATCCTCCCCTCTTTGATAGACCCCAAGGATGGACTTTGCAGGTTTCAGGTTTGCTTTCCCTACAAAAGAAAGGAAGAAAGAAGCCTGTCGAGAAAGGAAATCCTGATTCCTTACCCACTCCAAAACTCGCACGCGCACACACACACACAACGCAGATGTATGTTCATACACAGCCTTCAATACCTGAAAGAGCAAGTCTCAAGTGTGACATTAGGCTTCTCCTTACTGTCCCTGTAGTGGAAAGTGGCTTGGTGCACACATCCATTCAAATCTTTGTATTTTGTCTTTACAGTCTATAGGGCTAGAAAGTGTTAACTGTAGCATTTAGGCATTTGTGCAATTTAGATTCCATATGAAATAGTTTCCACCAGCAAAGTGGCCATGTAGAGGAGAGCACAAGCAAGGCTCAGCCCACGGTGGTGATTCTGTAATAAGAAACAAAGTGGTGAAGGAGCTCAGTCTTTCCTGTAGTTTCGAGAGTACCAAGAGGCAGAGTGCAGGAATCTGTTTTACTGGTTGACAAGCCCAGCCAGGATGGTGGGTTCTGAATTTGGAGTTTAATGGCAGCCTCTCATGGCAGCAAGGAAGCATCATTTTAAATGCAGCAGTTGAAGCAGCAGCCTCTGATTAGGCAGTTCACTGAATGACAAGGATCATCAGCTCCCTGAATGACACAGTTCTCCAGTGAAGGTCGATTTGGCATATCTGCAGTGGACTCCAGAACTGGTATTTCATATGCTTGTGACATGAAAAAGCTAAGACTGGGAGCAAGTGACCCAGAGCCTCTCTTCTTAGCCCTTCCAACAACCTCACTGGCCACTTAATATTAAAGATTGAACTCATTTCTGTTATATATATATATATATATATATATATATATATATATATATATACAAACTTTAATTTAAACCTTGACCAGTGCAATGCTTGGGGGCAAAAACGTCACAATAGAAGAAGATAAAAAAAATTAAACAGAATGGAAATTCAAATATGCGACACCCACATGTCAGTTAAGAGGCATTAATGATTTCAGGCAAAATAGAACTGATGAAAAAAACAAAAAACAAAAACCGAAAAGCCAGGCAAGTTGGCACCTTCCTATAATCCTCGCTCTCTGAAGAACAAAACAGGAGAATCAGGAGTTTGATGCCAGTCTGGGTTTTGTAGGCAGACCCTGGGGGTAGATTATAGAGGAGAGTAAAGAATACAAAATCTAATCCTCTACCTATTTGAAAAACAATTTGTTGAAACATTACAGGACAAGGGCTAAAGTAGCCTAAATTCTGTGAGATAGCTGCAACTGTCTATTTATATTTATTGCCTACTGTATTTGCAGATATCCTGTTGTACTTTTATAAATTAATGAAACAATAACACTAAAAAGAACCCTTCTTGCTGGGTGAGGTGGTACAAGCCTTTAACCCCTGAACTAGGGAGAGTGTAGTAGGAAGATCACTGCAAGACTGAGCCCAGCCTGTGTTCAGTGAAACCTATCTGAAAACCTAAAGGCAAACAAACCTTAGTTTGTGCTTAGTTACAAAGCATAATGTTTGGTCTTTTGCTGCCACCTGCCAACTGTCCAAGGCAAGGCAGGCGATGAGCACAGGACAATTCCTTCAGAAATGTTAGTAGCATCACTTCTTGGCCATTTGGCTAAGATCAAGTATAGAAATGTTAGCAGTACCTAGACTGCCTGTCATTTCAAAATTTCAAAATCACTCTTCCAAACAACCTGTATGCATACCAGATCCTTAAACGGGAACCATGTTTAAGTCCTGTTATGGTTTTTCACTCAACATATGGCTTAAATATGAAAAAATCTTGACCGTGAATTATTATTAAATACAGATGCTATAGAAAAAAATGTTAAAGAAATTCACTTAGTAAATGCTGATTGACCCCCATTATATGAGATATTATACCCAAAGTATACTTATACTATAAGGGTTTTAATTACATTTATTTATTTATTTGGGAGATACAGGATAGTTTTAATTACATTTATATATTTATTTATTTGGAAGGCATCCATATTGAGTGTTTCTGTGGCACTCAAAACATAGCTTGTGAGCATCTCCTACTACCATGCAGGTTATCAGATTTGGTAACAAATGTCTGCTGATCAACCTTGCCTTTATACTACTCCCATTAAAATTAGTCTTTTCAAAAGATAATGCCTTTCAGGGACATTTGCTATATAGGTAAGATGGGTTTATGCCAGCATAGGAACCATTTTTCAAAATTTCATCTGTAATTATTTATCTTTCAGCTATAAAACCTCAGCACCATACCACTGGCAGTGGCAATATCTGTAGCATTGCAACAATAATGAAGAATTTTGTCATGTCCCAAAGAAACATGGGTTAAGTCTCACCTGTGGCTCCTCTCAGCACTTCTTACCGGACCCCCTACTCTAAACCCCTCTTCCCTTCCTCCCCCCTCCAGGTCTTTCTCCCATTTCAGCTCATGTATTTTCTTGACCTCTCTCTCTCTCTCTCTCTCTCTCTCTCTCTCTCTCTCTCTCTCTC
>OU015360.1:57795204-57807469 GCA_907164505.1 Acomys kempi
CACACACACACACACACACACACACACACACACACCCCTCCCCCATCACTGTCCACTGCTTTCTCAAGAGACAACCCCGGGAATTTGGAATAAACTTTTCCTTTTTCACCCATAGGGCAGCTACTTTGGTTTATTGTGCCCATTTCATTCTTCTAACAGGAAGAATTTTAAGGGCAAAATTAATGCCATATTCTATATGTAATGTATATTCTGCAATTAATGATGTCTGTATGAGAACTTGTCCTCTAAGTGACCCTCCCCCCTGCGTTCTGGGAATGACACCTGCCAGCAGTCCCCAGAAACTTCACTGGAACAGTTACATACAATTAGATCCCAATGTTCCTCTGAGATAAAAAGACTTCCCCTCCAGACTCAGCCTCCACCCAGCCTGTCTGAAGGTTGACATTCCTATGAGCTACAACTTCCCTGAAGATCCATCATCCACCCAACCTGCCTAAAGATCAACATTCGTGGGACCCACAATCCCCGCTTCCCTTTATAAGCCCATTGCCCTTGAAGCTAGGGGTCACTCTCCTATCCTGCTGCATCAGGAAGGATTGTGATCTGAAGCTCTGAGCCTGTAAAACAGGACCCTGTGTTTGTTGCATCGGTATTGAGTCCCGGTGGTCTTTTTTGGGGGGGGGGTCTCGCGATCTGGGAGATCTCGATATTACACTGAGCAATCTTGGTATAATAGAATCACAAAGAAACCCAATGTAGCTAAAGAATTATAAAAGTGGTGAGAGTAATATCAAATCTGTGTGCCAGTCCAAACAAAGGAAACCATAATACCCCTGGATTGTCATCTGGCTTCTGTTCTGAGTGCAGTAGGTTAAGAGTCCTCAGGCTCTTCTCCAGACTAGAATTTTTTTCTCCCAACGTGAAGGGGAGGAGTGTGGTGGAGAATCAGCACAAACTCTGAGCAGTGTCTTCTGTAGTCTCTTTATCTTTGAGATCTCTTAAGGTGAACTTCTGACTCTGTTGGTTCATTTCTAATGCCTACAAACCTCTGAAGTTCTGTTCTGCTTTGCTTGTGTATTCCTCCTTTTATGTGTATCACATGCATACAGGAGCTATAGAAGCCAAAGTGCCTTAGATCTCTTGGAAATGGAGTTATAGGTGGTTGTCAACCACCATAAGGATGTTGGAAATTGAACCCAGGTCCTTTCCAAGAGCATCTAGTACTCTTAACTACTGAGCCATCTCTCCATCCCACTTCAGTGTAATTTCTACAAAGTGTCTGTTGGACCCTGCTGTTAAGACGGAAATCTGGCATTGCCAGGAAGCTCCTGAGCTTGCCAGTAAGCTCCTGAGCTCAGTGTGAAATGATGGACTCCTTCCTCAGCTGGGTTCCCTCCTCTCTGCCTGATGTGGGGAAACCTCAGAACCTCTGAAGAGTGTCACATAGCCTTCAGGGAGATTACAGGCCCAACCCTTTCCCAGTAAGAAACCCATTCAGTGTGCACCTGGGGCTTCCTGGAAATACCTTCCCTATGCATTGTATCTTAGCTTTCAGCCAATGACCTTTTCTCATACCTCTAACTGTACCTAGAATTCTACACACACACACACACACACACACACACACACACACACACACACACCACATAGGATAAAATATTGTCCAGTTCCCATTCTTATGATAGGACTGTGCTGCTGCATGTAAATGAAGTATCCCTGGCAATCCTAGTCCCATCAAATCAAACACATTCACTCCCTTTAGGCTCAATTTCCTTAATAATTACATTTTATTATGAACTTATTAAACAAGCATACCTGCCTTACATCCGACTAGCCTAAATAAGAGGGAAAGGAGATTAAGGAAAACAAGAATGAAATCTGAGTATCAGTTCCTAGGAACAATTCTCCTGGCGTTGTCAGCAGGATTTCAGCAGATCAGTTGCTGCTGGAATCTGGAGGAGCAACCTGAACCTGAAGCCTCAGTCGGAGTTCAAAGCCTTGAAGCCTTCCCTGGAGCAGTTCTCTTTAGGAGCGTCTCTTGAAGGGCAGGGTTGAACAGCCAAAACCCAACTCCCAACAAAAAGCCCTGTCTACTGTTTTGGGCTCACATATATACCTTCTCAGTCTGTTCAAGCATGTTTTTCAACTGGCAACAACCAGGCTCCCTCATGAAGTGGTTCGACTTCTAAGTAGAAAAACATCCTGCTCTCTCACATCTAAGTGGTAAACATCCTGCTCTCTTCTCCTTTCTACACCTGAGATCAAAACAAAAACGGGCCTATCTCCTCTTCATCTCCTCCTCTATATAATAACTATAAGAATTATCCAGTAAAAGTCACATTTACAGAGAAGGACCAGTCCATTTGTATTTGACAATCTTGGAGAAATTATTCCACTACCTATCTTATGTCACTGAGTCTTATCCTAATGTCTAAAGTTTGTTTTGTTTTAAACTAAAGCTTATAATAAGACTGTGGCTATCTTAGTCTTCAACACCATTAGAGACCCCAGAAGAAAATACTATCTAATATGAAGGAAGTACAGGCAAGCAACTTCCAAAAGTATAGACAGGACAGAGAGAGCTGACTGCCTGGACAGTCACAGGTTCCTCTCCATTATCAGGGCATCCAGTCTTCAGTCCACTGGCCCGAAACCATCTGACAGACTGCTCTGTGAAGCAGGAATCCTGAAGGTCTGGCCCACCCAGTCTCTGTAAGGCTAGGCAGCCAATTTCTCAGTATTAGGCTTAGTCATAGTGGATGGTCAATCTGTCATCAGCAGTAGAGATAAGTTCCTCGGTCCAGTGGCTATTCTACCACACTTGTTTCTTGATGCTCTCATAATTAGACGGGAGGTGCTACCAGGAGCAGATGTCTCTCTCTGTCATACAAGTCCTTTATTATTAAATGCTCTTTTCTGTGGATTTCCAAAGTGTTTGAAGACCATCTATTTATCGGCTCTATCCATCATCTATCTATTCCTTTGAAAACATATACAAGAAACTAAATAAGGCTTGTTCTGTAATCAAGTAATTTAGTATCTAATAAGATTTATAGGCGACTAACTACCAACTTTTATCTCTGACTGTCCTGAACAGGTTATAACGGTTAGCTTTCATAAGACACACACACCACTGCTCATAGGATAATCAAGTACCACATTCCCATTCTAATGATAGGTCTGTGCTGCTGCATGTAAATGAAGTATCTCTATCGCTCCTAGTCCCATCAAATCGAACACATTCACTCCCAGTACCCCTCCCACTGCCCAAGGTTTATAACGTCTCTGATTCGTGAAATATACTCTCTACCACTCCATTCCTCCACCATAATTGTCTGAGACTTGTCATTTATTCTGGGGAAAGAAGGGCTTCCCTTGTCCCCAAAAAATTCACTGCTGTGTTCCCAGATTGACTGACAGTTAAGGCAGGACACACTGCTGGCCACCACAACCTTCTTCCATTCACCTGTGTATCATGGCAAATCACTCTCACCATCTTTCTCACACTGCTCCACCCACAGCAGTGTCCAAGCGGCTGGCCATTCTGTTAACCTGAACCAAACCAGGCTCTTGCCACTACTCCCTTACTGGCTGTTTTAGAAGCAGGACCCCATTGCTGCCTGGCTTGGGTTTTGGAGCCCTGAGCTCCCAGCTACCACCTGGCATGGTGTTGGTCATCCAGTGAGAGGCCTAAAAGGTGGTAAAAAATGGCTAAGCCCTCAGTATAAGAGACAAACAGTTAGGCAGACCCAGGGAGTAACTGGAGCTGCATTCCCTCCTGAGCTAATACCCACCCAGATGTCCACTGAAACTATGGCCAAAGGCCACATAGCTGAGTGGGTTGCCTGAACCACATATGGCCTTGGTGCCTACCTGAGGGTCATAAAGTTCCTTGAAGAAACAGACCTAAAAGGTAGGAACATAGCTGTAAGGAAATTTGGCCTCACAGCTGCAAAGAAGAGCCCCACCAGAGATAGTGTTGCCTAGTGACTGACCAGAAGGGTCCCACTGGAGATAGAGTTGCTAAGAGACCAAGTTTTATGGCCACATTCCTTTCCACCAATAAGATATAGAGTTTCTTAGAAACAAGACACTTCCCTGGACAGGGTAGTGAACAAAGAGAATAAAGAAAGCTAAGTCATGGATGGTCCTGGCACTTTTTCTGTAGCCTATCACCATTAGACATTAGACCTCCTTATGTTACTCAACCAATTCAGGATTGCCAGGCTAGGACCCCCGTGCTTTAGGGGCGTTAGGAGGAAAGGGACTTATAAAAAGCCCTCAGACCAACGTCCCAGGGTGCGCTTCTCAATACTATTGAATTGGTATCAGTTTAAGCTGAAATTAAAGAGTCATCTTGCAATTACAGTGGTTTCAACTCTTGGTGGACTTTTGGTGATCTCGAGACCTGAGTGTAACACCAGCTAAAAGAGGAGTAACATTTGTTGCAGAGAAATCTTTTCTCCCACACCTTGAGCTGAACTGAAGATCTACTGGCATGGAGCTCGGTTCAGTGTTCTACCCTTCTTGGCCTGGAGGCCAGCGTTCCTAGAAGTGGTGGGACCTTTGCCACCCTGCTTCACCTTTTTTCACCCAGAAACTGATCGTACTTTGACCTTCCCAT
Organism: Acomys kempi; assembly: GCA_907164505.1. Lineage (NCBI taxonomy): Eukaryota > Metazoa > Chordata > Mammalia > Rodentia > Muridae > Acomys > Acomys kempi. The sequence goes on from OU015360.1 coordinate 57,799,790, forward strand.
TAGAAAAGCATGCACTTCCTGCCCAGCGGCATCTTAGGATATACAAGTACTTGTACAACCAATTTGGAAATTGATTTGGTACTTGGGAATAGTGCTACCTCAAGACCCAGCTATACAACTCCTGGGCATATACCTGAAAGATGCTACACCATACAATAAGGTCATTTGCTCAACTATGTTCATAGCAGACTTATTAGTCATATCCAGGACCTGGAAACAACTTAGATGTCCCTCAACTGAAGAATGGATAAAGAAACTGTTGTACATTCACACAATGGAATACTACTCAGCTACTAAAAACAAGGAAATCTTGAAATATGCAGGCAAATGGATGGAACTAGAAATGATATTTTTTTTCTTTTTTCTTTTCTTCTTTCTTTTTTTTTGTTTGTTTGTTTGTTTTTTGGTTTTTCGAGACAAGTCTCTCTGTGTAGCCTTGTCTGTCCTGGACTTGGTTTTTAGACCAGGCTGAGAAATGATCATCTTGAGTGAGGGAACCCAGACCCAGAAAGACATGCATGGTATATACTCACTTATAAGTGGATACTAGCCCAACATAGATGTCCTTTGAGAGTTCCCACTCAGCAGGGGATCAGGACAGATGCTGGCACTCAAATTAAAATAAGATAAAAACAATGACTGTAAAATAATAATTCACCTGGTTTCTCATTTAGTCCCAGACTTTTTCATCTGCTAATAATAAAGTATATTTGCAAAAGTAAACACTTCAAAATATCTATGCAGAATACCTTTTAACATTCATTTACATTTTTAGATTTATTTGTTTTATTTTATGTGTGTGAGTGTTTTGGCTGTATGTATTAATGCACAACACATGTATGCTTGGTGTCCACGGAGATCAGAAGAGGTCATCATATGCTCTGGGACTGGAGTTAGAGAAGGTTGTGAACCCACCATGTGGGTGCTGAACATTTATAAAAGAATTTATGAATCCTTTGCTCATTATAAGCAAATGAATCATTTATCTTATTCCATCTTGATTCTCTTCTGAAAGGCTGCTGAACCTTATGCATACTAGACTACATGACGCTACATATTATGTTAGAATCCTAATTCCATGTACAAAAAGAGTTTTGTTTTGTTAGGTTCCAGTGTAGGGAATTAAATCTAGGGCTTTACATTTCTTAGGCAAATGTTCTACTTCTAAACTCATCTGTTCCCAGAATGTTCTTTGTTTGCTTGATTTTTTTTTTCAAAGACAGTGTTTCTCTGTGTCCCCTTGGCTGTCCTGGACATGCTTTATAGACCAGGATGGCCTCAAACTCAGAGATCTGCCTGCCTCTGCCTCCCTAAGTGCTGGGATTAAAGGCATGCACCACCACTCTTGGCTCCAGAAATGTTCTTAATCTGTATTTTTGAAACTGCTCAAAGTTTGTGTATTCGTGTGAGTGCAGGAATGGTATGTATGTATGTATGTATGTATGTATGTATGTATGTATGTATGTTTTTTGTGGGGGGGATGTACTTGGTATTGAAATCAAAGGTGCATCAAGTATCATCCTCTATCACTCTCTTTTGAGGCAGGGTTTCTCTCTGAACCTGGAGCTCCAGGTTTTTCATCTAAGCTGGCAGCCAGCAAGACTCAGTGATTCTCCTATTTCCACCAACTATAGTGCTGGGCTACAGTCATGTGAGTATGCCTCACTTGCTACATGGATGTTGGGATTTAAACTTAAGTCCTTGTGGTTATGCTGCGAGCACTTTCAACCATTGAGCCATCTCTGCAGATCCTCAACGTTCATTTTAAGGGGTACAGTTTTACTACAGAAAGGCTATCACCTCAGAAACACTCAACAAAGTTCATTTTTCTGCTTTCTTGTTCAGCCTGAGCTCTGGATTGTTTGCCTTAGCTTCCTATGATGCTCTATCATGTTCGACTGGCACCTGAGTTCTCTCCTCCCCTGCAGATTTTTCTTCTTGCTGCTGGCCTTGCCTGGGTGGGGCAAGAGAGGAGGGGCAGTTTCTATTCTATTTGGCAGAAATAATACTTTATGCTGTACATTGATTTCTCATGTATCTGATATGGGATACTATTAAACACCCTTTGGCAGCAAGAGCTCAGAGCATCACTCCGTGTGCTGCCTTGAAGCCTACACAATGAAATAAATTGACCTTATCTCATCTTCATAAACATGTTTAAAATACAGAAAAAAAAGTTAAAGCACAATTTACAAAAAAAAAATGTGTGGACAGTTGCTGGTACTGTTGTTTATTCATTTATTTTCTTTTACTTTTTGTTTTTTTGAGACAGGGTTTCTTTTGTAGTCCTGTAGACCAGGGTGGCCTTGAACTCACAGTCATCCATCTACCTCTGTCTCCCAAGTGCTGGGATTAAAGATGTGCACCACCATGCCTGGCTTGTTTTTTCTTTTTATTGGTGCAGTGTTACTCTTTAAAAAAAAAAAACAACTTTTCTTTTCTGTTGATCCTTGTGAGTTTGCTAGGGATAATCCCTTTGCTCACCCTAGCTGAGAGGTGGCAGGCACACTCGTAACTAATCTGTGTGGTGCAATGACTCTTTGGCTCAGGGATAGGCACAAACCAAGCACTGTCTTCTCTAGACCTTTGCTAGAACCACTGGAGTGAATGCTACCTTTGAGACTGCTTAGTGATTGGAGCCAGAGCTGCTGGAAACCTTTTGCTAAGAAGCCCAGAAAACTTGCCTAAGATTGGAGCCACACCCAGGAAGAGCCACACACAAAGACAGAAACTAATCTTGGTGGTACTGTTTTAGCCCCTAGACTAGCTGTTCCAAAAAGAACCGACAAACTTTCAGTCCACAGGTCAACAGCTTCACAGACCCATTTATTTTGCTTAAAGTAGCTTGTTAGGTTTTTTTTATCAATAGCATTCAAATGATGTCTGATCTACAAAGACAAGTCAAAGAATAGGGTCTCTCCTGTAGAGCCTTTGGCAAAAGTGATATGGGCCTGTATGCAACCACATCTCTTTCCTTAAAAGAAAACCTTGGTGCTTTCAGGAAAGCCTACAATACTCTGACCTCACTGGAGATCTTGAATGGAGCAGACATTCAGACACAAGGGGCAGCAAATTCCATGCTCAAGCTGGTTTCTACTGCCTCAGTCATTCAGCCAGTGTCATTTGCTCATCATGTAAAGTTTAAGCTCCTTAATATCTTGTTGATATTTGTCCTGAGAAATTCTAAAGTGTCTGCTGGAACCTACTAAGATCAACTTTCTCTCCAGTATCTCTCTTTTGTTCCTTCTTGGGGGAAGATGCAGGAAGGATCCGCCTTCATCTTGCCCAGGCTTGTCTTGAACTGGGCTCAGGTAATCCCTCCTAGGGATTGACCTGATCCTCCTAGGCCAGATCGGCCTGCCAAGATGTCTTTTTGAGGAGGAGAGGGAGGTCCTGATCTGCTGTTTGTGGGCATCCCCAACATACAGTGAACAAGACAGTTTTCGACATCAACCTCTATGCAATCAGGTTTACTTCTCAGGGGACTCAGAGTTGGACAATTGGGTCCTCCCCCTGTGGTACCTTGTCTCACACCTCTCGCAGGTGCGCATGCCTTATGTCAGGCAATATCTGAATATATGCCATTCCCACCATGCCAAGGAAGGGGGAACGGAGGCACATTAGTGTTCAAGCTCATCTTGGCCTTGGTTGGCCAAGTCAAGTCTATGATAATGCACTGTATTGCTTGGGCATCTCGAGCATCTAGCTGTCATTTTACAAAGCTAGTAAGGCATCTAAAAGCCCAAGGTGTGGCCTGTTATTCATATGAATAGCCTTAGTGTGCAAGCTCCAGCCTGTGAACATGGACCTGTATAGGTTTTGCTCATATGGCATCCACTTGTTGTTTGACAAAGGCCATGAGTTTTTTAAAGAGAAAGGGTTCTAGTGATAGTAATAGTAACAAGCCTAGCAAGGGGCCAAAAAGGGGGAAAAGATATGGGAGGAACCTGTTGGAGACAGGCCATATGGCCAATGTTCAGTCATTTTGTCAGAGCCTAGGTTCCTATTTCTCCAGCAGTCATTTACCAGAAATCAGCTGACCTGTCGTGGTTCGGCAGTTAGACTAAAGATAAGATTTAGATGGAGCCACCCTGTTGTAGTTTAGCAGTTAGATGAGATAAAGATGGCAAAATATTCGGTGTGGCAAAACATTGTGACCTGCTTGGAATTCCTTGCATCTTGAGATAGCCTACATCTGGGTTGTCATAGCAATATGCTTCCCTGCCCCTGCCTTATAAAGCCTTCTACCTGAAAAATAAAATATGAGAGCTTGATCAAAGACTTGCTCTCCTTCTTCATGTCTTGTGTTCTGTCCCTATACAGGAGAATTCTCCTCCTGAGCATTAGTCGAACCCTGGCAGGCCGGGTCAAGTGGCGCCCAATGACTAGAGCTCGAGGAATGGAGCACTCACCTGTCTGTCGCCCTTCTGGACTGGCTGGTCACCCTGGATCTCCATGGACTTAGTGCCCATGAGACAGATCGCCAGGGATCACCACGGACTTCACGTCCGTGAGACAGATCAACACGCATCGCCACGGAATACCTGCCCGTGAGACAGATCAACTTGGATCGCCACGACTCCCCCAATCGTGAGACAGATTGACCAAGGTAAGCGACGGTGACACACACATGGGACAGTCACTCAGCAAACCTCCCTCAACACATGAGAAACGCGGGTAAAGAAAATGGACTTAGTAAAAAATTTCCTCTTTATCAATGATATTTGCCCTTGTTTCCCCAAGAAGGCACTATGGATGAAAAACACTGGCAGCGAGTGGGGGATTGCCTTCATGATTACTATAGGTCTTTTGGGCCTGAAAAGGTCCTGGTGCCTGCCATATCTTACTGGAATCTCATTAATGATATTATTCAAGTTCATTATTTCCAACCTGATGTTAATAAGGTTGTTCAGGCTTCAGAGGAATATCTTAGATCTAATAGTGAAAGACACTCCTATCCCCTCCCCCGTACCTTCTAATTGCCCTTCAGTCTCTATTCCGATGCCTGATGATGTTAAAAAAGGGGTGGACCTTAACCCTCCACCCTCTGCCCCTCCAAAGTCAATTTATCCTGTCTAAAGGGGTTTCCAACAGCCCTCTCCTGATGCTACACCTCTCTCTCCTGAAGAGGAGGCTGATCTCGAGGAACAGGTTGCTCAGTATCATAATCAGGACTGGCTACCTGCACCGACCTCCCAGGCTGGGCTACCACCCTATAAAGTTTCCCCACCCTTTTGTGCCCCTGCCTTGACCGATGATTTTAACATCGAGGACCTTGCCCGACAGGCCACGGTAAAGTTAACATGGGAGCTCAGTCTTTTAAAAACTTGCTTCAAGCAAAAAAGCACAGCTCCTTCGTGAACTTAAAGATTTAAAAATCACCCTTAGATCTCCCTCAGGGCACCCCCCACAAGGCCCCTAAAGCCACTCTTCATGCTTGTCCCATCACTCGCTCCCAGACACAAGTCCCAGACAATCTCTCTGCTTATTATGGTGAGGCACATATTTTAACTCAGTCCTCTTCTGATGCCTGCCGCTCGCCTTCCCACGGCTGTTGGTAATGACATAGCTGACCTTTCTGAGGACGATGAGGACACTGAGGATGGCCCCAGGCCCGCTGATACTACCTCTCCTGGTCAGCGTTATCGTCGGTTAAAATTTAAACATATGAAGGAACTCAAGAGTGCTGTTGCCGCTTATGGCCCTGCCGCTTCTTTTACACTTTCACCTTTAGAATCTCTGAGTGGAGATTGGCTTACGCCCAATTGGTACACTCTTACCAAAGCTACCGTCTCTCGGGGTGACTACTTGCTCTGGAAAGCAGATTTCCATGATAGATGTAGTGATTATGCCCATCGCAGCACTGCGTGCGGCTCGTGGCGAATCCAGGACTTGGGATGTTCAGAAGTTACTAGGACAGCCTCCTTACAATACCAATGAGGTACAGGCACAATTTCCTCCTGGATTGCTTAATCAAATTCAACAGTCTGTCTTACGCACCTGGCAGAGCCCCCTTCCAAGGGGTCTGCAATTACTTCCCTATCTAAAGTAAGACAGGGTCCCCAGGAGCCCTACAGTGAATTCGCTGGCTGCCTGACTGAGGCTGCCAAGTGCCTTCTTGGCAAAGATGAAACTGAAAGTGAATTTCTCCTACAACTTGCTTTTGAAAATGCTAATTCAGCTTGCCAAGTGGCTCTGGGTCCTCACTGCCGAGGCAGAACTCTCTCTGATTTCATTAAGCTCTGTTCTGATGTTGATCCAGTTTCTCGTAGTATAGGGATTGCTATAGGTGCAGCTCTTAAAGATTTTTTATCAGGGAGACAAATTCAAGACTTGCTTTAAAGAGTGTACTGCTCCCTGGTCCGAGTGACCACCCCCACTCTCTCTCTGCCCTAAATGCAAGAAGGGTAAACACTGGGCCTCTGATTGTCACTCTAGGACAAATGCCCAAGGGAATCCCCTGCCACAAAAACAAGGAAACTTTTTACGGGGTCCACCCCAGGGCCCCGGAACTCATTCAGGACAGAACGCTGGGGTTGTCAGGTTCGTCTCCCAATCAGCCCCCAGCCACAGAGCTGTGTCTCCGCCCTCTTCCGCGCAACCACAGGCAGTGCAGGACTGGACCTCTGTCCTACCTCCCAGTCATTATTGACCCCTGAAATGGGAACTGTGGTTCTTCCCACTGGGGTGTTCAGCCCTATGCCACAGGGCACATTCAGCCTCATATTGGGATGCACTAGCACCTCTGTCCAGGGGCTTCACATGTACCCTGGAATTGTTGATAGTGATTATACTGGGGAAATTAAGCTTATGGCCACTGCTCCCCAGGGCCCCATCACGGTTATGCCCGGCCAACGGATCACCCAATTGATCCTTCTTCCCCTCACTTCCACCAACCCTCACCTGAAGGTGAGCACAGGGGCGCCAATGGGCTTAGGTCCTCTGATCCCTATTGGGTACAGACGGTCACCCAAGATAGACCCCTTCTTTATTTAAAACTAAATGGCAAAGCTTTTGAGGGCATTCTTGATACTGGCGCGGATTCCACTATTATCTCAGAAAAGGACTGGCCCCCCTCCTGGCCAATAACCACCTCCTTAACCCACCTTAAGGGCATTGGCCAAGCCTCTAACCCCATGCAAAGCTCTGTACTCATTATCTGGGAAGATGAACAGGGCAACCAGGGCACAGTACAACCCTATGTGGTCCCAAATCTGCCTGTTAACCTCTGGGGAAGGGACATTCTCTCCCAATGAAAGTTATTATGTGCAGCCCAGATGAAATTGTCACTCACCAAATGCTTGCACAGGGTTTTCACCCAGGACAAGGTCTAGGAAAGGCCTCTCAGGGCATCAAAGAGCCAATCGAGGTTGTAAAAAGAGCTAATCATGCTGGGCTAGGATATGAAAAATTTCCCTAGTGGCTATTGACAAGCCTGTACCCCATGCAGATAAGATCTCTTGGAAACCCACAGAGCCTGTGTGGGTTGATCAATGGCCTTTAACTTCTGAAAAATTGGCTGCAGCCTTACTGTTAGTACAGGAACAACTTGATGCCAGCCACATTGAGCCTACCACCTCTCCCTGGAATACTCCCATTTTTGTTAAAAAGAAGAAGAAGAAGAAGAAGAAGAAGAAGAAGAAGAAGAAGAAGAAGAAGAAGAAGAAGAAGAAGAAGAAG
>OU015360.1:57807479-57843953 GCA_907164505.1 Acomys kempi
AGAAGAAGAAGAAGAAGAAGAAGAAGAAGAAGAAGAAGAAGAAGAAGTCAGGAAATAGAGATTGCTTTAGGACCTTAGGGAAATTGAAAAGGTCATGGTCCCTATGGGGGCTCTTCAACCTGGCCTCCCCACCCCTGTTGCAATTCCCACAGGTTACCACAAAATTGTAGTTGACTTAAAAGACTGCTTTTTTATTATCCCTCTTCATCCCATTGATCGGCAACATTTTGCCTTTAGCTTGCCAGTAATAAATTTTAAGGGCCCAATGTATAGGCTCCAATGGAAGGTACTGCCCCAAGGAATGGCCAACAGCCCTACACTGTGTCAAAAGTTTGTTGCCCAGATTGTTGACCCACTCAGGCCTTTATGTGGCCTCACTTGTATCCTGATTTATGCAAATTGACCATGGGGCACCTGCCAACTGGGACATTAAGGGACACGAGGACCCTGTCAAGTCCCCAACCTCAGAATCCCCTCGTGGGAGACTAGGGCTTGACCCTTGGGGAGGATGTGGCACGGTTCGATGGAGGAGCCTGCTGCAGCGACTGTCCTTCTATGTTTGCCCCGGCTCCCATCGAGGCAGGAACAGAGGTGCTGGTTGCGGCAGTGCCTCCGACTATTATTGCAAAGCTTGGGGATGTGAGACCGCTGGAAATACTTACTGGGAACCCTCCTCCTCTTGGGATTTTATTAGGGTATCCGCAAACTACAGTCATCCCAATACAATAAAAGGTGACTGGTATATAGAAGAGGATAAAAAGTATCAGGGCTGGTGCCACCCATTACAAATTCAGTTTACAGACAAAGGGAAAACTGCACCCTATTGGCTTTCCAGATACACCTGGGGCCTTCGACTCTACAAAGAAAGATATGACGATGGCCTTCTTTTTCAAATTAAGCTTACCATGATAAGATCAGCCTCTTCCCCCCTAGCAGTAGGACCTAATCCTGTCTTGGCTCCCAAGCCTGTCCCAGCACTTCTTCCCTCGTCTCCTCCCCTGGAAGACATCAAGGGCCCAGTCCTGGATATCGCTATATGCTGTTTAATATTATTAATCATACTTACCTAACCCTAAATCACTCTTGCCCTGAATTGACGGATTCATGTTGGTTATGTTATGACTCCAACCCTCCCTTTTATGAAGGAATTGCAGTAACTGAGAACATCTCCAATTCCTCTGACCATTCTGAATGTTGATGGTCTCAACAAGGTAATGTCAAGCTGACCTTGAGTTCTGTATCAGGCTCTGGGTTATGCATAGGTAAAGTTATCCCCTCCTATCAACATCTCTGTAATATAACCATCACAGAGATCTCTTCCCTTTCTGATTGTATCCTTCCCAATAATTAACACTTGGCGGGCCTATAACAATGGTCTTACTCCCTGTATATACTCCCCCCATTTAAAAGCCAATAAGACCACCTTTTGTATCCTTATTCAATTAGTCCCCTACTTAATATATTATACTGAAGAACAATTTTCCCCACTACTGGGATTCTGTTACCAATGAAGCCCTGCTTAGAACCAAATATGAGCCTATAACTGCAGTTACCTTGGCTGTCCTCCTCGGGTTGGGAGCTATGGGTACTGGGGTGGGCATAACTTCTCTCGTTCTTTCCAACAAATATTATTCAGATCTCTGCCTGTCAATTGATGAGGACTAGGAATGAATGAAAACTGCCATATTCCACCTTGAAAAAATCCTTGTCCTCCCTCGCCAAGGTCGTTCTTCAAAATAGGAGAGGTCTAGACTTGCTGCATCTCCAGCAAGGGGGACTTTGTGCTGCCCTCAAAGAAGCATGTTGCTTTTATATGGATCACTCTGGGGTGGTCAAAGATAGCATGGCCAAGGTTAGAGAACGTTTAGAAAAGAGAAAGAGACAGTGAGAACAGGAACAGAGTTGATTCCATAATTGGTTCTCTACCTCTCCTTGGCTTACCACCCTGTTGCCTACAAATTTAGGTCCCTTATTGGGATTCCTCCTCCTTATTTCTTTTGGCCCCTGGGCTTTTAGATGCCTTACTAGCTTTGTAAAACAATAGCTAGATGCTCGAGAGGCCCGAGCGATACAGGTGCATTATCATAGACTTGACTTGGCAGACCAAGGCCATGATGAGCTTCAATACTAATGTGCTTCTGTTCCCCCTTCCTTGGCATGGTGAGAATGGCATATACTCAGATATTGCCTGCCATAAGGCATGGGCACCTGCGAGGGGTGTAGGGCAAGGTACCACAGGGGGAGGACCCAATTGTCCAACTCTGAGTCCCCTGAGAAGTAAACCTGATTGCATAGAGGTTGGTGTCAAAAACTGTCTTGTTCACTGTATGTTGGGGACACCCACAGACCCACAGATCAGGCTCAAAAAGACATCTTGGCAGGCCGATCTGGCCCTAGGAGGATCAAGTCAATGCTTCCCCTCTCTGGTTAATGCCTGCTCCCTCCGGGGACCAAAGCTCACCCATATATGATGTATCCATCTACCTCCTCTTTTAATAAAGAAAGGGAGGAGATGTTGGGGACAAGCCATACGGCCAATGTTCAGCCATCTTGTCAGAGCCTAGGTTCCTATTTCTCCAGTAGTCTGTAATTTACCAGAAACCAGCTGACCCTGTCGTGGTTCGGCAGTTAGACTAAAGATAAGATTTAGATGGAGCCACCCTGTCGTAGTTTAGCAATTAGATGAGATAAAGATAGCAAAATATTCGGTGTGGCAAAACATTGTGACCTGCTTGGAATTCCTTGCATCTTGAGATAGCCTACATCTGGTTGTCATAGCAATATGCTTCCCTGCCCCCTGCCTTATAAAGCCTTCTACCTGAAAAATAAGATTTGAGAGCTTGATCAAAGACTTGCTTTCCTTCTTTGTGTCTTGTGTTCTGTCCCTATACAGGAGAATTCTCCTCCCGAGCGTTAGTCGAACCCTGGCAGGCCGGGTCAGGATCCCATAGAGCCCATTCCAAAGGGGATTATGGAGGAGCTCTTTTAGTTGCTTTTTCAGGTCTTCTTGTAGTTTTTAAATCTTATCTCAAATGATCACAGACTTGTTAGCATAGAAATAGCACTTTTCCTCCAACCTCGAGATCATGGGCAAACTCATCCATGCCAGCATCCACTTGACACACAAGCCTCTCAGGCAGCCAGCCTGCAGCATCATGTTCCTATAAGAAAACACAAACAGAGCCTCCATCCCATATTAATACAAGGTCAGGTCCATTCCACTGTCCAGTTAAAGGATCTTTCAATTTCACTCTAGTGAAGGATGACTGAGTGCCAGAATCGATCGGCTGCAGAATTTCCTTTGGCATCAAGCAGTAAAAAATTAAAATATACATGGGGAGGAGGTCCCCCTCAGTCACAGTCATAGGGGAGGGAGGTAAGGGGAAAATGAGAGGGATGGAGGAATGGGAGGATACAAGGGATGGGATAACAACTGAGATGTAATATGAATAAATTAATAAAATATATTTTTAAACATTTAAAATAAAGAGAACACAACTCAAAGCATTTTAGGTGATTGGGGGTAAAGTTCTCCCTTCTTTACTCTTTGTAAATAGGTTTTTATGGTGGAATGAGCTCATTCCATCATACCTTCTCCTTGAGGATTATAAGGAATACCTGTAACATGCTTTATGGAAAAAGAATCACAAATGTTTCGAAAAGCTTTGATGACATACCCTGAGCCATTATCTGTCTTGATAGCCTTAGGCACACCAATGTGAGAAAAGGCAGGCAGACAGTGAGCAATCACATTTTTTTTTGTGGTTTCTCTGGATTGGAGAGAAGCAATTAAATATCCAGAATATGTGTCCACAGACACATGAACGTATTTTAACTTTCTAAATTCAGGTATATGAGTAATATCCATTTGCCAAAGTTGGTTAAGGACCGGTCCTCTAACAGGACATGTAGAGCATGTCTTCACAGTGGCTTGAGCTTGCTCTTTAATAATCCTATATTGAAGTCTTAGACTCTGGCTATTAATATGATGTAAATTATGAGCTTTTTGAGCCTTTTTTTACATTTGTAAGGCATACCAAATTTTTGGTAGCTGCATTTGCTAATGCATTACCTGCAGCCAAAGGTCCAGGTAAATCAGTGTGAGCTCTTAAATGTCCTATAAAAAAAAAAAAAGGATGTTTCCTCTTTAGAATAGCTGTCTGGATTTGAGAAAATAATCCACTAGCCGGTGATTGGGGTTGGATTTGTCCTGCAGTTTCTAGGCGAGGAACTGCCTCTGCTACATAGCCACTATCAGAATGTAAATTATATGAACAAAAGGCATAATGTTGGAAAACATTAGCTACTGCTTGTAGCTCAGCAATTTGAGTAGACTTAGCAGTAGTAGGAATAACATATGTCTGTCCTTCTACTATGTAACTAGCTTTTCCATTAGAATACCTATCAGTAAAACCAGCAAACCATCTCTCACAGGCTGAAATTGAGTTATATTAGGAAAAATAACTGGATTTTTATTTAAAAAGTGGAGAAGAATGTTAGAGGGAAAATGGTTATCTATATCTCCACAAAATTGTTCACAAGCCAATGTCTGTGTTGGCAGACAGCCACTTTTGTTGTTCCTTAGAATATGGCTGAATAATAAAATCAGGTTCTTTGCCAAAATACTTTCTTCCTTGCAATCGACCCATATGAATCAACTTTGCAATAGCCAAATAGTATGGTACAGTAGTTGAGCAGACCCTCCCGGGTCCAGATCCACCAGCCCTGATGGGTCCTTCCATTTCCCCATTCTCCCATACCTCTCTCACCTGCGTACAGTAGTACAGTACAACTGTGCTACATTTGCACTATGGAATGCTACTCAGCTATTAAAAACAAGGAAATCTTGAAATTTGCAGGCAAATGGATGGAACTAGAAGTGATCATCCTGAGTGAGTTAACCCAGACACAGAAAGATACACATGATGTTATAATCATTTATAATGGACACTAGCCCAACAGGGATGTCCTCTGAGAGTCTTTAGTTAGTGAGGGATTGGTATAGATGCTTGGACTTCCTATTGGGACTCCAGGTGAGAGAGGTATGGGAGAATGGGGAAATGGAAGGACCCAGAAAGCACTGGAACCCTACAAGAAGACCATCAGGGTTGGTGGATCTGGACCCGGGAGGGTCTGCTCAAACTATTGTACCAAGCAAGGACAGCACATGCAGTGAAACTACACCCCCTATGCAGATCTAGCCAATGGACAGCACATTCTCCAAAGTTGTGTGGAGAGCAGGCATGAACTATGGTGCCTCCTACTTGACCACTTCCTCTTGGTGGGGAGATGAGGCATTATCGCACAACACCTTATGCCAGAGTGTTTCTTTTCACTTATCATTTCATCTTGTTAGGTGGGACAATGTACAACATATTCTCTTCTGTAACTACTTCCAGCTGACATTAGGATGCTGTTATCAGGGCTCAGGAAGGCTGAAAGGATAATCAAAGGCTAGGCAATGATCCAATTGAAGAGACAGGGAACAATCACATTGGCTGGACTGGTTAACATCAGCTTTCAGCAAGTTCAGAGCTCAGCAGCTTGAAATCTCGGTGATTCCTAGATGGAGTCTTTTAGCCAGGTGAAAATATGATGAGACAAATATAGACTATGGACAGAAGTTAAAATTATCTAGTAATTGGAGAAGGTGAGACATCCCACAACCAAAGGGGGGGGATCCCATTTTCAAGAATAGGCAGATGTATTTATGTGGGGTCCATTTGAGCTGTGGCAAAAGAATCCAAGTCTTATAACTTTTGGATTCCCTGAAGCTTACATGAATTTTAGTTTACAAAAGGAAGTATATTAGTATTACCATTGTATTGAGATCCATATTTCAAAAAAACCAACAGGAATAGACTCATATCTTTGAGATCTAGTAAAAGGTATAGCTTTGGATTAAAAAGCATGAATATTATTTTCTCAGTCCAGAAAGCTAGATATATAGGTTGTACATACTTGGTTTTAGCATAATGAGGAACACTCTCCTATCTCTATTCAGAAGACAATGAAAGAGAAATTAAAATCTTGAGCTTGTGACTGAATAATAAGCAGTCAGTGCTCCACCAGCTTATCAGAACTCTATTGATCAATATTAAAATTCTGAACTTTTGAAATTTTATAAAAATATAACAATCGCATAGAAGGGAGAAGAAATCTCTAACATTTCCCACTTTTCATAAGCCTTAAGTCACTTTTTTTGTCACTCTACAACTTGTGTTTATATACCTTAAAACATCATCTTAAAACTTGAACCTTAAAATTTGCATTTACCAACCTTAAAACACCTTCTTAGGTCTTCATAACTTAAACTTTCACATCCTCAGACCTTACACAAACTTTACATTTCTTCTATCCACGAGACACAGGCAGTTGATTACTGGTAACAGTCATTTAAATGAAGGAATAGTACAAAGTTACATAGAAATCTGTTTACTTTTTAACATGAAGCTGTCGCTGATGCAAGTACCCAGGAAATTGATAGGAGGATGCTGCCTCCTGGCAGAAGGCAGAAACACCTGTGAGACTAAGAGGCAGGGCAATCCAGTGAACCCATGGGTTCCCCAGTCCAGAAACTGACCAGGAGCAATGGTGAATGACTAGGTCTTTAGGAAAGAAGGGTGAACCTTTGTTGCTCTGGTTTAATGTTGAAGAGCCACATGTCTCTCTTCTGTTTGGCAGAGAGGCCTTTGAATTTCTTCTACTGCTTTGGCTTCTGGTGTGTGAAGTATTCCAAGACAATGGCCTTTCGCTGCAGATGGCTCATGCAGGTGGCACAAGGGTGGCATGCTCTGCTTCAGGAAGGCACGTACAAAGGCCTCAGCCTGCTGGGTTCCCAGATCGTGCTCAGAGACATGGTAGTGTGATTCATGGTCCTGCTCTCAGACTCCAGGGCCCTCATGACCAGTCCCTGAGAGCTGCTGTCGTTGGTCATCAAGCTGTCTATCCACTGATGCTCACAAATCTCTTCTCTTCCAAATGTTTGCTACACACAACTGCTAAGATGTAAAAGAAACAGTTATATGCAAATTGTAACTGTGTCCCACACTACAGCCATGTCAAATACTGACTTCCTGTCCTGCTTCTTTGAGGTTACTCTACTGAGGGTTCAAAATCTTGAGAAATGGATAATACTGGTCATTTAATCAGTCATGACCACAAGGCCAGCTTAAAGTGGAAGGCAGCTGGGGTTGTAAGGGAAATGAGCCATTTCAGCACTAGGCAAAGCTGTCTATAGGTTGCAAGAAGGGCATGGCCTTTGAGGAGGAATTGTGACAGTGAGCATCACAGTCCTTCCTTCCTTTTCAGCCCTGTGAACTCTGTGTGGCTGCTGTTGGAGTGGTCTGCTTCATCACCACCTGCAGACAAAAACTATGATGTATACCTCATGTGCTTCTAAGTCAACCACAGGACACAGCAGTGTCAAGTTATATGGAATCCTAGGGAAGACTGGTAAAATATCTTCAGCACCCTGTCCTGAAAACACTCTAGTTTCACCACCTCTCAAGTTAGGTCAGCAAAAGTCTGTTCCTCTTTGGGCAACAGGTACTTCTCTTGGACTTCATGTTTTGTACCTAATTTCCTGAGGGTATACCCCTTGGCTCGGCTATTGTCTGGGCCCTTTTGCACCAAACCATACAGCAAAGACAAGTCTGAAGCTAACTGCCAGACTTAGGTTAGTGTGTCAATAGTTCCTGATGCCCTCTCTGTTCTGAAGCAAGGAGTGAAAACACAGAACACACAATATTCAAGGTAGTTCAAGGCATTCCATCATTGCTATCAGGATAATATTCTTTAGCTACATAGGTGGTCTCTCTCCTTGATGGGGAAGTAAATTGAAGGTTTACTGATCTTTAAAGCCAGATTTCAAGGTTATGTTCCCTTATGAGCCACAAGTGAGGTCTGCCTAAAATTGGCAAAGCATGCTGAAACATCCGGACAGAATTTGTAACATCCATTTATGACCTGGGCTAAGCACAGAACAGGATCCAGAAGCAAGATCAAAACAGGTTTCAGGCTATCACTCTCTGCAGAGTGGAAGATGACATGAAATCAAGCCCCTCAGAGCTGATGCTGGCTACCTAAGAAAGGAGCCCTGCATATGAAGACATCATCACAATAGACCTTGGTAGGGCCTAATATGCTGACTGTAAAGATGAGTATTCCCTGGAAAAGGACAGCTAGACCAGTTTTAGGAGACACTGAGCCACGTTTGCCATCACCTCTATTGCTCCCATCCCACCTTTGAAATTCGGAACCTGCACATTGTGCTCTTTGGGTTCTTTATGAGAAAAGACATGGTAGACCAAACCTGGGGATGGAACACAAAACCAGGAGAAATGGCTACTTCCTGTTAGGAGTGAGTACAATAGCCAATGCTTGTCTAACTATGATAATAACTACCCTTATTCAGAGAACAAAGACTGGGTTAGTATGAAAAAGCAACATTTTCTTGCATGATCCTTTTATTTTACTCTGTAGTGCTGGAGGATCAAACTCAGATAGGTTTAATGCATGTCAGGCAAGTGATTCAATATGGTTCCATAACCCCTGACCTCTTGGGTGCTGTTAATTTATTTATAGCTATCTCTATCTATAGAAATCATCTCTCTCTGTATCCCATGCTGGCTTTGAACTCACTATGCACCTCACAGTGATCTCAAACCCAATCGTCCTATCTCAGGATGGATCCCAAGTGCTAGTTGCTGGGATTATAAAAATGTGCCACCACACCTATCTTAGATACGTTCTACTCTTATCTCTGGAAGGTTTGTGCTAGAAATTCCCAGGATGTGAGAAATTCCCATAATGTGGTTTAAAAAGAGCACTCCAAAAGAGGGCAAGGATACCACAAGAAAATCTACAGAACCAACTAACCTGGGGCTCACAGAGACTGAACCAACATCCAAAGAGTATGCATGGGATGGACTTAGGACTCCTAAACATGTGTTGCAGATATGCAGCTTGGTTTTCATCTGGGACCCATAACAGCAGGAACAAGTGCTGTCTCTGGCTCTGTTGCCTCCCTTTGAACTGGGCTGCTTTGTATAGCCTCCATAGAAGAAGATGCACTTAGTTCTACTGCAACTTGGCATTCTGAGGAGGGGTTGACACTCAGGAGAGGCCTTCCCTTTTCTGAGGAGAAAGGGGAAATGGGTGGAGGGGAGGTAAAGGGCAGGACTTGGAGGAGAGGAGGAAAGGGAAGCTGAGATCAGGATGTAAATAAATGAATTAATGAAAAAAGGTCACTCTTCAACGCTTGCTGTGTTTAAGAATCACTGGGATCTTACTAAAACATGGGGATTTGGTTCCTACTCCCCACTCTGCATGTCCAAAAACTTCCTCACTGGATCACACTTAGGGGTGTTCTGACTTAAAATACCCACAAGTTATAATTAGGCTTTGGAAGTTGCTTAGTAAGTCCAGTGAAGGTAGTAAAAGTGAGATGATGCTAATGGTTAGAGTGTGTATGGTTGAAACACTAAATTTTACTGACTAAAAGAAGTTTAAAACAGATTTTCCACATTTTAGAATCTATAAAATTGATATATATTCTGACCAGATGAAATACAATTGTCTTTTCCCAAACTCTAAGTGATGCCAAAACCTCTCTAAACTTGCATGCTCCTGTTTCTTATTTGTTTAGAGGAAACTATCATGGTAGCTCTGGGGGACAGACTACAGGAGTAAATGGGAGAATAAAGGGCAAATGACTAGGAAATGGAGTTCATAGTACACACTATGCGTTTCATGTCTGAGCCCTGAGCACACAGGGATGATCCCATCACTTGAGTGGCAGAGGCCAGACTGGTTGACATAGCGAGTTCCAGGCTAGTCAAGACTATATAGACGACCTTATCCCAACAGCAATATCTGCAAAAACCCCATCTCTGGTCTCTTGCTCTTCTCTGGGAAGACATTTGACCAATCAAACAAATCAAGGTAGTTACCAGTTTTATATATAGGCTCTAGTTCTCCCTTGAACTGCACATTGAGACCTTACTTTGTTAATTGATAAAAACATGCAGGGCCGGGAGCCTCAGGAACAACTACTTTACAGACCCCAGATGCCTGGAATGAGAGTTGAAAGTCTTTCTGCAACCGTTCATGTGCAATGCTACAGAACACTCATTGCTTGCCAAGCAGTTGATTTAAAATGACATATACACATTCATACGTGTTTGTTTTTTTTCCTCTGGAGACAGGGTTTCTCTATGTAGCCTAAGCTATACTGGACTCACTTTATAGACCAGGCTGGCCTCAAACTCAGAGATCTGCCTGCCTCTGCCTCCCTGAATGCTGGGATTAAAGGCCTGGGCAACTGAGCCAGGCTACATTTTTATTTTAATGTTGTTAATATTTTAAGCAATTCTAAATGGTAGTTATTCCCAGTTATGCCATGATAAGGTTGAGGTTGAGATATGCCAAGGCACTTGATCTCTGACAAAAGGGTATGGCAGGGGTAAACCAACAGTCAAAGGCCTAGTCTTTACCTTATCCCTTCTCTTCTTTAATACTGTTCCAGTGCTTGCTTCCCTTTCCTGGCACATCTCTTTTCTGCTCAGATATCAAAGCCTTAGGTCCGTGATACTATGCCTCAGCAGCTTTTACATGGTCAAGGGTGTAAAGCTAGCTAGTAGAGGCAAGCAGGCCTGTGACAGCAGTTATCCTGGCCTGCAGTGGGTAGGTCAGGTCAAGGCCTTGGCTACATCTCTTCTAGTTCCCCTGAGAGGACCCTGTAAAACAGACACTCTATCCTGACATCTCTTCCTAGCTTAGACACTGAGTAGGCAGATACACACTCTGGGGCTCGATTTTCTCATGTGTACTGTCAGCCAATTCTCTGCAAGTTGTCTTGGGACTCTTGCAACAGGAATCCTGGATTCATTTCACAAACTAGCTTCTGGTTCCTGTTCCTCTCTCCTCTGATCCCAGCCCAGTTCCAAGTCCATCATCCAGTTTACCCTTCATTGTTGGACCATTTTCGGAGCACTCTTATGATGTCTCCTCCAGGACTCACTCATTCCTTTTCTTTCTTCATTAGCTTTCACTAGGACTCCTTTTTTTTGTCTAAATTTTCAGTGGAAAAATCAGTTGTGTCCAAAAAACAACCTCCTTATGTACAGCACACAGTCTCACTCCAGCCTGTGTTTATGGACTGTGATGAGATTTCAGATGTGGCAGCCTCCTGTGAAGTCATGTAATAAACATGTCAGGGCTTGTTTCAAAGCCCAGTGTAGGACATGTCAGGGCTTGTTTCAAAGCCCAGCGTAGAAAATAGCTGACAGCCCAAAAAGCTGACGTGTGACCAGATGTGTGAGTGATAGATAAAACTTTAGTAGCAAATTCTGACCTAGGAGCAGCCACGACTGCAAGTTAGTGATAAGAGTGACGCAGAAAGCTAGATGTGTGAATTAGAGAGGGTAAGGTAAAAAGTAAGTATAAAAACCCTGAGAAGAAGCAGCCAGCTCTCTCGCTCTCTCTCTCGCTGTCACCATGATCACCTAAAATGCTGCCAGCCAACGGGCGCTCTCCCGAACAGAGCAGACAGACATGCTGTCAGAAAACAACCCGAGAACTGAATCAAGTCGCAGCAGCGAACCTGTTCGACAGATCGTCGCGATATCAGGTCGTATACCCTAATGGCATAAGTTCCCAGAACATTAATAGTATAAGATGCTAAATGCTACTCCTATTAGAATTAGGATAGTTTTAAGAGTGTAATGGAATGGTATTGGTGGCTTGGCCCTGGAGCCTTAGCCGCTGCCTTTTGTTGTAGTTGCCTTTGTATTGCTAATAAACCTCTCTTGCTAAATCGTACCACTTGCTCTTGGCCTGCTTCCTTCGTTCCGGATTCTGAGTGTAAACTCTCTGCTGGCGACAAGTCATCAATGCTCCTCCTCCTCTGTCAGCACATGTGCCTTGGAGGACCTCACTGCTGAGAGCGTGGAGCTATGCAGGCTTGCGATCTGGCCAGTGGAGATTTTTGTGGCCTCTTCAATTTGCCACTCACTCTGGCTGGAGTTGAGTTGCATGTCAGGATTAATGAGTTACATGGTGGCAAGATGGCATTGAGAGAACTCTAGTGAGCTTGGGAACTAGGGAGGGCACAAGTTGGTTAGATATGTGGGACATAAGGGCTGTAGAGAGGTCTTAAGATTCCTTTTGACTCCCTTTTCTTTTCTTTTCTTTTCTTTTTTCTCCCCCTCCTTTCTTTCTTCTCTCTGTCTCTGTCCCTCTTCTCTTTTTCTTTCTTTCTTTCTTTCTTCCTTTCTTTCTTTCTTTCTTTCTTTCTTTCTTTCGTTCGTTTTGAGGAAGGGGCTCATTGTGTGGTCCTGGGTGGTCTATATTCACTCCCATGATTATTGGTCATTTTTGTAATGGGGGCAAGGGATTTAGTTGTGTTTCTGTTACTAAGTATTTTTATGACTTTATTCACAGTTTTTTTTCCTATGAGTAATAGAAAGAGAAGACTTACCTGGTATGGAGAGCAAGAAGGTAAATATGTGAATTTATCATAGTTAGTATAGCAAGTTATGGTTTATTATGTTGAAGATGATTAAAAAGACTCATACCCTAAATTCCTACCTATAGTCCTAAGCCTATCTCTGGAGTCCTCTTCACCTGTGTGACTTATCTTACAAGGACAGGTCCAGTCTCTAACAAAAGCATTTGATTGGAGGGTCAGGATCCTGGTGGAGATTCTCCAGATGAGTAGAGCATTGTTCTTGAACTCTGCTTATTTACTGTCCAGTCGGTGACATGGGGTTCTAGAACTCTTACTTTGTCTTGGCTGAGTCTGGCCATTGACTCTGCCTGTATCTAAGTTTGTTCATTTTAGGTAGAATTTTGTCTTTGGGAGAAACGAGGACATTTTTGTCCAGTGGCTGTTTTGTCACACTCAAAGTCATCTCTATAAGGAGGTTTAAAAAAAAATTCTTATCTTTTTTGTGGAGGCTGGGTGCTGTCAGGAGCTAACCTATGTTATTATCAAAGAATCTTTAAAATAGTAAAAATATTTTTAAATGCCATATTCTGTAGGTCTCTGAGGTTTTTGAAGACATTAACTATTTTATCATATTTATCTATAGAATCATATCTGTTAAACCTAGTGTGTATATTTTTATATTTGACATGAGTATGAATTAACAATTGACTTGTATTACTTAATTATCCTAAACAGCCTATAACCACATTATCAGAGCATTGGAAGTAAACCACGTATTAATTGAGTTGTACATGTACAATATCTCATATTAGAGTAGAAATATAATGTGTGAAGATTTGACTTTATTTTAATGTATCAAAATTCAACTAATTTTGTATCAATACACAAAATTTTATATTAATGAATCCAAATCAACCTTATTTGTCAGTAACAATTAAAGCCTTAAGTTGAGGAGTAGATTCAATAATCTACTTTTGTCATATCACCCCTACCTTGTTTTTAAAAATTATCTGTATTACTAGTATTAGCAGTATGTCTGGCTAGTAATCAATTATGACCCAGACCCTTGTTATATTTTAAAATAGTTTTAGTTAACCTGGGGCAGGGCAGATATCAATCCTTTAAACTACTTTTCATAGCGGGGCAGGTATGGGATCCCTGTCTCTATCCCATGTCATTTGTTTTTACCAATTTTTATCAAGCTACTTCTCATCTATAATCTTAACTATTTGTTAATGCTTTTCATTTGGGCCAAATTCCCCATCTATGCCAGCATGTGGTTTTCCTCCATCTAACCCATGGTGGCCTTCTTCTCCGCTTCAGGTCTTTCTCCTTCCTCCTCCTGGTGGTCTTTCCTCTTTTCAAAATTCCTCTCTATCCTAGCCCCACCTATTTCCTTAGCCCTGCTTAGGTGGCATGGCTCTTCATTAAACAAAAGGTGGGTCACAGAGTTAACAAGCTGTAATTAACATAAAAATACATCAGACCATCCCCCAACAGTCTTGCTGTGAGCTGAGCCCTTTGAGTAAAGCTTGGTTTGTGTTTTGGTGAGGGATTCACAGGAATGTGAGGCTCTTTTGATTTGCAATTTTTTTTTCCTGAGACACTGGATGTTTCCTGGGCCCTCATGCAGGCTGCATAGGCACAGGCATGCACAGTGCACTTGCACTGCTCTTTCTGACAAGTCCAGTCTCAGAGAAGAGCCACTGGCTGCAGGCCTCTGGGTTCCCTGTGCCCACTTTCATGCTGGTTCATAGTACTGAGACATGGGACACAGAAAGGAGTGGAAGCAAAACTAAAGTTTGTGTGTGTGCCTTGTGTCCTAACACCTAAGGGAAGGAAGAGCCCAACCTTTCCTTAAACCTGGAGCTACTGAAATCTAGTTCTGGAAGAAAAGAGCACCTCAGCACAGCTGTGCTTTCTGAGAAATAGAAATAGCTTTAGCTTCTCCTGCCTCTTTTGTCCTTTAATGTGCAACATGCAGCTTAAAGTTTCAAAGCAGTATTTATGCAAAAGCAATGTGGAAGAAAAATGTGCAGAAGCAGGAAACTGTAAGACAGACCATGAGAGAACAATGCCATCAGAAGCAGAAAACTGCAGGGTACACCAGGACTGAACAATCCATCAGTAGCAGGAAACTTCAAGTTACATCAGGGGAAGACAGAGCTGTGCATGTCCCAAATGTCTGAACTGGAGGAAAAGATCCATAAGATATTGTAGCAAACACATCAGATGGCTTAGAAGAAAGATGGACTCAACACCTGAACAAATGTTACAGAAAAGGAACTAAAGACCGTGCTCATTGTTCTCCCTGGTGGTGGCTGCATGTGTAAAGTTATCACTATAATAATTACTGAGCAAAATTCCTCCCAAGATCACAGACACACTTCTGCTTAGTTTTCTGATAACCAGTTATATGTGAGAATGACCCAAGCAGCTTACATGAACTAGGCATGGGCTCTGCTACTGCACTCATATCTATCCTCTTTTTTGTGTGTGTGTGTGTTGTATATTAGAGCGCAGGGTAGTTTGCCCAGGCTTGCCTCAAAGTATGAGCTCCCTGCCTGGTCCTCTCAATTATCTTCTGTCATCCCTGAAATCTGTCCCTGGAGAGCTTGGACATAGAAGTGGCCAGCTTGGAGAAATATTAGCCAGCAAGGCTGCATGAGTCTTCAGAGACTTGAAGTTTTTTTCATACAAGTCTTTGACTTGTTTGGGTAGAGTTACAAAAAGATAATTTATGTTTTATTTGTGGCTATTGTGAAGGGTATTGTTTCTCTTTTCTTTCTCAGCTTGTTTGTTTTTTAAATAAAGGAGGAGTAGTGATTTTTTAAAATTATTTTTAATTTTTTTCCCTTTTAAAAATTTTATTCAGATTACATCTCAATTTTTTTCCCCTTGCTTGTCTCTTCCTGTTCCTCCCTCCCTCCCTTTTTTAGCCTGTTCCCATTCCCTAGGTCTGTGACAGAAGGGGACATCATCCCCCACCATGCAGAAACAATCATATCTGCAGAGTGTCTATACATTGAACAGTATATGTGTTCACCATTGAACACTATATATGATCATGAGTTCATAAATTTAAAGTGCTGGTGTCATTTTCCTGTAACAGGTAGAATTTATACAGAGGGAGTAAAAGTCCCTTAGGGACATTGTTACCAATTGATATTATTTACCTATCTTGGCACTTAATGTATGCGTATGATGACAGTTATTGGTGCAATCTAGGCTCGGATTTAAATTTTTCTCCTTACCACTGTGGGAGTCAAGTTCACATGAACGTGCCTAAGGTAGAGGGGATGGCAGGGCCCCACTGTACTGGAGTGGGAGGTATGGTTCAGACTTCAGTGACTGAGCAGCTGCCCTATGCTCTGGTAGATTCCTAAGTGGTGTGACTCCAGAGAACACCATAAATACCACATTCCCTGTCCTTATCAGTGTATTGAAAGGCAAGCTGTTGTTCCAGGGAAGTGCAGGACCTAAGACCCCAACAGCAGAGATGAGCGTCCTTCGATCAGGCAGAGTTACCAGAAGGCTTTCTTCAGGGTCATATTCTGAAATGCAAATGTGCCTGGAGAGGGCAATAAGTAAGCACTGCCATGTCACAAGGTAAATCTGTAGCCTGTGCCATTGAAAGAGTCAGGATGTGAAGGGGATGAGAGGAGTAGGTGGAGATCACATTTGGGTCTGGGTGAGTTTAACATATTATAATTTCATAAAGAGAAGCTAGATGCCCAAGATTAGAGGAAATGTGCAAACCAATGGGTACTTGACACAATTAAGACACGACTGGAGATTCCTGTGCATTTCCCCAAGAACAACAGAGGCAGGTTGTTCGGAGCCAGCCCGGGGTCACTCAAGGCTAAAATAATCTACTGGCTATGGAAAGATACTGATGCCCTGTTCCAAAGCTGACTTCCTCCTTTCAGCCTCCGCATAACTTCCTCCTTTCAGCCTCTGCATAACTTCCTCCTTTCAGCCTCTGCATAACTTCCTCCTTCAGCCTCTGCATAACTTCCTCCTATCAGCCTCTGCATGACTTCCTCCTTCAGCCTCTGCACAACTTCCTCCTTTCAGCCTCTGCATGACTTCCTCCTTTCAGCCTCTGCATGACTTCCTCCTTTCAGCCTCTGCATAACTTCCTCCTTTCAGCCTCCCCATAACTTCCTCCTTTCAGCCTCTGCATAACTTCCTCCTTTCAGCCTCTGCATAACTTCCTCCTTCAGCCTCTGCATAACTTCCTCCTTTCAGCTTCTGCATAACTTTCTCCTGTCAGCCTCTGCATAACTTCCTCCTTTCAGCCTCTGCACAACTTCTTCCTGTCAGCCTCTGCATAACTTCCTCCCTTCAGCCTCTGCATAACTTCCTCCTTTCAGCCTCTGCATAACTTCCTCCTTTCAGCCTCTGCATAACTTCCTCCTTTCAGCCTCCGCATAACTTCCTCCTATCAGCCTCCGCATAACTTCCTCCTGTCAGCCTCTGCATAACTTCCTCCTTTCAGCCTCTGCATAACTTCCTCCTTTCAGCCTCTGCATAACTTCCTCCTTTCAGCCTCTGCACAACTTCCTCCTTTCAGCCTCTGCACAACTTCTTCCTGTCAGTCTCTGCATAACTTCCTCCTTTCAGCCTCTGCATAACTTCCTCCTGTCAGCCTCTGCATAACTTCCTCCTATCAGCCTCCGCATAACTTCCTCCTTTCAACCTCTGCATAACTTCCTCCTATCAGCCTCTACAGATGTTGTTTAGCAGGTTAGCTAACTTCCTCCAGCCCCTGCAGATGTTATTTAGGAGGTTAGCTTGGGACTTTCCGAGAGATAGTTAGCTAAGATAAGATAGAAATTGCTCCGAGATAAACCACAAGATGTTCCCCTGATGGTATCATCTGGACACATTCTCGGGCCCCCCCTCCTGCTTAGTTCCTGCCTCCACCCCATATAAGCTTTTGCTTTTGATTCAATAAACGGACCTTGATAGGAACGCTACTTGGTCTCGCCTCATTCTTTCCCATCCCATCTCTTAGGTATGGCTCCCCTCGAGACCCTGTAATTACTGGTCCTGCTGGACAGGACAAGTAGTAAACATCAAACCCCTACTCTGATCTACCCAATGGACAGCACATTCTCCACAGTTATGTGGAGAGCAGGGACTGACTCTGACACGAGCTCTGGTGCCCATATTTGACCACTTCCCCTTGCTGGGGAGGCCTGATGGCACTCAAAGAAAGAATAAGCAGGCTACCAAGATGCGACTTGATAGCCTATGACCATATAGTGGGGGAGGAGGTCCCCCTCAGTCATAGACCTAGGGGAGGGGAATAGGGTGAAAACAGGAGGGAGGGAGGAATGGGAGGATACAAATGATGGGATAACAATTGAGTTGTAATCTGAATAAATT
This sequence comes from Acomys kempi, assembly GCA_907164505.1. Lineage (NCBI taxonomy): Eukaryota > Metazoa > Chordata > Mammalia > Rodentia > Muridae > Acomys > Acomys kempi. The sequence goes on from OU015360.1 coordinate 57,825,325, forward strand.
AATAAAATTTAAATTATAAAAAAGAAAAACAAACAAAAATTTTGTTTTAGAAAAATAACATAAAAAACAAATCTTCTACCATCTTTCTCTACTCAAAACAAAAGAAAAATAAAATCCAGACAATTAAAAAAACAAAAACAAAAAGAAAATACTTGAATTTCTATCTTTCATAGGAAACACTATTAAAAATCTATTCCCCTGGAGTACTAATTAACACTTATTTTTCTTAAAAAGTTTTCATGATCTGTTTTTGTTTCTGTTTTTTCTAATGCCTACAAAATACCTAACTTTTATTCAGAACCTTGCATAAAATTGGGTATCGCTCCATCGGTTATATATATGTGTTACAGCTGTATTAGTTTCCTATTACTGCTGAGACAATTTGCCATAGATGTAATTGACTTAGTAGTATTACAGCTCTGGGGGTCATAAGTCTGGCTTCGCACTCACTGAGCTAAAACCAGGAGTCAGCAGGGTGGGGTTCCTTTCTGAGGGATGTAGGGAAGGATCTGTTTTCTTCACGTTTGTAGCTTCTCTATTGCCTGGTTAGTCAGGGCCCCTTCATCTTAATAGTCAGCGATGGCCAGTTGAGTCTTTGTTGCACAGCACCAATCTGACTCTTACTCTGCATGCACTATAAGAACACAATACGATTCCATTGATCCCAGCCTGCTAATTCAAGACAACCTCCTTCCTTTGTTGTATCTTATCGGCCTGTTCACCACCGTAATACTCCCTGGCTGTATACAATGTATTTGGAACTTGTAGAGATGAGAGTATGAACATCTTTTGAGAACATTTTATGCACACTGTATATTAGCATCAAATAACCATATAATATCACTTAGGGAACCTCTGGATTTTTGCAGTCCATCCTCCCTTCCACTTACAGATGAGGTGACCACGAGCTTAAATAGCTCACCCCTGATCACAGAGCCAGTTAGAGGCATAATGCAGCCCGGAGCCCAGGTCTCCCAGACTTAACCTTTCCTTCCTGTCATTCTGCCTCTTAAGATAACAATAATCCTGCCTTTTTGTATAAAGCCCATGTGGAAACTTATAGTCTCTGTTTTCACTTTTTATCTTCAACACTAAAGATCTACAGATATAAAAATAGTATCTTCAGGGGCTGGAGAGATGGCTCAGAGGTTAAAAGCACTAACTGCTCTTCCAGAGGTCCTGAGTTCAATTCCTAGCAACCACATGGTGGCTCACAGCCATCTACAATGTGATCTAATGCCCTATTCTGGCCTGCAGTTGTATGTGCAGGCAGAGCAGGGTATACATAATAAATAAATAAATCTTTTTTTTAAAAAAGCATCTTAATTACTCTCATTTTATTCCTATGTTTAACTCTAACCAGACTAGACATCATGCCTGTGCTATAGAATTGCTTTTTTCTAAATCTGCTTCACTAAGCCTTTTTGGAAGGCATCCAAGACCTACTTACTTTGTATGCTACTGTGTGACAGACACTACTAATTCAATCAATGAGCAATTTTTTTTTCATTTTTCATTTTAGTTCTCTGTGTAGTAAGCTCCATGTAGTAATAACTTTTAAAACTCATTAGCTCATCCCTCTGACAGAGTTTAATACCCATGTGTATTTACCATTATCCTTTCTTCTTGAGCACAATTGTCTAAGGGTTTGTGTGTCTCAGGTCTGATGGCACTCGCCTGTGATCCAGCGCTTGGGAGTGGGAGCACAAGAATCAGGACAGGAAGGTCATCCTCAGCCACACGGGGACTTGAAGGCCAGCTGGGGCTACAGGAAACCCTGTCCTTAAACAAGGCTTCACATTTCAGAGGAAAAGGAATCAGGCCTACTCTTACGAAAGGTACAGTTCTGTGAAAATACATGGTCAGTTTTCATATGTTCAGCTTATAAACTTCATTATTCATATGATAAGTCCCTACTTCTTACAACATGTATTACCCATTTTTTTCAGTCATTCAACTAATTTTTACTGGATTTACACTATGCACCATTTCTTCTCCAGATAGAAAAGATACAGAGACAAAGATTTCTGCCTTATGAAGCTACAGAAGGAGAGACAGCATCAATAAAAATAAATGAATGGCGTGATATGCTAGGCTAAATGCTAGAGAAGAAAATCACAAAAGAGAAGACAGGAGCCCCAGACCAAGAAAGCTCCATTGAGAAATGTGATTTACATAAATACCTGAAGTAGAAAAGAAGCGAGCCGTGCATGAACTGACCAACACTCCAGACTAAGGGGATGGCATATGCACAGGCCCTGAATGGTTAACGAGGAGTCTGGTATTGCTGCAGAAAAACGATTGGGAGCTAGGGGGTCCACAGTGAGTCATTAAAGAACATTGGTTCATACTGGATAGATAAAAGGCCATTGGATTTGAGTGGAAGAGTAGCATAATTTGGCTTAGACTGTAATAGGGTCACTGGGGACTGAGGACAAGAGTAAAGGTGAAGTTAAACAAAATCAAAGTTGATCTCACTAACCTAAGTCAGCCTAGAAGCACTGTGAGTGGGGAGCAGCAGGTATTTTTATTGTATTTGGAGCTGTTGGAACTTAAAAGATTTGTTGAGGGTAACAGGCCAGAGATGACTCCATGTTGTGTGGCTCTGCAGCTGCAAGGGGGAACTGACCTTTGCAGAGAAGTGTGTCAGGAACCCAGGGTTGATGCGTGAAGATTGGAGTACCCATTTCACATCTGACCTATTAGATTGAGGGGTAAAGGGACAGATACGGGAGCTTGGCAGTCAGAGAAGTCCAGTATGGAGATACAAATCTATCAATGTGCCACTGCTGTATAAATAATACTTATAGCTGTAAGGCACAATGAGATCACTGAGCTCTGGACTCCAGGGGCACTTCACTATTTCTAGGATACATTTTATTTACTGCCTCCCTTTCCTCCTCTCTTCACACCCAAACACCTGCTCCCAGACAAGTTTGATACACATTTCCATAACAATCGACTGTGGTGTCAGCTAACACCTAGGATGTCTTCTTACATGCCGCCAATGAAAAGGGACGGCTTCAGACCAAAGGCTCAAACACGCAACTTTGATCCTTCGCAAATCAGAAAATGATTGTTTAAGGCTCAAAAATACTTTAAGTAGGTACTGGAATAAGTGAGGCAGTAAAGATGGATTACTTTAAATTAAAAAAAAAAAAATGGAGGCCGGAGAGAAGACCCAGCAGCAAAGAGTATATACTGCTCTTGCCTAGGACCCAAGTTTTGTTCCCAGCAACCACGTTAAGTGGCTTACAAACCACCTCCTCCCCCACTATATGGTCATAGGCTATCAAGTCTCATCTTGGTATCTTGCTTATTCCTTCTTTGAGTGCCATCAGGCCTCCCCACCAAGGGGAGGTGGACAAATATGGGGCACCAGAGTTCATGTCAGAGTCAGTCCCTGTCCCTCACATAACTGTGGAGAATGTGCTGTCCATTGGGTAGATCAGAGTAGGGTTCGAAGTTTATTACTTGTATTGTCCTTGGTTAGTGCAATAGTTTGAGCAGACCCCCCCCCCCCGGGCCCTGATCCACACATCATGATGTTCTTCTTAAAGGTTTCTAGGACTCTCTGAGTCCTTCTATTTCCCCGTCTCCTATGTTTCTCTTACCTAGAGTCTCAGTAGGATGTCCTCACATCTATGCCAATCTCCTGGTAAGTGAAGACTTTTGTAGGACATGCCTTTAGTTTCTTCTCTAATTTCTAAAGCTGATGTGAGCTACTGAAGGATAGCACTGCCTACATGTTCCTTGTATCCTACTAAGAACCTAGTTGTGTCTGCTCCTTGCACTCTTTCCCCATAGAAGACTCGGGTGATGGCTGCAGTGTGTGTCAGGTTGTTATAAAGGTTCTGATTGACACAGGTGGGGTTATCCTTTCACCCTTTTGTATACAGAGCACTGTCACTTGTCTGCAGTGGCCTGCAGAATACATTGTCTTTGGACTGGCTGAAGGCAAGGTAACGGAGGGGGAGGGAAACACGCAGTAGGTGCTAGGTGGGGATAATGGTCCTGGGTGGGGAGTAGGGGCAACACAGTTCATCCTTTCCCCTGGAGCCTAAGTGTGTACTGCAGAAGAATGCACAGGGACCAGTTTTGTACCCTTTGAGTTTTTGCCTTTGTCTCAGGGCCTGGGTGAAGCTGAAAGTACTCTAGCCAGACATGTGTATATTCTTTGATTTTTTAGGTTTGATTAGCAAACACTAAAAATAACAGGTCATCTACCACTACGGGACACATTCTTACGTGTTGGCATTGACAACCAAGTGAGTACCAAAAGGAAGACTTGGAAATGTCAGGAATGAGCTGCATTTGACAGAAAGTGGCCTTTGAGCGAGGTCAGTCTCTGGCTCTAAGTTTGCCTTTCTGCCTTTACTCTTCAGCTGCTCTGAGAAAGGGATCCTCTCAGGTCACACAGATGGCACCATTGTCAGATATTTCTTTGATGATGAGGGCTCTGGGGACTCACAGGTATGAATAAAGCATACTGTGGGGTGCGGTGGGGTGGACATTCCAGGAGCATCCCAGGGGAGGTGCATGTGTTAGCACCATGACTGAGCTACTGGGGGAGGAGGCTGGAAGAATGCGGTCTTGGGGGGAGGCGTTTAGATGCTGCCATAGAAAAGACTGTGTTTAGGAGGCTAGAGGTCACTATTTATAGGGAGGACTGGGTGAGAGGGACCTTGAGAGGAGGAAGATTCTAAAGGGGGAAATTATTTACATTTATGTAAAGATATACATATATACTACATATACATGTTTATGTAACACATAGACATATAAATTCATAGGGGAAAACATATCAGCAAGATAGCTCAGCAGGTAAATGTGCCTAGTGCCCCATATGATAGACCTCATGTGGTGCAATGAAAGAAGTGACTTCTGCAAGTTATCCTTTGTCCTTCACCTCTGTGTACACACACGCAAATGTACACACTACACAGACACAGACACAGACACACACACACACACACACACACACACACGGTGTTATGCACATGCACATACCAAACACGTACAAATAAAATGTTGAAAAGTCAACTATTTTCTTGGAACAAAGGTAGCGAAACAAAAAGCGAAACTTTCGTGTTTTACTCTGTGTAATTAGGTACTGTATAAATCATTTATATTGTGAGTTTCCTATGTAAATTGTAGTCTCTTTGAAAAAGAAGCCACATGCTTTCTTGGTCCCAGACAGTGTTGGTTACCATATGCTGCCTCCCTTTGGGTGGCTTTACTAGTATATACCAGAGATCCCCAACACACCACTCTTGCCATTTCCTTAGAGTACAAAGTCATCACATGAGTGAATATGGTATGTGTGTGTTCATGATGTGAAGGATAATTTGTGAAGTCTTTAGGATTAGGGTGTGTTGGTGTAAGAAAATATCGGCAGTAAGATTTGTTTCCTGCATGGTAGCATGGGCAAGAATGCATGGGTCAGCTGCTAGGAGTGAGGAGTTTCTGGGGTGTAGAAATTGGTTAACCATCCATGCCCACCCTATGCCTTGGCCTGGGCAACCAACAGCATTGTGGCTGCTGGCTGTGACCAGAGGATTGTGGCCTATTGGAAGGAAGGCCATGTGCTAAAGACATTCAGCCATAGCAGAGACCCTCAGGAGCAGGAATTCACCACAGCTGCAGCGAGTCCTAGAGGCCAATCTGTGGTGCTGGGAAGTTATGACAGGTAGGTCCCCCACACGCTGCATCTTCTATCTTCTCCTTCTGGGAGCTCTCTGTGCTGGCCAGGTTGTTCCAAACTGCAGCGGGAGTCTGTTGAAAGGGATTCTCAGATTGTCACCTGTTGGCATGCTGGCAGCTTCAAAATGCAGTGCAGTGCTCAGCCTGGAAGCCCGCAGCAGAATTCATCACCTTCTCTATGTTCCTGCTGCCTGCTTGAGACTTTGAGATCATCCTGCCGCACCCTAGTTATTGCTCATGTTTTGAGGGGTCCTTGAGAGGAAGGCTTTTCATCTCCAGTGCCTACACTGCAGCTAATTCCAGGTCCCCTCTCTGTCAGTCCTTTGTGTCTTTCAGCCTTGTGTATCTCCTGATTTTGCTGTCTTCTCTGAGTCCTACATTTTCTTCTCTCCTTTCCCTGTATTCCTGGCAGTTCATTTATCTCATTTGTCCTCCTTTCTGTACTTCCATCCTTTTGTGTTGCTTTTTTGTTTTCGAGATAGAGTTTCACTCTGTAGCCCTGACTAGCCTGGAATGCAGTAGGTAGATTACAGATGTTCAGCATCACACCGGCATCCATCATCTCACTGTTTCCTTTTGCATCTTTTTTATCCTCTCCAGCTAGTCTGTCTCAGTGGTCTGTTGTTTTGTATCTGCTTCCCTTTCAGACAGAATGAGGCTGGTTTCTTTTAAGTACTAGCTTATTTTCACTCTTTTGCTTAGGCTCTATCTTTTCTGGAAGCCACATACCTCTCTATACTTTGGGTGTTTAACTTGAGTCCTTGAAGAAGCATCTGGGAAGAGGCTAAGCCCAAGGAAATTGCCAACTTATACACCGTCACTGCCTTGGCCTAGAAGCGGAATGGCACATGACTCTGTGCAGTGTGTTTTCAGCGGCCCCTGTCTGTACTGGTGGTTGCCTCCAAACTAGACTAAAATACTCTCTAGGCCATGGCACTCTGCTGTGGCACTAGAGAGGCCCAAATTGCCTTGTGACTTCAACCTAAAAGTCTGCTGCTAAAGGCAAGAAAGGGAAACATACACTTATTGGAGGCCCCAAGGGACCTCCAATTATTATTAATACCACTACTGTACAGCCTTCTGTCTTAACAGGTATATTTGTACTAAGAGCTGTGGGAACAAAGTGAGTGATAGGTGTTATTCAGTAGAACTTTCAGAATCACATGTACCATGAACAGCAAAAGAGAGATGTGAAAGCATTTCCCAGGTAAGAATCCCTGTGTGAGTGTAAGGTGCTGTCACTATGAACACCATCCTCAGCCAGATGCAGACACAAAGTATTAGCTGAGCTCAGCATCATGGAGGTGTGTGAGGGGCACAGCACCTTTGCAACTCTTGTGCTGGGAAAGCCTGAAGGTCTCAGACCTGTCCCTTACAGGTGACTGTGAAGAACCTATCTTCGGGGACCAAGGTGGTGCTCATGTCACACTGTGGCTATGAGGTAGAAGAGGCAACGATCCTGGGGAAGGAGCGTTACTTGGTGGCCCACACGTCAGATACGCTGCTGCTGGGAAACTTGAACACTAACCACGTCAGTGAGGTGGGAACCGATAATGGTCAGATGGGTAATGGGATGTCTTGGCTTGTTTTCTCGGGACCCAGGACCCCAGGAAGCAAGATCTCCAAAGGAGGCCCTGCCATTCTGATGCTGTTTCAAGGAGTGAGAGATCTGGAATCCTGGAGTATGGATTTCCCTAGTCAGACTGTATTTGTGTGGCCATCTCTCAGAAGTGTAGCGATCAGGGCAAGAATCTGATGCAGTGCATCTTTTGTGTGATGCCAGACCTCCCTGAATGCCATCTCTCTTTCTCCCTACCGACATCCTTCCAGCCTTGTCTTGGGTAATTGCCTCTGTTGTTTTCTCCTCACTTTGCAGATAGCCTGGCAAGGATCTGGTGGCAATGAGAAATATTTCTTTGAAAATGAGAATGGGAGTACAGCTTGACTTCTTGCCACCATTTCAATAAGCCCCATTCCACTTCTAGTCAGAAGGGCGAGTGGCAAACTGGATCTTATGTGGGGCTTATGATGGGCTCTGAAAAATCCAACTCTGTAGGGGTTTGAAGTTTACTGCATGTATTGTCCTTGGCTGGTGCCATACTTTGAGCCAGACCCCTGGGCCCAGATCTGCCCATTATAATGTTCTTCTTGTAGCTTTCTAGGATCCTCTGGATCCTTCTATTTCTCCATTCTCCCATGCTTCTCCCACTAATGGACAGGATATTCTCCACAGTTGAGTGGAGAGTGGGGTCTGACTTTCACACGAGCTCTGGTGCCCCATATTTGACCATATCCTCTAGATGGGGAGGCCTGGTGGCCCTCAGAGGAAGGATAGCAGGCTACCAAGAAGAGACTTGATACCCTATGAGCATATACAGGGGGAAGAAGTCCCCCTCAGCCACAGTCATAGGGGAATGGAGTAAGGGGAAAATGGGAGGGAGGGAGGAATGGGAGAATAGAAGGGATGGGATTACAATTGAGATGTAATATGAATAAATCAATAAAATATTAAAAAAGAAAGAAAGAAAAATCCAACTCTGAATACCGGACAAAAGCAAGGGACTGTGTGTTCTTGGCTCCACAGTTTTATCTCTAAAGTATAATGTTCACACCAAGAAAATCACAGCGGTGACTGCACTGAGTCTGGAAGCTATCACTCCCCCTCCACACCTAACAACTTAACCCAGGGGCTCCAGCCAGACCAACAGCACTTCTGCTCTCCTCCCCTCTACAGGATGTGGTCTAGCCCTGTTCTGAACATCTACTTCAGCCTTCCTTCTTTGGAAGGGGCTGCAGCAGGGAAGGTGTCACATGATAACTGGGCTTCCTCTTCTATTGAGACCCTGCCCTCCCATCTCCACAGCAGACTAGGGAGGCCACTGTGTGTGTGAGGGAGGAAGGGTTGGAGCCAATAGGAGAAGTCTGAAATTTTAAGGGGTACTCGTGAACCCCAACCTTGAGTTCCTGTCATTTGCACACCTAGTCCCAGCCATCCCACAAGTGGTCTTACAGATGCAAATGGAGTTCAAGTACTGCCCCTTATTGATCTCAAATTACAGACCCGTTCTCAGCCCCTTCTCTCCTGGATTGCTCTTTCACTGTAGCAGTGGCTGAGCAGGAAGGGGCAGCTAGGATGTACTTACTAGGGGCAGATCTCTCCTATCCACTAACCTCATGCCTGTAAACTTGCCCAGCTCTTGAAATGTTTGGTGTGGTTGTTAGGATTCTGCTTCAGTCTGCCTGTGATGCCATTGCCTACCTGCCACAGGGGCGTGGCCCTGGCCAAGGCTATATAAAAAGACAGCCCTCCCTCACCTCACCGCTCCCTTCCTTTCCCTCCCTCCCCCTCCCTCTCTCCCTCCCTCCCTCCCTCCCTCCCTCTCTCTCTCTCTCTCTCTCCTTCTCACTCTTCCTGTCTCTGTGTCTCTTTCCCTCTTTCTCTCTCTCCTTCTCACTCTTCCTGTCTCTGTGTCTCTTTCCCTCTTTCTCTCTGGGGTACCCCTTCCCCCTTTCTTTCTCCCCACCATGCTCATTTAATAAACTCCTCTGTAACATAATATCTGGTATCTGGTACCTTATCTTATTGCCTTATATCTTTATTATTAATTATAAAATTGTTGGCCCTGTATGCAAAAGGCTCTTCCATGACTAACAAGTCTGGAATCCTTTATAGTGAACTCCATTCCTCCAAATTTCATTCTAAATCTCCATTCATTTCCCTCTTAACGCATCACTGCCTTTTCTTCAGACCACGATTCTAAGCTGAGATAAATTTCTACTGCTTCACTTTCTCCCAAGACCCAGGGCAGAATGCAGACTAAGCTAGCCTTACTTGCTCCAGGTGAGCTGTGGAGAACCCTTCCTGACAAGCCTTTCAAGACTGCCACTGAGGTAAATGGATGCTCTCTTTGTCTAGGTTCACCAACCCTCAGGAGCCTAACCTTGGCCCCAAGAGCATTCAGGTACTCGGCTTCCCATTCCTACTGCCTGCGCAGGGGAGTGGTCTGGGAGCTAAGCCTAGCGTGGTAAGAAAAAAGATGCTGCTGCACTGCTACATTACATGGTGTTCATTAGAGGATGCTGGGAACAGACATAATCCCATGGGGTGGCCAGATGGCACCTGCTACTGCCACTCCCTGCTTTATGGCCAGCTTGTGCATCCAAGCTGTTTCAAAGCCAGCCTGTATCTATATCAGTGTGAATGCTCTGGCTCCTCTCAGAGTGACTGCTGGAGCACTCAGAAGGACTGGAGTGAGTCTGTTCAGGACTGCAGATGAGTCTGGAAGAAGGCCTGTATAGCATGCTATTGCATATAATGTAGGGCGTTCTTACAGAACAGGTATGCCTTTTCCTGCCAGAGGGACTAGAAGAGGTTTTTTCAGAGAGACGACCATGGATCCTTTCCAAAGAACTGCCTCCTGTCCTCTGGGTAAGATCAACGTAGAAGCTTTTTGAGGGACTGGGACACCTCTGAGGAGAGGAACTCTGTTGGCTCCTCCCAGAAAGACTGTGTGGACTCTTTGCAGAGGGACTGTGTCCTCTTCTCTCTGGAGGACCACAAAGGCTCCTCCCTGAGGGACTCTGAGAGCATCTCCTCGAGAAAATCTGAGGGCTTCTCCCTGAGGGACTCTGATGGCTTCTCCTTGAGGGACTCCAAGGGCATCTCTGAGAAGGACTAGAATGTCTCCTCTCTGATTGACTGTGACCTCTTTCCTGAAGAGACTTTGATGGGAGGGACTGAGATGACTCCTGTCAGAGAGACTTCTGAGGGTTCTGTCAGAAGGACTGCTGTGCTTTCTCTGAGAAGGACTCTAATGATTGTAATGTCTCCTCTCAGAGACATTTCGACGTGTTCTCTCAGAGAGGCTGTGATGGGGTCTTTCAGATTTATTACATAGGTCTCTCTCCCCAAAGAAGCCATGATGTTCCTCCCATGTGTGCTTCTCTTTAAAATGACTCTGCAGGGTTCTCTTCAAGAAGGAGTCAAGTACTACTCTCTCTTCGGCCCAAAATTCGGCTCCTACATTGGACTTAGGCTCTGAGCTGGGGATGTCATCACTGTAGTTTTTCTTTGCTGAACTACTGACTTCAGCCTGGATAGAGACGTCTCTTTCAAAGATCATGGTCTTCTGCAACTGCAGAGGTCTGGGTTGGAGAGCGTTCACTTGTTTTGACTGTTGAGCTTGTGTGCATTGGTCACTTGTCTCCTGCAATTTGTCCTCTTGCTTAGGGATGAACCTGTTGCCCTGTGCTTGGCAACTGGCCTGCTGGCCCATGTTAAGCAAGAATCCTTGGCTTTTTGTTTGGGGTGCATATTTTTGCTTGAGCACAAATTGTCTGGCCTTTTCTTGTCCTCAAACTTCTATCTAAAAATACGTGAAATTCTAAGTGATTTTTGTAGTATCTTAGACCTTAGGCCCTGAAAAGGCAGTTGGATGAACTTGGGCTTGGAGGATTTCTCAGGCTGTCTCTTTGGAGAACTGGTGCTTGCTTGAAAGGGTGTAATACTCTTGCTTTTTGACAGATCTATCAGTGTTCCGGAAGGATTCTCTTCTGTCATGCCACTGTTTTTGTAGAGGTTTGTGTTTTGTGTTTTAGGTCCCTTAGTGGTTGTCTTCTTTGGGTATTTTAAGGGAGAGCTCTTTCTGAGCCTTGATTTGGCTCGTGTTCCAATCTGACAAATTTTATAGTCTTTGGCCTCTGTCTTTCCTCCCACACCTCTGCTGCTCTATTGCGTTTGTCTGATGTGGCCTTGGACAGAAGCAGCAGATGGGATGAACTGGACTGGAAATCTCTTTTAAGAGTAGAACTTCTATCATAATTTTCTTCTTGTAGGTTTCTAGGATCCTCTGGATCCTTCAACTTTGTTATTCTCCCATGCTTCTCTCACCTAGAGTCCCAATAGGATGTCCTCCCCTTTGTCCCAGTTTCCTGGTTAGTGAAGACTTTCATGGGACATGCCCCTTGGGCTAGTATGCAGATATAAGTGAGTATATACCATTAACTCTTTCTGCTTCTGAGCAGGACATTCTCCACAGTTGAGTGGAGAGTTGGGTCTGACTTTCACATGAACTCTGGTGCCTCATATTTGACCACATCCCCTGAATGGGGAGACCTGGTGGCACTCAGAGGAAGAATAGCAGGCCACCAAGAAAAGACTTGATACCTTATGAGCATACACAGGGGGAGGAAGTCCCCCTCAGTACAGTCATAGGGGAGGGGAGTAATGGGAAAATGGGAGGGAGGGAGGAATGGGAGGATACAAGGGAGGGGATAACCATTGAGATGTAATATGAATAAATTAATAAAAAAAGAGAGTAGGACTTCTAGAAGCCACCTTAGAGGTTTTAGGTTTCCGTCGTGATGGCGATGTAGTGCCCTTCCATGGATCTGCTTGGTTTCTTCCTCGGTACTTTGAGACTTGAGGTCTTTCCCCAGTTTCCACTCTAAAAGTAAGATGACACTGAATCTCGCCATGGCCTTCAGGGGTCCTTAAAAGGTGGAGATTTGGATAGATAAGAAGATAGGGCCCAAAAGCAGACTGGAACTTATGACAGCAGTTAATCCCTGACCATCGTCCACACTTTAGGTAAATAAGATATTTTAGGACAAGACCTGACGATGGAGGCGGAGGGACATTGTTGGGTATTTGACTTCTTAGGAGTTTCGCTGCTATTTTTAACCTCAATTCTTTTAGCATAATGAGCTGTTCTGAGATATCAGTGTTGGCCAGGGGGAGAGAGTTTGCTGTGAGGGACTCACAAGTCCTTGCCTGTGAATCATTCTGTGAGGTTTTACTTTGCTTTCTGGAAAGATGATCGTCCATATTGTAAAGTATCCCAGGAGTAGACACTGGGCTCACTATTGCAGGGAACTGGGGCCCTGTGCACGAGACAGGCTCCTGCTGAGTGACTTCCTGGAATATATGACTGAGCTTCGAGTCCGTGTTCTTTATTCCCAATCTAGTGCCAGAGTATTGCCGTATTATGGAAAAGGTGGAGCCGTGTGTCCATATTTTCAAAGGTATTCTCTTCTTGTGACAACAAATATGTCTTTGAATATAGTTTTTAACTGAAGTCTGTGAAACAGTTCTTGGACCCCTCTCTAGCAGGCTCTGGGAAAATTCCATCAGTTCATCTGGAACTCCAAATAAATTCTGGATAGATCAACAGATCTCCATAGTGGATCCTTCTGTTAAAAGTGGCTGAGAGCAAAGCTTCCTTTCCATTGTGCTTCCCAGAACACTCCCCAGCATTAGCATACTGGAGAGATATTTCCTAGGTGGTCGCTGCCTGCAGACATTGCTTTCCCAGACGTTCTGTCATCTGCCCAGGAAAGAACGGAAAGGGCTTCTTCAAGTCCCTAATCCTGCCTGAAACTCCTTTGGTAGTAATCTCAGTGGATACAGAGAAACGCTCTGGAGTGAGCCCCCAAATTCCTCCAAGTGCTTCTTTTCAGCTCCTTCCTTAGACATGAGGTCCCTCTCCAAGATCTCAGGATATGGGGGTCCCATGGTGTTCTCTGCTTTTTCATGGAGTTGATTATGGAGAGCCAAGAGAAGAGCTGATAATTTAAAAATAATAGAGTCTGTATAGGGCTCTGCAGGCTGTAAAATACTAACCTCAAGGTTTTTCATAGACAAAGTTCTTGATACTTTTGACATCCCAGATCCCTGAAGGTGCCCAAATTCTGTCGATTTGACAGAGCTTGTAATAAATGGGTTTGAAGGGCTGTGTATGAATCTAAAGAAGTAATTCTCTGCTTGTAATTTTTCTGATGTGATCATTTCTTTGTTGTTATTTGGACACACCAGTTCTTCATTCAAATCCTCAATTTCCATTGCCTTAGGAGATTCTGATTTGAGCCCTAGAGATCTTTCAGCATGAAATACTAAAATGAATTCCCTTTGAGTTACTTAGCATTAAGAGAATTTGAGAAAATGTGCCATCACGTAAGAAAAATCAAGATACCCACTCAGCTCCTTTACATGTTATCAGAAAATCCACCACCACCACCCAAAAAAACTTAGAAGACTCAAAAATCCAGAGGAAATGATACCATGGCCACTGTGCATGTGTGGAGGTAGAGAAGTGAAGGCATACTTGAAGAACACAGTGATTACAAAAGTTCTTAGAGCTATAGAATTTCTGCCAAACACTCTGGAGAACTGTCTTTGTAAGGTCAGAATCGAAGATCAGAAAGAACACAAGGTAAACACAAGTACCTTTAGGCTACTCAGTGGCCAGGGAGCTATCAGTTCTATTTAGAATGTGCTGTTTCTCTCCTGAGCGACAGTTTTGTGGGAAATAAGCACTCAGCAATTCTGATGCACTCAGAGGAGGGACTGAACAGTTTACTTCAGCAGAGTAAAGACCTCTTTTCTCAAATCACCTTGAATAAATGAAGTGCAAGAAGTATTAATTACATCATCAAAACAAAAATGTCATACATCCAAAATAGTGTTGTTCACACTGTCCTGTGGCTAAATCTGTGTTTGCCTAGTAAGCTTCCAGGCCTATCCACTTAGATTAGGGACTAAGCAGTCTAAATATGCCTATGACCCATGCTTATTTCTGATCTTAGGACATCAAAAGAAAATTCACCAGTAAGCCATTCAAAAGTTTGGTTTTGAATGTATGAAAAGACTTTTAGTAGTAAACTTGAAAGAACCTTATTGAAAAGAAGTATAAAGTATTCTAAGAAGCCATGCAAGCTCAACTGAGTTTATTATATGTTCTACACAGTGGCAACAGTATATACTTAAACTAAAAAGCTATTTGGTATATGTCAAATTCAAACTAACTAAGGAAACCAGTTTTATTTTTATTGTTTTGTTTTTTATACAGGGCCTTACTATTAACCCTTGGTGTCTTGAAACTTGCTATGTAGTCCAGGATGGTCTAGAACTAACAGATCTGCCTGCCTCTGTCTGTTGAGTGCTGGAATTAAAGACATGTGACACCATGCCCAACTATAGTATCCCGTATTTTTATTTGTTGCACCTGTCAGTTAACATTTATTCCAGGAAAAGACTTTTTTTTCTTGACAAGGAAGCATAAAATACTTGAAAGGCCAACGTAAAGAATTTCCGTGAGTTCCAGGCCAGATTAAGCTATATAAAGAGTTCCAGGCTACCCTGTGTCACAGAAGAAGACCCTGTGTCTCAAGAAAAAATAAAAGGAAGACTAACTACATAATTATGTCAACAGAGGTGGTGCACACTTGTGCTGAAGCAGGAGGATCTCTGGTTGAAGGGCAGCCTGGAAGCCTGGATTACATAAGGGTTCCAGGCCAGTGCCACCATATACTGCAAGGCCTTGCCAAAAAGATAAATAAATGGCCTGCATACTTCCAACACAAGTACCAGGCATGGGCTGCACATGTTTTACCTGTGACCTTTTGTTACTGCAGGAGTTGCTGTGAGCTCAGTTAAACAGCCACTATGACGCGTACCTTACTTTACTCAGGCCTGGAGCAAGCACTGCACCATTAGATACAGGCACTGAATGACAGTAGAAGTGTTTTTTTTTTTTTTTCTGGCAGAGCTTTGCCTGTGTTTATGAGATAGATGTATTTAAGAGGCTTCTGAAGTTAATGCCTTCTGAATGAGGCTCCAACCCATTATGGCAAAAACATATCACTTCTTTAAAAACAAATTGAAGTCTATATTAGATGAAAATGCATTTTTCCCATTATGGAACTTTCTAGATTACTGGATTTTTAACAATACTTGGATACCAATCTTATTTATAATTTTTCTAGGAGTTGTTTTTGAGTTAATCCTTATAAGAGCTTGTAAATTCATTAAGAAGAAGCTTGAGCTATGGGAAAATTGTAGTTTAGGTTCTCAGAAGGTAAGAAATGATTGACCACTCTACTATTTTTCAAAAACACAGATAAGAATAATTGATAAAAAGAAAACACTTCGAATAGGTGGGTTATTTCTCTAACATGTTTATTTTCTCCCTTGAAGCAGAATGAACATGGTTTCCCAAAAGGCCTGACATTTGGTAAGTATCACACAATTTCATCTTGTTTGTTTGTTTGTTTGGTTGGTTGGTTTTGCAGAAAGTTTCTCTATGTAGTCTTTGCTGTCCTGGAACTCACTCTGTAGACCAAGCTGGCCTCGAACCCATAGGTCTCTGCCTCCCTCACAAGTACTGGGATTAAAGGCATGAGCCACCACAGCCCAATTTACAATTTTATCTTTTAATATTAAACTTATTTAGCCTGAATGCCTTTTCTGACACTGTAACTTTTTGTTCCCATGTGTCTATAGAGAGCTGGTCAATTACCCACACATCTACAGAAGAAAGGTAAGTGAGATAAAACAACGTAACTTCTTTAAAGTCAATTCAGACCTGTATTTATTTCTGAGTCCAAAAGGAGAATCTTCCCAAAGGTACTGTAAACTATTATTCATTCCAATATTGTTTTTACATGGGTGCCTTGCTCCAAGCTGTGTTAGATGCTTTTTATACATTGGTAAAATTGTCCTTTAAAGTAGATGAAGTTTACAGAGCTTAACTGACTCAAGGTTAAGATAAAATGTCTTCACTACTCACAAAAAAGTTGTAACTGTGATTTCCTTTTTTATTTTAAATTTTGTAATTGTATTCATGTACAGAAAATTTAGCAGTGTATATTTAACTCAATTTAGTGGTGAGTTCTTTAGCCTTTGTCTTTTCCAGCTTGACATGTTAGCCACAGATTTAGGACCCAGGACATTGCCTCCCCACCCCAGTGGCAATGGATCTCATCATATCTGTCATTATAATTGGTCCTAATAGCTTCCACCAGCTTAGCCAGAGCACTCTTGTCTTCCAAGTTAACCTGTGCGAAGGCAGCAGTGGTGCCAGTCTTCCTGTGGACCAGCCGCCCCAGCCTGGCCTTTCCCTTAATGATGCATCTTTAAACACAGGGCAGGTAGGAAGACAACCAGCTCAATGAAGTCTACGTCATTGACAATCACCACCAGTCAGCTTCTTGTCCACCAAGGTGATGACTGTATTGACCCCTGATCGAGGGACAGGTGGCCTCTTAGTTGGAACATCCCCAAGCAGCTTTCTTTTCAGTACACAACAGTAGCCTCTGCTTCTTTTGCTTTGTCTCTGGCCTGTTCTTGTGGACAAGGTTAAGTAAGCAACCGGGGAGCTGTTTGCTGGTCCCGGGCCTGGGTGCAATGATTAATGGCAGGAAGTACTTTGAACCACTTATAGAGGATGGCCCCTTACCGCTATAGCCTGATGTAGCCGGGCCATTTTTTAATTTTTAAATTAATTAATTTATTCAGATTACATCTAAATTGTTATCCCAATTCCTCCTTCCCTCCCGCTTTTACCCTATTCCCCTCCCCGATGTCTGTGACCGAGGGGGACCGCCTCCCCCACTATATGGTCATAGGCTATCAAGTCTCATCTTGGTAGCCTACCCACCACCAGGAAGTGGTCAAATATGGGGCACCAGAGTTCATGTCCAAGTAGTCCATCCTGCTCTTCACTCAACTGTGGAGAATATCTTGTCCATTGGCTAGATCTGAGAAGGGGTTCGATGTTCACTGCAAGTATTGTCCTTGGTTGGTGCAGTAGTTGGAGCAGAACCCCTGGGCCCAGATCGGCCTGTCATGATGTTCTTATAGGCTTCTAGGACCCTCTGGATCCTTCTATTTCCTCATTCTCCCATAATTCTCTCACCTAGAGTCCCAATAGGATGTCCTCAAAACTATCACACTCTCCTGGTAAGTGAAGACTTTCATGTGACATGCCTCTTAGGCTACTGTTCAATTATAAGTGAGTATACACCATGTAAGTCTTTCTGCTTCTGGGTTAACTCACTCAGTATGATCATTTCTAGTCCAAACATTTGACCACAAATTCTGGGATTTCTTTGTTTTTTATAGCTGATTAGTATTCCATAGTGTAAATGTACCACAGTTTCTTTATCCATTCTTCGACTGAGGGACACTTAGGTTGCTTCCAGGTTCTGGCTATTATGAATAAGGCCGTTAAGAACATGGTTGAGCATATGTCCCTGTTGTATGCTGGAGCATCTTCTGGGTATATTCCAAGGAGTGGAAATGCTGGGTCTTGAGGAAGCCTTATTCCCAGTTTTCTGAGATAGTGCCAGACAGATTTCCAAAGTGGTTGTACAAGTTTACATTCCTACCAGCAATGAAGGAATGTTCTCCTTTCTCCATATCCTCACCCGCATGTGCTGTCACTTGAGTTTTTGATCTTAGCCATTCTGATGGGTGTAAGATGGAATCTCAGAGTCATTTTGATTTGCATTTCTCTGATGACCAAAGACATTGAGCATTTCTTTAAGTGTTTCTCAGCCATTCAATAGTCCTTTGTTGAGACTTCTCTGTTTAGTTCTGAGACCCATTTCTTAACTGCGTTATTGGGTTTGGTGGTGCTTAATTTCTTGATTTCTTTGTATATTTTGGATATTAGACCTTTGTCAGATGTAGGGTTGGTAAAGATCTTTTCCCATTCTGTGGGCTGTCACTTTATTCTGTTGACAGTGTCTTCTGCCTTACAGAAGCGTCTCAGCCTCATGAGGTCCCATTTATTGATTGTGTAGCAGGGCCATTTAATGAAGTGAGTGAGATATCCTGCCCAATGCCAAGGTTCTTGGGCTTCTTCTCAAACAAAAGATTGACCACCCTTTGGCCTCCTGTTTCTTTACAACATCGGTGGCCCAGAGCCCCTTCTTCCGCTAAGCCTTCTTTCCTTTGGGCATCTTGCTGGGCTGGGGGAGAGAGGTAACCATGATTTCTTATAATTATGTTTGAAAAAAATCTACTGTGGAAAGAGCCCACAGTGAACTAGGTGCTGTAAAACTGACAGGGTTTCTGAAATTCAGAATGTTAAGTGTGGAATCTATTGCTTGCTACAAGTGCCTCAGAATGTAATTCAGAATTTGTC
>OU015360.1:57884698-57898251 GCA_907164505.1 Acomys kempi
AGACAGACAGAGAGGCAGAGAGAGACAGAGAGAGACAGAGAGAGAGAGAGAGAGAAGAGAGAAGAGAGAAGAGGAGAGAGAGAGAGGACAGAGAGAGAGGAGAGACACACAGAGAGTGACAGAGAGGAGAGAGGAGAGAGAGAGAGAGAGAGAGAGAGAGAGAGAGAAAGAGAAAGAGAGAGATATGAAGGTAGGCCCTGATCTCAGAGTTTATCTCTAGCTCTGAAATAACCTCTAAACATTTTTAAAATTAATACTTTTTATTTCTGACATCTTTTCACTTAGATGTATCTTTAGAACTATTATCTTTTGTAACTTACCAATTTTACCATTTTTAGATTATTTTATATTTCAACTAAATATACTACTCATTTGTGACTTAAAAAAATAAGGCCTTTTTGGCGGATCCATCTGCATTTGTGGTTGCTGCCCCTGTGGCTGCAGCCACCATTGCTGCTCCTGCTGCTGCAGCCCCAGCCAAGGCTGAAGCCAAAGGAGAGTCTGAGGGAATCAGATGGGGATATGGGATTTGGTCTCTTTGACTAAATCACCTCTCAAAGCAACCAATTCAGCCATCTTAATTTGAGAAACACGGGAATAAAGGCATGCATCTCTTAAAAAAATTCTGTTGTTTAGGAGTTTTGGTTAAGCATGCCAAAAAAAAAAAAAACCCCAAACAAACAAACATCTCAAAAACAAAAACAAAACAAAACAAAATTCAGAGATAGTAAATGTTACCTATTGAGGCCAAGTGAACTTATCACTCGTTAGATTTCCTTCTTCCTACATTTATATACACTTATATATTATGTCTATATATAACCTAAACCTGTCTTCCCAGGACGTAGTTGCTTATATTTTGGCTTTAGAAGACACTGTTTCTTATCTCCTTTGAGGTCAGGGTTAGTTTTTGTTTTTGTTTTTGTTTTTGTTTTTCCACTGGAGGGTTGGGAGAGATAACTGTTTATAAGAAGGGGCCAAGCTCAATTTTGCACCTATGAAATATTGAAACAGAGAATGGGGAAAGATGCCCAATAAATAAGGCATATCAGTATGAATGAGCTTTAGTCTAACTAAAATGGGTAGTATGAAAAGGATTTTCATCTGCTTCCATTGTGCTTGGAAAGCCCAGAACAGAGAAGCCATATGTGTGTCCCAGTCCATTCCTAGGCTATCTGGGGATGCAAAAGATTTTAAATGGTTGGGAAAGCTGATGCGAGTCTTTGGCTACAAGTGGCATGTATGGGGACACGTTAGTGATGCAGATCTCTGTAGTGAAGTCCACTTTTAATCACATTCATTCTCTCAAGGGAAAGGAGTGAGGCATTTTTATTCTCTCTTCTGATTAAACTTGAATTTTGGATTCTGGCTATTATGAATAAGGCTGCTATGAACATAGTTGAGAAAATGTCCTTGCCGTATACCGGAGCATCTTTCGGGTATATGGCTAGGAGTGGTATAGCTGGGCACTGAGGTAGCACTGTTCCAAATTTTCTGAGAAAGTGCCAGATGTCCATCAACCGAAGATGAATAAAGAAACTGTGATACATGTACACAATGGAATACTAGTCGGCTATCATAATCAAGGAAATCTTGAAAATTTCAGACAAATTGAAGGAACTAGAAAAGATCATCCTCAATGAGGTAACCCAGGCCCTGAACGACACGCACGCTAATAAGTGCATATTAGCCCAACACAGAAGTCCTCTGAGAAACTCCAACTAGTGGGGGTTCAGGACAGATACTGCGACTTGCAGCCAAACCATGGGAGGAGAGCTGAGAGTTGTATGGAAGTGTGTGTGTGTGTGGCAGGAGGGAATCGAAGGACATGAAGGGGTCCGGAACTCCACAGGGAGATCACCAAGGCTAGCAGATCTGTGCCCAGGTGTCTGCACAAATTGATGCACCAACCAAGGACAATGCATGCAGAATAAGGAGACCCTCTGCTCAGATGTAGCTGATGGACAGCTCATGCTCCATATTTATGGAGAGGGGGAAGAGATGGGATTGCCTCTGACATGAACTCTGGTTCCTGCAATTTTATCACTGCCCCTTACCTGTGTGGCCTTGGGGTTACAGGGAGGAAGGGGATGCAGGCTACCCTGATGGGACCTGATAGACTGTGACTAAATGGTGGGGGAGGAGCCCCACCATCAGGGGTGGGGGTGGGAGAATGGGGCAGAAGAGGGAGGGAAGGTGGGGATTGGAGGATAAGAGCCAGGGAATAAGAATCGGGATGTAATGTGAATAAATTATAATAAAAAGAAGAAAAACTCTGGGATTCTGAAGAGACTCTTCAAAATAAGAGCCTTGTTTTCCATATGTGTACGACTGAGTATTTCTGATCTCACTGTCTATGTATTAAGGTACGCTGCAATCCTCTCCCTTAGGAAGAGCTACTGTGTTTTTATTCCAAATACCTAGAGTGACTCATATGTTAGCACTGAAAAGATGATCCTCTTTGAGAGCCACTGATGACGCCATCATTCTTCTGTGCCGGGCAGAGAACCAAGTTTGTCACCAATCAGCTGATCTTTTTACATGTGCAAAGCACTTAAGTTGCCTGAAAGTTCAGGGTTTCAGCTTGCACTGAGTTGTTGATTGAATTCTGATTGCCACTCAGGGTTTTCTACTAACACAGTGAGAAAGAATCCACAGAATACTAACCTGCAGGATTTTTTTCTTGGAGAATTATTACAGACTCTACTGTATTCTTATGGTAAATATCTCTTAACTAAAACAAAAACCAAAAAAACCTTGATTTTGGTTGCCATTCATTTTTGTGGAGTATGAAGCTTTTCAAATGGATTGTTAAAATAGCAGTTTTAGGTCACAGCACAATTGTGTCACATATACCTTCACAGCTGTCACTGCCAGTACCTTGTCCCACAGGAGTACACTTTTACAATCAGCCTACATTAACATCATTAAGGACTAAAGCCTATAGTGCACACTGCAGCTCACTCTCAATAACATATTGGGATAAATGTTATGGCATGCATTCAGTATTTCAGTATTGCACAGTGCACTTATATTATCTTAAAGTTCCCCTGTGCTGTTTGTCCCCCAGTCCCTACTTCTCCTGACTCAACAACCAGTTGGTCTTTTGTTAACTCTATAATTTTGTTTTTCCAGACTATCTGTTATGTTTTAGAGAAGCAGTGTTCCCCTAAAATGTGTTCAAGGCTTTGTATCCAGTACTGAGTAGCTGGTGCATGAAAGCACTGACCTTATGAGTAGATAAGTTCTCATGGCTAGTTCTTAGATAAATGGGTTCATTGGTTACTTTTATTCTATGACAAAAAGCCTGACAGAAGCAATGCCAAGGAGGAAGGATTAATATTGGCTCTCAGTTTTAGGTACTACAGTCTGTACAAGTAGAGAGGCATGGTGTAGCAGTTTTTAGAGACTTGTTATATTACACAGGATCAGGAAGGGTTAACACCTGCAAGGCCTGCTGCAGTGACTCATGCCCTCCAGCTAGCTCCTATCTAGGCACTGTAAGCTGAGATCATCACATGTTCAAACACAGGAGCCTATGAGTATGTTTTATATTTAGACCACAACAATACTCAGAGTATGTGTCTTTTAACTTTCCTCCGTCCCCTTGTTTCTGGCTTCCTTAAGAAGCATCTAGTAGTTTCTTTTCTCATTGCTGTAACACAACATCTGACAGACGCAAGCTATGGGAAGAAAGAGTTTCTTTTGGCTCACAGCTAAAGGGCACAGATGTTGGCAGAGAACTCATGGAGGTAGAAGTGTGAGATGGCTGGTAACATTGCATCTGTGGCCAGGAAACAAACAGATATGAATTCAGAGGATCAGTCCATGCACAGGCACCATCCACACTGGGATCACGGTATGGATACTTTTCCCTCATTTAACTCAACCTTGAACCTTCCTTCAGAGGTTTGTCTCCTGGGTGATTCTAAATCCTAGCAAGGTGACAGTCAAGATTAACCACCACAGCAGACATGTTCCTCCACATGTTGTCTCTGATGCAAGACATCTAAGCCCTCTGGTTCCATTGGTTGAGCAAGTTGGAAACATGCAGAATTATGCTTCTGGCATAGCCATCTTCAACCTCTGGGAGGTTAATTTTGATATACATTTTATG
Source organism: Acomys kempi (assembly GCA_907164505.1). NCBI lineage: Eukaryota > Metazoa > Chordata > Mammalia > Rodentia > Muridae > Acomys > Acomys kempi. Next base: position 57,888,816 of record OU015360.1, read on the forward strand.
AAGATCCTCAAAAGTGATTTCTGATTGCCTGTAGCAATAAGCAACTGAAAATATATCCTTATACTGAAATTACCTTTTTATTTCTCTCCCTATTCCTGAACACCACTTCTAACTAAACTTTTTAAGAGGACCTCAGATTAGGGCAGTGAAGAAAGGAAAAACACCCAATATGCAACCATCCAGATATTATAACAATTAGCATTTTGATTATCATGGGGTTATACCACAAATAATTTATATAACTGTAGGCATTATTATTATTATTATTATTATTATTATTATTATTATTATTATTATTATTTCAGACTACTTATCCCTTTCTTTCTTCTTCATCAGTTCCCATTAATATCCCAAGGTATGCCTTTGCTTTTCTTCTTGTCACAGTGATAAGACCATATACACACAGCTACACACACATGAATCATAAGTCAGGTTACCCTGGAATCATATGTACTAATAATTACTGTAGTCATGTATTCCCATAATTTTTTTGTCTTGATTGTATAGGATGGTGGAGAAATTCTCTGAGGCAGCCCTGGCAATGACATGTCTATGAGGCAGCTCAGATTGATTGAAAGGTTCCATCATCTCTCTATCCAGGCTTATGCTTTGTCTAGGGCCGAGAAGAAAAACCAGAGAATGGCCCAGAGGTATTTCATTTCAGAACATTTTGAAGTAGATATCTTAATGGCAATTATGTCTCTGATAGAAGGAGATAGGGCCTTGGAGACTGGTTTATCTGAGGTTGCAAAGTGAGAGTATAGAAGACAAAGCTTCCAAAAGACAGAGGTTTTTTCTCAGTTCTTTTTAAAGCCAGGATTGGTGCTTAAATAATTTAGCACATCTTCCAAGCTATGACAATGTAATCTCATAGAACTGCCCCTCAAACTAAGTTTATACTAGAAGGGGGAAAGAATGGAAGGCATGTCACATCATGGAACATTCCAGAATAGTTCCACCAGGTGAACACATTCTTTCCTAATAGAAATCTGTTGGGGGAAAATTATCTTTCTGAACAGTGGTCAAGAGCCATGGCTAAAATCAGAGCCTAGTCAGTTACAATTAAGTCTTACAAAATCCCATACTTCAAAGCCATGGGTGGCATCATAGAAACAAAGATGTTGCTGGAGGTGTTTGTACCCAGCGGAGTCTTGAGTAACCTGTTCTCAAAGCTCACGAAAAATGGCTTTAGTAGAAAACCAGTGTGTTTTCTTGTGAACTGGAGAGTAGATACATGTAGTTATTTCTATTTTAATTTTTTTTGATAACAGGTCTAACAGAAAAACAACTGGCACTTAATATGTTTCTTCCATAGTCTCAAAATAAAGTCACTAGGAAGAGCTGTTCACAGAATGCTAAATCTATTTGGCACTACATGTGCTTGGTTCAGGCTATGTCAGAAACCTGCCATTTATTGAAGTGTAAGACTGAAGAAATATTGCTGTAAAACTCACTCTAATTTTGAAAAATTTAAATATTAAAATACTTTATTATATATTGTATATACACAATTTGTGTGCGTATGTGTGTGCATGCTCATGTGCATGCATGAGCATATGTGTGTGCATGTCACAGCACATGTGTGGAAGTCAGAGGGTAACTCTGAGGACTGTGTTTTCCCCTACTATGGGTTTCAGAGATCAGCCAGAGGTCATCAGCATCCTTCAGGATGTATTTCTTCATGCTGAGCCATGGTGATGGTCCTTAACAAATTTTCCATGTCAGGATTTCTCATTCAAACCTCTTTCCCAAGTGTTAATTCTCAGGCTGACAATTCAGTCCCAGGATATTTTTTGGCTATTATGATAACATGAAGCCCGGTGATTTACACACAACTGAAGTTGGCAGTTTTTTTCAGGTTCAGCTTTTTATTGATCAGGTTAACAAGAGGTTTAGTCAAAAAGACCAAAGCCCATGTCATCATCAGACTCCTCAGATTCTTCCTTCTTTGCTTCCACTTTCTTCTCAGCTGGGGCAGCAGCAGCGGCTGGTGCAGTACCTCCAGCTGGTGCAGATCCGGCTGCTGGAGCTGGCCCACCAGCCCCTACATTGCAGATGAGGCTCCCAATGTTAACATTGGCCAGGGCTTTTGCGAAAAGGCCAGGCCAGAAAGGTTCAACGTTGACACCGGCTGCTTTAATGAGGGCATTGATCTTTTTTTTTTTAGGTTTTTCGAGACAAGGCTTCTCTGTGTAGAGGGCGTTGATCTTATCCTCCGGTGACCGTCACCTCGTCGTCATCATGAAGAATGAGGGCGGAGTAGATGCAGGTGAGCTCGGAGACAGAGGCCATGTTGTGAACTGCCGGCAGATGAAGTAAGGGCCTCACCCCAGCGCGGCCTTAGCTTCCTCGGAAGAACCGAGCACCTTGGCAGCAGCTGAGGAAAAGCGACAGTTTTATTAATACAACTTTTTTTTTATCCAGTAGAAGTCTGCTTTAAGAACAGGAGTGACCCATGCTCATGGATCAGAAGAATTCATTTTGTGAAAACAGCCACCCTAACAAAAACAATCTACAGATTCAAAGCAACATCAGTTGAAATCTCAACGCTATTCTTCACAGAAATGGAAAAAATAATCTTAAAACTTATATGAAAATAAAAAAGCCTCTGGGTAGCTAACACATTCTCGAGCAAAGACTGTACTTTCTCTAGATTTGCTAAGACTACCTCAACAAAAGGCAACTGCATACAGAAGCTGCTGCAACTGTGGTCTATGGAGGCCAGGCTCCATGACTCCTAACCTAGTAGCAGAAATCAGAAATTGGTCCATGTGTTAAACGGTTAGTTTCACCACACCAATAAACTCACTCTCAGTACTGTTTTCTCTATTAGTTGTAGTTCACTCACATGGCATGAATTTTTCACCTTCTTTGCTTGTTACTTACATTTCCCAAATAAAACAATTCCCTTTGAATCTCTGTCTCTGTGCTTGCTTCATGGAGAATCCAGACTCAGTAATATCAGGGCTTCTGGATACTTGGAGGATATAGCTCACAATTGTTCCTGTGCTAACTGCTCTCTGAACGCTAGCCAACCCATCTCTATTTTATACACGAGGACACTGAGGAGAAAGGGAGGTCGGATACTTATCCAAGGTTAGTATCTAGGATTCCACTCTAGTCCTACCTGCATGGCAACTCTGATGCACTGTCTGTGAGGAGCTTTTTTATTTTGGCACTGTTGACATTTGAGGCCAGATAATTGTTGTGTTTCCCTGTGCCACATCCTGGATCCCAGCACTAGATGCTAATAGCACCCTTGTTCACTGATGTGACAACCAAATATGCTTCTATAAGTTATTCAGTGTCCTCTGTGGGAGGAGACGATGGATTCCTATGAGCACCAGAGGTGATAGAGCCAGGATTGTACAGGAAAAAAAATACCCCCCCCCCAAAAAAACTGAACAGTGAAGATCACAGGTTTGTGCTGAGGGATAGAATCAAGTGACAGTGCCTATGGGCCTTGTCTAAAGCCTGCCAGCCTTCAGTGTCTTCTCACTCTATATCTGGCCCATTTGCCATTTTATAGGGCTGCCCAGGAACAGCTGTTCTGAGCAGTGTTTGTTAGAAAGTTCTTTCCTATTGAGCCCAAAGCCAACTCTGGAACTTTACCTCATCAATGCACCCTGAAGAGTTCTAATCCTTCAGAGGTTGCACTTGAAACAGTGTGTGTCCCTGTCATTTTCCTGAGATCCCAGTGGACCCCTGGAACACCAAGATTCAAGCTCAAAACCAGCAACTATACCTGCAAGGAGATCAGTGGATAATTCTTGGTTAGAGAATTCAAACCTGTAGGCTCCTTTTCAAGCCCCTAAGCAAGACGTGCCTGGGATTTTAGAGCATCTACAGCTTTTTGACATATTTCCCAATGGTCCTGTGTTTAGGAACCTCTGATCTATGTCATTTGAGTCCAGGAAACAGAATTGTGATTTACTTCTTAAAGCAGCTCTAGAAGCTTTAGACAAGATTGTTACATACAAACCTTGAAGTAACACACACATGCCTATCCAGTCTTTTTCCCCCTATAGCTTTACAAAAAAGGTAAAATAAACAAGTAAACAAAGACCACACTCTTTTTATGTATTTTTAAAAGTAAAGACTAGATTACAAAAATAAAATACTAGCTAGGTTGGTGATCTTTTCTTGAGAGTGGAATTAAGTATACTTAATTTTTCTTTTCAGTCCCTTTTTTCATGTTGAAGCTTTTAGAATGAATATGTCTTATGATTTATATCATATATGCTGCAGTCATTTTTAGAACTGGCAAGCTAGGCAAGTGCTCTACCACTGAGCAGCCCCTCCAACCCTTTATTTTTATTTTGAAATAAAATGTCCTAAATTGCTCAGGCTGTGCTCCAACTTTTGATTCTCTTCCCTGCAACCAGATCACAGATGTGTGATACCATGTAATCCATTCCCCAAAGTTTCCTATATCTTTTAAACCAAATTGTGATGATCATGTTGATTCTGTTTTCATAGAGATGAAGGAAACCAGTAGAAGTAAGTGTTAGAAACAAAGGTGTAGTCAGAGAACTGGGCGCACTGGGAGGAAGAGAACTTCCAAATGACAGAGCTGGGAAAATACGCTTTGCCCCTTAAGGCACAAGAAAAAGAGACACAGTATGCATGGAACTCCAGCAACCCAGGTAAGGATCCTGAGTTCAGAGAATGTGACAAAGTACACTAACAATGATGATGGCAGAATAATGACTAAGGTTGGACAGAAAAGTAAACGTTTTTTTCCTATGCACTCAAGTCACTGTTGACTCTGGGTATTTCATTAAGTCCCATCTGCCTGCAGCTTTGCTTTTCATGACCTGGATTCTATTTTAAGAGTTACTGAGCTTCCTCTCTAAGAAGGAGTTTCTTTCTGTCCATAGCTTTTTTTCAGGAGGAGTCTTTCTAAAGTTCTGTTCCCTCTACCCCCAGGCAGAGCCCACACGACCCAGCTGTTCTGTACGTCTGCCATTTCCTCATTCCTACATCACCCTAGTCAGGTTTCCAAGGCCATGCAGGCCTTAGTGTGCATGCACACTAGCATGCAACAAACACATAGAGGCTCTAGGGTCCACAGGTTGTACTGACACGACACTGAGTTGTATCTCCTGCTGCTGTTGGCAGCTCCATTGGACTAGACTCCACCCCTTGTTCTTTGTTTCAAGATTTGTTTCAGTAATTGTTTGTGCATGTGGATGACAAGAAGAATGTATCAGATCCCCTACAGCTGGAGTGCCAGGTGGTTGTGACTCACCCACCTGGGTACTGGAAACTAACTCCAGTCTCCTGCAAGAGCAGAAAGTAGTCCTATATCTCCTAAGGAAATAGAAGAAGTCATCAAAAGTCTTCCGACCAAAATAAGCCCAAGTCCAGATGGATTCAGTGCAGAATTCTACCAAACCTTCAAAGAAGAGCTAAGACCAATTCTCTCCAAAGTACTCCACAAAATAGAAACAGAAGGATTATTATCAAACTCATTCTATGTGGCTACAGTCACCTTGATACCTATACCTCATTAAGACTCAAAAAGAAAGAGAATTTCAGAGCAATTTCCGTTATGAATGTTGATACAAAATATTCAATACTTGCAAACCAAATCTAAGAACACATCAAAAATATCATTCACCATGACCAAGTAGGCTTCATACCAGGCATGCACAGGTGGTTCAATATACAGAAATCCATCAATGTAATCCATCATATAAAGAAACTGAAAAAAAAACACATGATCATCTCCTTAGATACTGAAAAATAATTTGAAATGTCCAACATGCATTACTGTTAAAAGTCTTGGAGAGTTTGGGGGATACAAAGCATGTAAATAAACATAGTAAAGGCAATATACAGCAAGCCTATAGCCACCATCAAATTAAATGAAGAGAAAGTTAAATCAATTCCATTAAAATCAGGGACATTACTCTATATCTCTTTAATATAGTGCTTGAAGTCTTAGCTAGAGCAATAAGACAACTAAAAGAGATCAAGGGGATACAAATTGGAAAAGAAGAGGTCAAATTATCACTATTCACAGATGATATGATAATGCACATAAGTGACCCCAAGAATTCTACCAAGGAACTCCTAAAGATGATAAACACCTTCAGCAAAGTGCCTGGATATAAAATCAATATTTAAAAAATAGGTAGCCCTCCTTTATACAAAAGACAAACAGGCTGAGAAAGAAATTAGAGGAACTACACACTTCACAATAGCCAAAAAACAAAAAACAAAACAAAACAAAAACCCATAAAGTATCTTGGTGTGACTTTAACCGAGCAAGTGAAAGACTCATATAAAAAACCCTCAAGTCTCTAAAGAAAGAAACCGAAGAAGATATCAGAAGAGGCAAAGATCTCCCATGCTCGTGGATTGGGAGAATCAACATAGTAAAATGACCATCTTACCAAAAGCAATCTACAAATTCAATACAATTTCCATCAAAATTCCTACACAACTCTTTACAGAACTGGAAAGATCAATTCTCAACCTCATATGGAAAAATGAAACAATCCCTATACAATAAAAGAATTTCTGGAAGAATTTCCATCCTGGATTTCAAGCTGTACTATTGAGCAACTGTTAGCATGGTACTGGCACAGCAATAGGCTGGTTGATCAGGGGAATGCAATCAAAGACCCAGAAATAAACCCACACACCTATGGACATTGTATTTTGACAAAGAAGACAAATCCATACAATGGAAAAAAGATAGCATCTTCAACAAATGGTGCTGGCCTAACTGGATGTCTACACATAGAAAAATGCAAATAGATCCATATTTATCACCCTGCACAAAACTAAAGTCCAAGTGGATTAAAGATCTCAACAAAAAACCAGACATACTAAATATGTTAGAAGAAAAGTGGGTAAGAGCCTCAAACTTATTGACACAGGAAACAACTTCCTGAAGAGAACACCATTAGCTCAGGCTCTAAGATCAACAATTAATAAATGGGACCTCATGAAACTGAAAAGCTTCTGCAAGGCAAAGGAAACAGTCAACAGAACAAAACAACAGCCTACAGACTGAGAGATCTTCACCAACCCTACATCTGACAAAGGGCCAATATCCAAAATATGCAAAGAACTCAAGTAACTAAGCCCCACCAAACCAAATAACCCAATTAAAAAATGGGGTGCAGAGCTAAACAGAGTTCTCAACAGAGGAATATCAAATGGCCGAGAAACACTTAAAGAAATGTTCAACATCTCTAGTCAGCAGGGAAATGCAAATCAAAATGACACCTATCAAAATGACTAAGACCAAAAACTCAAATGACAGCACATGCTGATGAGGATGTGGAGAAAGGGGAACACTCCTCCATTGCTGGTGGGAGTGTAAACTAGTACAACCACTTTGGAAATCAACCTGGAACTTTCTCAGAAAACTGGGAATAGTGCTACCTCAAGACCCAGCTATTCCTCTCCCGGGCATATACCCAAAAGATTTTACACCATACAACAAGGATACTTGCTCAACTATGTTCATAGCAGCCTTATTCTTAATAGCCAGAATCTGGAAACAACCTATACGTCCCTCAAATGAAGAATGGACAAAGAAACTCTGGGACATTTGCACAATAGAATACTATTCAGCTATCAAGAACAAGGAAAGCTTGAAATCTGCAGGCAAATGGATGGAACTAGAAATGATCATCCTGAGTGAGGTAACCCAGACTCAGAAAGACACATGGGATATACTCATTTATAAGTGGACATTAGCTCAACCCAAATGTCCTCTGAGAGATTCCACCCAGTGGGGGATCAGGAGAGATACTGGGCCATGCAGCTGGACTCTGGGTGGAGAGCTTTGAATTGTATTGAAGAATTCAGGGATGGAAAAATGTGGGAGGGGGGTTATCAGAGAATCCACAAGGAGACTATTGAAGCATGTGGATCTGGACCCAGGGGGGCCTGCACAAACTGATGCACCAACCAGGGACATTGCAAGCAGAAAACCCATACTCCCTGTTCAGATGTAGATGATGGACAGTTCACTGTCCACAAGGAGAGGAAGATGAATGGAGGACACAGGACAACTTCAAACCAGGGTTCACCTGAAAGAAGGAGTGCAGATGGGGAAAGAACAGAGAACACAGAGATGAGAAGGCCAGGTAGAAGATCTCCCATGTAGGTCTCCATTTACTAAAGCACAATGAAAGGTTTATACAGACACCAGACACCAGCCTGCAAACTCCATCCCACTTTGCCCTCAGGGCAGGCTATAAAGGAAGCATTCTCCTGTTAAATTCTCCTGTTACAGAAACTTGTTACAAGTCCTCAGGGGTGTGGGGTGGGAAGAGAGCAGAGCCTGGAGAGACTCTCTGCCCAATTTCTTTTGTCTTATTTCAGCAGGAGGTGGTCCACACATCCAGGTATGGCAGCTTCCACAACAACACAAAGGATCCTCCCAGCAGGTTCTGGCTAGCAGAAGGCTGCCTTTGCACTCACTGAGTCACAGTCCTGAATTATGGCTTCCAGCAGGGGACTGCCTCTGACAAGAACTCTGGTGCCCTTGATTTGCTCCCTGCCCCTGAGGAGAGAGGTCCTGTGGGAGGACAGAGGAAAGGAATGCAGGCTTTCAAGAGGAGACCTGGTAGGCTGTGGTCAGATGGTTGGGGAAGAGGACCCTATCTGTCAGAGGGTTGAGCCAGGAATAGAATGGAAAGGGAGGGAGGAACAGGAAGATAACAGCAAGAGGATTACAGTTAGGATGTCAGGTTAATAAATCATCATCATCATCATCATCATCATAATATATTTTTTTAAAAAGAGCAGTAAGTACTCTCAACCAAACTCCTTGCTCTTAAGTTACAGGAGCCAACTCTCCCTCTTTGCAGAGTGATGCACCCACACAGGGCTGTGCACAGAGGGACTAAAGCAACCTCAGCCACAGCTGACATCTTCAAGTCTTCTTGTCACCTCCCATTTGTTTACATTGCACTAAACTAGGTTTTCCATCACTGGCAGCCACAGCATCTCAGCTGACATACATCTGTATATGCAGAACTCTTAGAGACCTAACAACCCAGAGGCTTTCATTTCCCTAATAAACAGTGACCCTCTCAGAGAAACTCCAGCACAACAAAATCAGACCCCAGAGAAGGTAACTGAAATATTAGAGACTGTATCACATCACACACAAAGAGAACACACTGCTTTTCTCTAGGGAGATACAAAAGAATGCACTAAAAATGTGTGAGCCACAGCAGCAGTCTTCTCAAGCTGCAGGGTCAGAATGATGTGTAGGGCTCTGGCTTCTTCCAGAAACACAGCATGAGTGGAACACAGGGAGGAGCGCACAGCAGCCTCTGGGAAACAAGAACCTCACATGTTCTCCAGCACCTGAATCTCAGCAAGTGAGTCCATCCTAGAGAGAGAGAGAGAGAGAAAGAGAGAGAGAGAGAGAGAGAGAGAGAGAGAGAGAGAGAGAGAGAGA
>OU015360.1:57904177-57916096 GCA_907164505.1 Acomys kempi
GGAGATGGATCTGTTACTTTCCACAGATTCACATTTAATTTCATGGACAAAGAAATCCCCTTGGAGTGGTCTTTCTCAAAAGATCTCTATTGCCTTTCAGAGGGAGAACATCCAGATTACTTTTGCAAAAGCCTTTGGGTCTCTCATCCCAATCCCACGTGGCATCCTCTTTATCAAATTATTCTTTGGATGGGCAACTTGCATAAGGCACTATGGGAAAACCCACAAGTATACCTACAGCCATCTCACATTTACAGGTACAGGCTGGCATACAATGTTTCTAATAAGTTTGTCAGGTAATGTGTGTGTACTGATGGAACATAATAATCCCAAGAATTTTAGAGCTGTGCCTAGCCCTGACATCTGTGATTGAGCTCTCTCACCTACATCCTTTTAGTTGCTGAATTAAACATGTAAAACATTCCCAGGTTGGACTTAGGGTCATCTATGGGTGTAATGGATACGTGAGACGTGTATGTCCCATGTTGTGTATGTAAAAATCAGAGGACAACTTAATGGAGTCCTTCTATCTTTATATGGATTTAGGGGATTGAACTAAAGATTGCCAGGTTTCATGATAAACACATTTCCCCACTGAGCTAAATCACAAGTGCAAGACTGCTAATAGTCTTAACCAGGATGTATGTGGTACTCTCAGGAACTATGTTTGCTCCAAACCTTCAAATGTTCGCAGCCCATCTCCGTACTCATACAGTGCACTCCACTCATCAGGCAGGCATGTGTCCCACAGCACACAGCAGACTTCCATACTTGGAGTCTCTCTAGGTACAATCCACCTTCAGGAGACTCTCTGTCACATGTCTCACTAACCATCAAAAGGCTCACACAACTTCTGACACAAAGGCGCTATCACATACTACACTGAGAACAGAAATCCTATCAGAATTCTCTCTGAACATGCTCTGTCCTCACACATGTAAGGCCTTAGCTGCATGCCTTATAAGACAGGGCCATGAAATCTCTGCTCTCTTTCATCTATTAATCTGTCAAGTTCCTCTTGGATGCCAAGTATGTTGCTTGGGAAAGTAACATAACTGTCCCTTAAAAATGTAATTCCCAAGTCACCTTCCTTCTGAGAAATGTGAAGTAGACTTGACAACAGAAAATAGTGACTAGAGGCTGAGCGAGAATGATACAGTAGGGCTGGCACAGGAAAAGAAAAGATCACTTAGGAAGAATCAGACTAGGGACCATCCTACCATGGAACCAGCACAGTCAAGGGCACTCTCTATGTATTTCAATGTCACCCAAGGTCCCTTTGCCATGTCTCTCTGCTTTCCAGTGTTGATGGAGCAGCTGGGTTCCCTGGAGGCTGACATCTCGTAAGGATGCAGATAGCCACAGCAGGGAGCCCAACCTAAGTCCAGGCAACTGTGTGCTTGCACCCTAGTCAAGAGCATTCTATCTAGCACCGACGGTATGCAAACTAACATATGCTTGTTCACAGAGAATCCCACTCAGAAAATTATCAGGCTCAGTGCTGGACATTTAATGTGTCTTGCTGAAAGTAGAGGTTGAGCCAAAAGGATGACCACAGACATCTGGGTACTAAAAGACCCTGTGAAGCCCTGAACATGGGATGTAGTACACCGGTGTTGAGGCATGACCCTCTGGACACTCTGCTGTCCATTCTTCCTGTTTCTGGGCAAAGAGAGGTGGTCTTCTGCATGAATTACCCTTCCCTGTCAGACTAGCCCACTGTGGACAAAAGATGATGCAGGCTGGCTCAGGCCATGGAGTTTATAGTTGTTGGTTACTGAGTAATAAACAATTGAACATATTCCATTGCTTTGTGCAAATCTCCATTTTCAGATTCTTGGGAGCAATATAAGTATTACTTGAGTCAGGCAGAAAGAGGATCAGAACCAGGGAGAGATGGGGTGCAAAGGCAGGGAGACGGAAGAGAAATGACCGTCTATTCTGATACCCCCACATCCTTGCATTGGACCTGTACATACATGACACTATTGGAAAGAAGCTTGTTACCATCATGGAATCACATGGAGCTGCAGTGAATATCTTAGAATTTTGTTTTCTTTTAAAAATGTAGAAAGATTATAAGAATTTGTTTTTGTTCTAATCTCAAGTGTGGGGATATGGGGCTGCTTTATAGCAGCTGCCTATGATTTGCCTTGTGCTCTGCCAGGGCCTTGGTTTTGTCAGCTGCAGACAGTTTCTGCTGGTGTGTGATGTTGGGAAGTCTGGGAGCTTTTCAGAGGATATATAAATCATAGGCATGTGGCTAGTTGGTTGTTTGATGCTGTTGGTTGTGGTGTGTTAAGTAGTTATGCTGCTCAAAGAAGAAATAATAAGAATAAATTAGATATCCTAATGGCAAAGGTCAAACTTCCCCCAAGGAATTCAATGCCTTTAAGTCATCAGGAAGAAGTCTAAAAGGATCTATGCCCCCTTTCCCTCTATCTTTTTTCTCCTACCTAGTGTGGGAAGGTTGGAAGGGATGGGGTGTTGTAAGAGGTAGGAAAAAGAATTCACTACAACTGCAGACAAAAACAAGTAATGGTCAGTACCAGCACAGCTACAATTCCTCACAGGTCCCTCTTCTGTATATAAAATGAGCTCCTGCCGTAGGTCGTCTGGAATGTCAATGTATGTCTTACCGGTCATGGGAGAGTCCATGCATATCATGAACTTCCTGTTGTAGATTGATTATGCATCCCCCGGATCTTACCCATCACTGAAGACTCATTTATCCAGATTTGGGAAGTGGGATTGTCCATAGCTAGGGACAAGACTGCTTGCTTTATTGCTGCTGAATTGTTGAGCAGTGTGTGTGTGTGGAGTCGACATAGAAGCATAAAGGAGAAACCACCATATGTCACAAGCCATAGTACCAATGGCCAAAGTTCCATCCCACTCCTTCATCAAGTTGCCAAAAGTCTTCAGTCCTAGCAAAAATGTGCCTCCTGTATTAGGAGGAATCTGAGTCTTGTTAATTTTAACAGTTTGGGAAGCCAATTGCCCTGTATAATTTGTAAAATTTACATTCCAAGGTCCGGCCAAATATTGACTGAGTATGCGAAGGTGATGGGAAGCATCAGTGGCTGGAACAAGGGTGACACGAGTAATGGGAGTACGCAGGGGAGCAAGTAGCCATGTGCATGTCCCACAGCACGTGAAACTGCTCCTGCAACAATGCAATTTACTGATTCAAATTTAAAATGCCATACTATATCATAGAATTCAAATGATTCTGAGTAGGCAAAGCATTGGAAGCTTCCCTTGACAATTTATCCACAGTGTTGTCAACGGTTACTGATTGAGAAACGGCAAGGGCAATAGCTGCGGTGACACCAAAGTCTCGTTTCTAGGTAAAGGCACAATCTCTGAGACTCGAACAACAACAGCTGTTTCTTCATTAGTCCAACAGTTGCAGAGATGGCATGTCTGTGGGGCGCAATTACGTCACTGTGAATCCTCTGGTATCGCTGCCTTCCCCTTGCTGAGGTTGGTACTCATCTTTTGCAGCCATACTGTGCTGTGGATTCCCACTGGCATGAGTAAGGGCGGGTTTTCCACCAATGCCTAAACATTCTCCTGTCAGCTGAAAAGAGGAAGCAGCCACAGGATGCACACAATGCTCAGGAGCCCAAATAGGCGATTCATGGTCCTGCGGAAATATGCAAGTAGACCCTTGGGCCCAGACCAACATAGGGTCTGGGCCATTCCATTTCCCAGTGGCTAGATCTTTCCATCGGGCCATGCCTTTATGTTGCACAGGGGCCCTCCAATGCCTATCAGCAGCAGAATGGCCTGAGGGACCGACAGTCAAAAAATTCAAGATGTATAGAATATGGGCTAAATAAGAATGCGGGGAGGAAAGGTGCTCCCTTCTCTTTATTTTAACTAGATAGGCCTTAAGAGTACGATGGGCTCTTTCCACGAGGGCTTGGCCTTGTCGGTTGTAGGGAATTCCAGTTTTTAAAATAATGTCATAATTATTACAAAAGGCTTGGAATCCTGAACTGGTATACGCAGGTCCATTATCTGTTTTACACTGTTTTGGAGCATCCATGTAGGCAAATGCTTATAGACAATGAGCCTTATCATCCTTCAACTTCTCGCCCAAATGGGCAGAAGCACAGATAAAGTGGGAAAAGGTATCAACAGAAGTATGTACATATTGAAGCTTCCTAAAACTAGGAATATGGGTAACGTCCATTTGCCAAATGTGATTGGGCATAAGACCTTATGGATTAACTGTTTGAAGAGGGTAGAAACTGCACAGGAGGGGCAATTTTTAACAATTTGAATGGCTTGGTCTCTGGTAAGGGAAGTATGAAATTTTAAGGAACCAGCATTTAAATGGAAGCAAGAATATAAGGTACATGCCCTATGAAAATTATTTTCTAAAGAATGATCTGCAGCAAGACTTAGGGTCACTCACATATATGCATCAGCCAGGTTCTTTCTAGCACTCAGTGGTCCAGGAAGATTAGTATGGGCCCTGAGGTGGCAAAGAAACAAAGGCTCAGTGCGTGACCAATTGAGCCCCTGAAGGTGTAACAAACTATCATGTACTGTGAGCGGAGGGGTGAGGGAGGGAGGGGCAGGGGAGGGGAGTTTATATAGGGTGCAGTTTCTAAAGGAGGAACTATTTGGGTAACATGTTGATATCTGAATAAATATTTAAAGGCAGAGAAGGAAAAAAGTTGAAGGGCGGCAATTACAGCAATTAATTCTGAAACTTGGGCAGAGTGAGAGGGAACCTGTACCCCCTTAACTATGGACCTGGACACAAACCACAAGACCTTTAGAGGTGCCATCAGTAAAACCCATCTGAGCCCCAGGAATGGGGGAATGGCATACAACCCAACGAAAAATAATAGGATGAAAATTTTAAAAATCAACCAACTTATTAGGAGGATAATGAGTATCTCCTGCTCCATCTCTTGCACACTAGGCCCTGTTCAGTACAGTGCTACAGGAGTACATCACAGAGAACACTCACTGAGTATCTCCTGCTTCATCTCCTGCACACCAGGCCCTGTTCAGTACACTGCTACAGGAGTTCACCACGGAGAACACTCACTAAGTATCCCCTGCTCCATCTCCAGCATGCCAGGCCCTGTTCAGTACACTGCTACAGGAGTTCACCACAGAGAACACTCACTGAGTACCTGCTCTAGACTCAGTCTCATCAAATGCCTTTCACTTAAGAACCAGTTCATCAGTTGGCTACCCAACCTGGAAAATGGTGTCTTCAAGCTATGGATGAAAAGCGTGTCCAAGGTCACATGACTAGCAGAGACACAATTCAAACCCACATCTAAACGCCTTGATCCTTCCACTTCAGAAGCCATTAAGAACTGTGCTTGATTATTAAATAGAAATACAGGCAGCCACTGGAACTTATTAACAGTGACTGGTTGTTGAGAACAGTTTTGGGGGTTGTTTTTCCTATTCAGAATCTTAATTTTCAGTTGGGGTTAAGGTTACGGAGTTACATATTTAATGCACATTAACTCTGAAAATTTGTATGTTTCTTCCTGAGAAGACATAGACATTCATCTTAAAAGTGATTCCCATATTTTTAAAGATAAATAGGCATTATTTACCATAAAAAGGAGTAAAGTTTCATGACAAGATACATGACCTACAAAACACAAGAAAAGAGTAATTAAAGAAAAATGACAAATAACTAGCTAAGCAGTGCCCGAGTGGCCCTGGATTGAGAACTTCAGGTGAGCTTCTCAGAAACTGTAAAATTGTAAAATATAAGATGCCTGTTTGCCTTGCTCGCCCAGAGGCCTCCACCCAGTTCTCGTTACTGCTAAAGAGTTCCACCCTAGTTCCCAGAATAGTTACATGTAAGTTTCCAAATATCAGAGGTCCCCATACGGCTTCTAATAACAGCTTTAGAGACCAACACCCAAGCCCCCACAAGGAGCTTCCCAATGCCAGATGTCCTAATGCCCATATGGTCTAACTTGATAAGCAACCCCACCTGCTTTGCGGTTTTAACCTTTAAAACTAGCCTGTAACAGTCACTGGGGGTCCTTGGCCTCTCGAGTGCTGAGGGACCCTGATGCGTCAGCAATAAACCTTTGCTTTTGCATCAGTGTGTTGTGTCTCGAGTGGTCTCTCACTGCGACCCCCTTCCTGTGTTGGGCATGAGGGTTCAACATTTGGTGCATGGACCGGGAAACTGGGGTCGCCCCGAGACCCCCGACTCACTCACTGAAGGTCTCTCCTGACCCGGGCCGCCGCTGAACGATGGAGACATGAGTTACTTTTGTTTTGTATTTGTCTGTATTTCTGTCTCTCCGTAGCGCGCAAGGCACAAGTCAGTAGTGGGATGAGAAGGGGGACAGATGTGTCCGGCACCTTCTCCCCCTCACCTTGGAGGACGCTTCAGGTGGTCTGGTTGCGCCCTGGAGGATGCTCCGGTGGTGGTCTGGAGGAGCTCTGGTGATACCATCAGTCTCCTCAAATCCATAGGCGACCGCGTATCCACGCTGCCATCAGAATCTGTATTTTCGGTTTGGAGTTGATTTAACGCCGCACGGCTTGTGTTTTCCTGTCTACTAATTTTGTTTGTGTGTGTTATCGCCCTCTTTGTTTTTGTGTTGACTGAGACAACCAACGCTGACATGGGACAGACTGTGACCACCCCCTTGACTCTAACTCTTGACCATTTCAAAGATATACATGCCTGCACACACAACCTCTCTGTAAGTGTCCGCAAGGGACACTGGCAGACTTTCTGCTCCTCAGAGTGGCCCGCCTTCAATGTAGGCTGGCCACCCGAAGGGACCCTCAACTCTCTGACTATCTCAAGGGTGAAGTCCATTGTCTTTAGTCCAGGGTCGCATGGCCACCCTGACCAGGTACCCTATATCTTAACGTGGGAAAGCCTGGTTTTAGACCCTCCCCCTTGGATCCTTCCCTTTCTGATGCCCGAACCCCAGCCAAAACCGGAATCTACACTCCTGCCTGTGACGTCATCAGCCACTCGAAACCAGGACCAGACTTCAACTCCCCGCGATTCGACTTCTTGGCAGCTCCCAAAGCCCATCCTTCCCCCGGATTCAACCCAGGACCTCCTCCTCCTGGACCCCCCTCCTTCGTACCCCCAACCCCTAACTCCGCCAACTCCGTCTCTACCCTCTACGTCCTCCGCATCTACCCCCTCCATTGTCTCACCTACTGCACTTCCTTTTCCTTCCCCTGACCCTCCTTCTCTTACCCCTGCACCTCCTCCTTCTCCTTCCCACCTCCGCCGGGGCCCCACTGAAGGCCAATGGCAATCTTCCCTCTTTCCTCTCCATACAACCAATGGAGAGATCACTTACTGGCTGTTTTCAGCCTCAGACCTTTATAATTGGAAAAACTATAACCCCCTTTCTCCCAAGACCCTCAGGCACTGACTTTGATGGAATCTATTCTCCTGACACACCAACCTACGTGGGATGATTGCCAATAGCTGCTGCAAGTGCTTTTGATGACCGATGAAGGACAGTGTGTCCTCCTAGAATCCAGAAAAAATGTTCCTGGCCCTGGGGGTGCACCCACACTCCTGCCCAATGAGAATGATGCAGGGTTCCCCCTCACCCATCCAGACTGGGACTATGAAACCCCGGCAGGTAGGGAGAGTCTCCGTGTCTATCGCCAGGCTCTGATGGCGGGTCTCAAGGGAGCCGGCAGGCACCCAACGAATTTGGCCAAGGTAAGAACCATAAATCAGGAAAGGACGAGAGCCCTGCAACCTTTTTGGAGAGATTGTTACAGGGGTTCCAAATGTATACTCCGTTTGATCCCACGGCAGCTGAACACAAGGCAACAGTAGTCATGTCCTTCATAGATCAGGCAGCTCCTGATATTAAAGGAAAGTTACAGAGATTAGAAGTTATTCAGACTTTCAGCATCCAGGACCTCGTAAGGGAGGCAGAAAGGGTGTATAATAAGAGAGAAACACAGGAAGAAAAGGAAGCTAGAATGGCAAAAGAACAAGAGGAATGAGAGGACCACCGAGAAAGACGCAAAGGCAAAGAATTAACTCGGATCCTGGCCTCGGTGGCTGATAATTCTAGGTCTAAGGGACAGGATAGGGAGGAGGGAGATCGGAGGCAGCCCAGGGTATACAAAGACCAATGTGCCTACTGTAAAGAACGAGGACATTGGATCCAAGATTGTCCTAAGTGAACCAAGGACCAGAAGAAAGTTCCAGTCCTGGCATTGGACGAGAACAGTGACTGAGAAAGTCGGGGCTCTGATGCCCCCCGCCCCCTGAGCCCAGACTAACTCTCACAGTAGGGGGGCAACATACCACAACAATCTGTTTTGTCCCACACAACTGGACCATTATCCTCCAAGACATCCTGGGTACAAGGGGCAACAGGAGGAAAACTACATCGATGGACCAATAAATGAATAGTTGACCTCGGAAAAGGTACTGTGACTCACTCTTTCTTGGTGGTTCCTGAATGTCCATATCCATTGTTGGGAAGAGACCTATTAACCAAATTAGGAGTACAGATACATTTCTCTGAAGAAGGCTCACAAGTTTTAGATTCCACCGGTATGCCTATACAAGTCCTTACAGTAAAAATTCAAGATGAATACCGGCTCTTTGAGCCCCTACCCCACGGGTCCCTCCCAGACAACCGCCCATGGCTCCAGCAATTTCCTCAGGCATGGGCAGAAATCGGAGGGCTAGGGTTAGCCCACCACCAGCCACCTATTATTGTGACTCTCAAACCGTCGGCTGTACCAGTCTCAATCAAACAATACCCAATGAGTCAGGAGGTCAGAGCAGGAATTAGCCAACATATTCACTGGTTCTTAAAATTGGGGGTCCTCAAACCTTGTTAATCTCCTTGGAACATCCCCCTTCTTCCTGTCAAGAAACCGGGAACTCAAGATTATAGGCCAGTCCAAGACCTCTGAGAGGCTAACAAGCGAGTAGTGGCCATACACCCAACGGTGCCCAACCCCTACAATCTCCTGAGTACCTTGAGATCGAATTTTACCTGGTATACAGTCCTGGACCTTAAAGATGCTTTCTTTACTTTGCCCCTGGCCCCTCGAAGTCAACCTTACTTTGCCTTTGAATGGAGAGACCCGGAATTAGGGATCTCAGGGCAGATAACATGGACACGCCTCCCCCAGGGATTCAAAAACTCTCTCACTCTGTTTGATGAGGCTTTACATCAGGACTTGACTGATTTCCACACTCAGAATCCTCAGGTGATGCTACTACAATATGTAGATGATCTCCTGCTGGCCGCTCCCTCCAAAGACACCTGCATCCAGGGGACTCAGCGATTACTACAAGAACTAGGTAACAAAAGCTACTGTGCTTCAGCCAAAAAGGCCCAGATCTGCCAACAAGAGGTAAAGTATCTGGGTTATGTTCTGAAAGAAGGGCAAAGATGGCTTACTAAGAGCAGGAATGACACTGTGGCAAAGATCCGCCACCCCAGAACCCCAGACAATTGCAGGAATCCCTGGGAACTGCAGGGTTCTGCTGCCTCTGGATACCAGGATTCGCAGAAATGGCCGCCCCTCTATATCCCCTGACTCAGGGCCCAGACTCTTTCACTTGGGGAAAGGCCCAACAACAGGCCTTTGATGCCATCAAAAAGGCCCTTCTGTCAGCCCCAGCCCTGGGCCTGCCAGACACCACCAAACCCTTCACTCTGTACATAGATGAAAGACAAGGGATTGCTAAAGGAGTTTTGGCCCAGACCTTAGGGCCATGGAAGCGACCTGTAGCCTATCTGTCCAAACAGTTGGATACTGTGGCTGCAGGGTGGCCTCCCTGTCTGTCACGGCCCTTCTAGTTAAGGATGCCAACAAGTTAACTCTGGGACAGCCCCTAACTACAGTCATGCCCCATGCCCTAGAGGCCATGGTGTGTCAGCCACCTGACAGGTAGATCACCAACACCCGCCTGACACACTATCAGGCCCTGCTGCTAGACTCGGGACGCATCACCTTCAGCTCCCCAGCCACCTTCAACCCTGCTACACTGCTGCCTATGACAGATAAGGATCAAGAAGCCCCTCATGACTGTCACCAGGTATTGGCTGAAACGCATGGAACACGGGAAGACCTCCAGGACCGTGAGCTACCAGAAGCAGACCACACCTGGTTTACGGATGGCAGCAGCTACCTTGATGCAGGTATCCAGCGGGCAGGGGCAGCAGTTGTAGATGGATGCCAGGTAATCTGGGCTCAGGCTCTGCCACCCGGCACATCAGCTCAGAAGGCCAAATTAACAGCCCTCACCAAGGCCCTTGAACTCTCCCAGGGTTAAAAGGCTAACATTTACACAGACAGTAGATATGCCTCTGCCACCGCTCATGTGCATGGGAATATCTATGAGCGCTGAGGCCTGCTGACGTCCGAGGGAAAAGAGATAAAAAATAAGCCTAAGATTCTGGCCCTACTGAAAGCCCTCTTCCTGCCGACCCAGGTGGCCATCATTCATTGCCCGGAGCATCAAAAAGGACTAGACCCAGTTGCCCTGGGGAATCAACAGGCCGATCGGGTGGTGAAACAAATAGCACTTACTGAGACCCTAGCCTTAACCCTGGAAGATGACAGAGCTAACCAGGTAATGTGTCAACCCAAACCCTACAATTACACTCCAGAAGATCAGACCCAGGCCCAAGCTTTGGAGGCCACCATGAAGCCAGTGACCTAACACTGGATAAAAGATGGCAAGACTATATTGCCCGTCAAAGAGGCCACCACAATGATCCAACAAATGCATGCATGGACCCAGATGGGGATGAAGAAACTCAAACAGATTCTTGACAAGACAGACTACATCATCCCAAAGGCCAACACCCTGCTTGGCAAAGTAGTGACCAATTGTCAAGCATGCCAGCAGGTGAATGCCAGCAAAAATCGAGCCCCTGAGGGGACACAGACCCGTGGGGACCGGCCTGGGACCTATTGGGAAGTAGACTTCACCGAGGTAAAACCCCCTGCTGCGGGTTACAAGTACTTATTGGTCTTTATAGATACCTTTTCAGGATGGGTGGAAGCACAAATGGTCACCAAGGCCATCCCAGAAGACGTCTTTCCTAGATTTGGATTACGTAAGGTAATCGGGTCAGACAATGGGCCAGCCTTCATCTCCCAGGTAAGTCAGGGATTGGCCAAGATCCTGGGGACTGATTGGAAATTACATTGTGCATATAGACCCCAAAGTTCAGGACAGGTAGAAAGAATGAATACAACTCTAAAAGAGACTCTAACTAAATTGACCATTGAGACTGGCTTAAAAGACTGGAGACGTCTCCTACCTCTGGCCCTGTTTAGGGCCAGAAAAACTCCCTCTCGTTTTAATCTAACTGCATATGAAATCCTGTATGGAGGGCCTCCACCCCTCTCTATTATGCTCAGTTCTTTTCAGCCCTCTGTCTCCAAAACCGATTTGCAGGCTCGACTCAAGGGACTCCAGACCGTGCAGGCCCAGGTTTGGGCACCACTGGCTGAGCTCTACAAACTGGGACATGACCAGATGAGCCACCCGTCCCAGGTCGGAGATTCGGTGTATGTCAGATGCCATCGAGCACAAGGACTTGAGCCACGGTGGAAAGGACCTTATACCATCCTCCTCACCATGCCCACCGCACTCAAAGTAGACGGCATCGCCACCTGGATCCACGCATCCCACGCTAAGGCTGCTCTGGTCACCTCCAAACCCCAATGGCAACTCCATCGCTACAAAGACCCTCTAAAGACAAGACTCACTCAGTCGAGAGACCTATCATAATCCTCCTTCTTACCTTTATGTCCTTTAAAATGGTAGCTAACCCTCATCGCCCAATGAAGCTCACTTGGTAGGTACTCTCACACGTGGAAGAGCCTGTCTGGGAACTTACCCAGATAGCGCCCCTCCCCCCCCCCCCCCCCCCCCCCCCC
>OU015360.1:58918562-58937757 GCA_907164505.1 Acomys kempi
TAACCCTAACCCTAACCCTAGCCCTAAACCTAACCCTAACCCTAACCAGACTGTAACCCTAACCCTAACCTATAAAGTAATCCTAAGCCTAACCCTAACCCTGAGTGCTAAACCTAACCCTAACCCTAGCCCTAAGCCTAACCCTAAACTTAACACTTACACTAACCCTAACCCTAAGTCTAACACTAACTCTGAGTCCTAACCCTAACCCTAACCCTAACCCTAACGCTAACAATAACCCTAACCTAAACCTAATCCTAATCTAATCTAATCTAAACCTAACCTTAACCTTAAACCTAAACCTAACCCAAATCCTAAACCTAACCCTAAACCTAACCTTAACAGCCAAGGTTCCATAAAGAAACGCTGTCTTCAGGAATCAAAAACTAAACCAAACCAAAAGAAACAAAAAAATACAGACCTGAGGAACTACACCCGACCTCTGAGACGGTTGCATTCATTTTATTTACCTTTGTTGCCTTTCATTATTTTTTTATTTCTATTTTTTGGGGCGGGGACAAGGCATTCGTTTTTCACGTTAGGGTTTCTCTGTGTAGCCTTGACTGTCCTGGACTTACTTGCTTTTGTAGACCAGGCTGTGCTAAAATTTCCGGCAATCCGACTGCCTCTGCCTCCGGAGTGCTGGGATTATTGGCATGTGCCACCACTGCCCGGCCTTATTTTAATTTTTTTCTGTACATCATTCGGTATGAATGTGTCAGATCCCTTCTTCTGGCGTTACAGACAGTTGTGAGCTGCCGTGTGGGTGTTGGGAATCCAACCCAGGCTTTTGGAAAAGCTGACAGTGCTCCTTACCACAGATCCATCTCTCTAGTCCCATTTGCTTTGTCTTCTTGCTCTCTTTCTTTGAATTCTGAGGAACTGCCATACAAGGGGGAAAAATCTTCTGAACTGATCTTCTCTGTTCTCTGTGTTAACCATCCCTCTAGATGGCAGGGACTTAAGTCCAATTCACCCGGGGTGGGGGGCAGGGGGGCACAGTGTAGCGCCAGGAGCGGGGGGCGGTGGGGGATTGTGAGGAGTATCTCACCCCAGACCTTGAAAGTACTCTTTAAATTAAAAGTGTAAAAAAAAAAAAACAACATTACTACTAACACACATTTGTTTTGGAATATAATTTATGGTAGAAAGAAATGTGTGGGTTCGCATACAAGCCCAAACATACACAAGAGACTGAAGAGAACAAAAGGTAGAGCAGCCGATGCATGTTCTTTTCGTTCAGGGTAATATTTATGTGAAATGGGTTGGAGTCCTTCCTAGTCCCCTCTACCATGACTTATAAGTGTGACTGTCTTAAACTGAAATCAGGAAGCAGTCCATTTCTGGAAGAGGAAAGAAAGGGTTGCTATGAGTTCAAGGGCCAGCCTGGTCTACAAATTGAGTCCAGGATGGCCAAGGCTACACAGAGAAACTATGTCTTGAAAAACAAAAAAATACAAATGAACAAACATAAAAAAATCTTAAAAGAATCCCAGACACGTCTGCCGGGTATGGTATGGTGGTACACGCGTTTAATCCCAGCACTCGGGAGGCAGAGGCACGTGGATCGCTGTAAAATTTCAGGGCCAGCCAGACTGGTCTACAAAGCGAGTCCAGGACATACAAGGCTAACACAGAGAGACCTTGTCTTGAAAAGCCAAAAAAGAAAAAAAATAGAATCTGACATCTAAACTTTAACCAACCATTAGCTAGTTTACATCCTACAGGTGCCCATCTTCCCACAGAACACGCCACATTTCCACTGAGTCCTATCTCGCTGTCGTAAAAATGAGACCACAGGAGCAACAGCAGTCCTCCCCCTCAGCTGGGTCGTTCCATTGTGTTTTTCTCTCTTTCTGTTCTCTTTGAGTTCTGCATTAGGTGTGCAGTGTTCTGCATGCATCTCCACCTGTGGGCCAGGAGAGGGAACCAGGTCTCCTCATAAATGGTTGTGAACCACCACATGGCTGCTGGGAACTGAAGGCTCTACCTTCCCAAGAGCAGCCAGTGCTCTTCAACCCTGACACATTTTTATTTTTGTTATTTTTATTTTTTATGTTTGTGGTTTTTCAAGAAAGGGTTTCTCTGTGCAACAACTCTGGCTGTCCTGGAACTCACAGAGATCTACCTGCCTCTGCCTCCCAAGCGCTGGGAGTAAAGGCGTGCGCCGCCATTTTATGTTTCTTAATGATCTCTTTGTTTTAAATGCTGAGGGGCTGTCACACAGAAAGGAGTATACGTTATCAGAAAAATTCACTATCATCCAGACAATGTGGTGCTCCCTTTTAGATAAAAATAATGACATGGATGGGGAAAAACAGGAGAAATAAAACAACAACCCAAAAATGCACATAAAATTTACTGAATCATTAATAAAGAATAAGCAATGAAATGTGGGCTTACAAACAGGCAAAAAGATAAAGAAAAAAACATATGGTTAGAGAGACCCTAAGGCAGAGTAGCTATGAATAGAGAAACTGATCATTTTATTTTCAGTAATTACAACAGAAAACACAAATAGAATTGACTGGTCTGGAATTTTTCCTGTGTCTCAGGCAGACTTATTTAGTTAGTTTTGACGTCTTTGAGAGCTAGTTTTTTGTGTAGCCTTCACACAGAAACACACACACACACACACACACACAAGCCGGGCGGGGGCGAGCATGAAGGGGGAAGGAGAGAGAGAGAGAGAGAGAGAGAGAGAGAGAGAGAGAGAGAGAGAGAGAGAGAAACTCTATGTAAAATAACCTGTCAGTCTGGAGTTCAAGGTGTAAAGAAGGTGAGATATCCATAGGGCCTTATCAATGTCCATTGGGAGTCAGAGGGAGACAGATAGACTGTGAATTCAGGTGGCTAGTCTGGCCTAAATAATGAATTCAGAGACAATAAAGGCTACATAAAGAGACTGACTCTGTCTGTGAAAATCCAAACAAACAGCAAACAAATGAGAGTTTTCCTGTGAAACCTGAAAATGCCCGACTTTCGCATAAACCAGCCATGAAGGCTGTTCAACCTCCACCTCCAATGAGAAGTAGGGTGTACCTGGAAGATAATTAAGAGATAAACAGTCAAGCAACAGCCCCATCCACGCTTTCTGACACATGGTCAAAGGGTAACCTTCAACTTTTGCTTTTTTTCCTTTGAAAGGAATAGGCCTTGTTCTGGCCTGTAAGTCTGTGTGTGCGTCTGTGTGTGTATTTTTCCCCAAAACAGGGTTTCTCTGTGTAGCCGTGGCTGTCCTGTCCTGGACTTGCTCTGTAGACAGGGCCAACCTCAAACTTATAAAGATCCGCCTGCCTGCCTCTGCTTCCTGAATGCTGGGATTAAAGGCCTGCAACACCATGCCCAGCTTTGTTTCTGTTCCCTGCCCCCAGTGTTCACATTTAAGTCCATCCATATGAGTCTGGTGTCCGAGAAGGGTCAGTGAGTGGCCACTCTTGAACACATAACCAAAACAAAACAAAACCAAATTACCAATGGGGAAAGGTAAAAGCAGGCTAATCTCTGTTTCCAGGCCAGACTGGCCTACAGCAAAAATTCAAAGACAGCCATTCCCATCATAAACTAGCCTGGCTGGTTTGGTTGTTTGGTTGGGTACTTTTGTTTTTGTTTTAGTTTTTGAGGCAGGTTTTCTCTGTGTAGCCTTGCCTATCTTGGACTGACTTTGTAAACCAGGCTGGGCTTGAACTAACAGAGATCTACCTGCATCTGCTTCCAGAGTGCTGGGATTGAATGCCTGTGTGTTTTTAATTCCCTGGTACTTTATTGTCCATTAAATTTGATTTTATAAGTTAGATGGCTCTCTCTCTCTCTCTCTCTCTCTCTCTCTGTGTGTGTGTGTGTGTGTGTGTGTGTATGTGTGTGTGTGTGTGTAAATGACCATGTGTGTTCTGATACGCTCATCCTTTATGATTGCTCATACAAACTATGATTGAACCTTAGACACTGATGAGTGGCTAACCCAAACCCTAACCGGGCCAACCCCACAGGCCATATAAAGTGAAAGTAGAATAAGCCCAGGTAAAATAGAGCAAAAGTGACCTGCCTGATAAATCAGTTATTGGCAAATCAGTTAGGGAAGGCAGCTTCGGGGAGGGAGGCTCCTTTTGAAAACACCTCACCTCTTGGGGTCCCTCCTTGGTTGTGTCTTCTGTTGCTGGCAACGCTGTTCCTGCCCAGCCCCAACTTCTGGTATCAGACTAAATACAGAGTTAGAGCAAATTAAAGCACCAGTCCAATGGTGCTAGAGATGATCTTCTCTTTCCAGCTGCTGGGTGCTGACATGATAGGCATGTATGGATTAAGTGCATGCAGTAATAACAGGATGGAGCCCAGGGCTTTGGAAGCACACTAGGCCGTGGCTTCCCCGTCCCCCCCCCCATCCCCATCCCCGTCTCTCTCTCTCCCTCTCACTCTCTCTCTCTCAACATTTTTTGGTGTGGGAGTGGGTGGCTCTTTTTGCCCAGAATGACTCCTACTTTTTAGGGATGGGCCAGCATGTTCATTACAGGGAGGAGTGGAGCCCAAAGCTTTTGAAGCACCCTAGGTTAGGGTTTCCCCTTCGCTCATGCGTCTGGAGCACTGAAGGTAAGGGAGGTGGAACAATCCATGGCCCCTGCTACCATGGTTACCATATAAAATTAAAGCAAATTTAATAGTGAAATAAAAATCAAATTTTTGCCTTGAATCACAACACAACACTCAGGATGCAGAGGCAGGGAGATCACTGTGAGTTGGAGGCCAGCCTGGTCTACAGATTGAGTCTGGGATGGACAAGGCTACACAGAGAGACCCTGTCTTGACAAACCTAAACAAAACAAACAAACAAAAACAAAAAAGGCACCAAAAACAAAAATTAAGTATGCTAAAAAGACACATGAGCAACCCACTCACAATCTGTTTATTTCCAGACATGGGCCAGCATATCCAAATTTAATGCAGCACAGAGAGAGTTTCAGATTCCATAACCTATAGATACATAGATAGATAGACAGACAGACACACAGACACACAGACACACAGACAGACAGATGGTAGTTAGGATAAGATTCACTGGAAATCACTCACTATCCCTCTCCAGATCAGACCTCCATTCAATGTAGAGAATACTAACTGCTTTATATCCACTGATTGATTGGATTAAAGGTGAGTTTGTGTGTGCGCACAAGCGATACCACACCCGGGCTCCTTTCATTTCTTTACCTTCCATTGATCAAAGTCTGGGGTTCTAGTGGTCAGTGTGTGGCTAATCTTGAACCCATAATGCTGTCACTTTATTATATGTTTAGCTTAAAGTCAAAATCTCTGATGGTGTTCACCAAAATGAAGCCACCTTCTGGAGGGCAGATATCAAGTTGCCTTACCTCACCAATATGGAAGCAGTCCTGGGACATACTTTTCAAGGTCGTTTATTCTGGAGGACCAGAACTTAAACGCAATTTGCATGTGTGGAATTCTGAGAAAGTTCTCCTAATCTACACAGTACCCTCGCTGTGTGAAAAGAAAAGCAACCAACTGTTTAACTCCCTGTCTTTTAAAAAACATGTTTATTAATTAATAAAAATATTAGAAGGAAGCCAGGCGTGATGGCGCATGCCTTTAATCCCAGCACTCGGGAGGCAGAGGCAGGCGGATCGTTGTGAGTTCAAGGCCAGCCTGGTCTACAAAGTGAGTCCAGGACTGCCAAGGCTAACACAGAGAAACCTTGTCTCGAAAAAAAAATATATATTAGAAGGAGGAGAAGGAAGATGAGGAGGAGGAGGAAAGGAAGGAACGAAGGAAAGAACTAGGCCTGGTGGCAGCAATGCACTGATTATTTAAATTTTTCATGGCATTAGTCATAAGAAAAAAATAAAATGAAGCAGATATAATTAATTGTCCTGGCATGCACCTCCAGGCCCTGCTTCCCTTAATTTAATTTATTTATTTACTTATATATATTGGTTTTTTGAGACAGGGTTTCTCTGGGTAGCCTTGTGTGGCCTGGAACTCTGTTTTTAGACCAGACTGGTCTCAAACTCACAGAGATCCACCTACCTCTGCCTCCCAACGGATGGGATGAATGGCATGTGCCACCATGCTGGTCCTTTCATCTCTTTATCTCCAAGAAAGTTTCTAGGTAGTCCTGGGAGTTCCAACCTAAGTCCATCTACACATCAGTTTCAAAGACAGCCAGAGGGGGAGAGAAAGAGAGAGAGAGAGAGAGAGAGAGAGAGAGAGAGAGAGAGAGAGAGACTTTCTCCAAAAACATTAGATAAGTAAGATACACAGACAGAAAGACAAATGGAGGCCAAGAAAAATAGTTTCCTCATGTAATCACAGCAGAGACAGGTTGACTTCTGTGTTTGGTTTTTCCAAGTACATATTTAAGTCTTTATTCAGCCATCTATCAAGGATAAACTGCTCCTTTATTTAGTGTAGTCTCCGTACCCAATGTGTAACCATTGAAATCCCTAACTAGATGAGGCCTGCCTCCAGCTCACAGAGTTTCACCTGCCTCT
This sequence comes from Acomys kempi, assembly GCA_907164505.1. Lineage (NCBI taxonomy): Eukaryota > Metazoa > Chordata > Mammalia > Rodentia > Muridae > Acomys > Acomys kempi. The sequence goes on from OU015360.1 coordinate 58,925,063, forward strand.
GCCTTCAGATCTATGGCACTCAAGGCCTACAGGACGACAAAGGGCTGGCTTCTTTAAATTCTGGTTTCAGAAGTTAACACCAATGTGCATGTACAGAATTATAGGGAAGCCTATTCTGATCTACACAGTTCCTTCGCTCCATGAAAAGACAAACCACATGAAGGCTTAACTCGCTCTCTGAAAACAAAAAAACAAAACTTAAGAGCTGGATGAAGAGGTGGCTCATAGGTTAAGAGCACTGACTGCCCCTCCAGAGGTCCTGAGTTGTGTTCCCAGCGAGCACATGGCGGCTCTCGGCCATCTATAATTTGAACTAACGTCCTCCTCTGGTGTGCAGGCATACACGCATGCAGATAGAGCACTGTACACATAATAATGAATAAATATTTTTAATTGAAAATAAACTTTTACATTAATCATAATGACAGGGGTAAAAACTAGTTCAGAATCTTTAAGTAGCCAAGAGGTGGTGGCACATGCCTTTCTTTAATCCCAGCACTTGGGAGGCAGAGACAGGTGGATTGTTGTGAGTTTGAGGCCAGGCTCATCTACACAGCGGGTCCAGGACAGCCAAGGTTCCATAAAGAAATGCTGTCTTCAGGATCTAAAACCAAAACAAAACCATAAGAAACAAAAAAATTTAGACCGAGGAGCTAAACCAGACCTCTGAGATTGTTCCTTTCATTTTATTTACCTTTATTTCATTTCATTATTTTTTTATTTCTTTTTTTTTGGGCGGGGGCAAGGGATTCGTTTTTCACGTTAGGGTTTCTCTGTGTAGCCTAGACTGTCCTGGACTTACTTGCTTTTGTAGACCAGGCTGTCCTAAAATTTACGGCAATCTGATTGCCTCTGCCTCCCGAGTGCTGGGATTATTGGCATGTGCCACCACCGCCTGGCCTTATTTTATTTTTTTTCTGTGCATCATTCGGTAAGAATGTGTCAGATCCCTTCTAGTGGCGGTGCAGACAGTTGTGAGCTGCCGTGTGGGTGTTGGGAATCCAACCCAGGTCCCTTGGAAGAGCTGACAGTGCTCCTCACCACTGATCCATCTCTCTAGTACCATTTGCTTTGTCTTCATGCTCTCTTTCTTTGAATTCTGAGGCACCATCACACAGGGGGGAAAAACATTTCCGAAGTGATCTTTTCTGTTCTCTGTGTTTACCATCCCTCTAGATGGCAGGGACTTGAATCCAATTTACATGGGGTGGGTGTCAGTGGGGCAGAGCAGAGGGTTGAGGGCGTGGTGGGCCAGTGGCACGGGGCGGAGGAGGGGCACTTGCAGGCACGCGGGGGAAAAGAGGGGATTGTGAGGAGCCTCTCACCCCTGACCTTGAAAGTACCCTTTAAATTAAAAGATTAAAAAAACAGTTATACAAACACACATTTGTTTTGGAATATAATTTTTGGTAGAAAGAAATATGTGGGTTCGCATACAAGCCCAAACATACACAAGAGACTGGAGAGACCAAAAGGCAGAGCAGCCGATGCCTGTACTTTTTTTCAGGGTACTATTTATGTGAAATGGGTTGGAGTCCTTCCTAGTCCCCTCTACCATGACCTAGAAGTGTGACTGTCTTAAGCTGAAATCAGGAGGCAGTCCATTTCTGGAAGAGGAAAGAAAGGGTTGCTATGAGTTCAAAGGCCAGCCTGGTCTACAAAGTGAGTCCAGGATGGCCAAGTCTACACAGAGAAACCTTGTCTCAAAAACAAACAAATAAACAAACAAAGTAACATAAAAAAATCTTAAAAGAATCCCACACTCATCTGCCGGGTATCGTATGGTGGCACACGCCTTTAATCCCAGCACTTGGGGGGCAGAAGCAGGTGGATCACTGTGAGTTCGAGGCCACCTTGGTCTACAGAGTGAGTCCAGGACAGCTAAGGTTACACAGAGAATCCCTGTCTGAAAAAAAAAGTAAAGATGAGACCATAGGAGCAACACCAGACCTCCCCCTCAGCTGCGTCGTTTCATTTTGTTTTTCTCTCTTTCTGTTCTCTTTGAGTTCTGCATTAAGTGTTCAGTGTTCTGCCTGCATCTCCACCTCTGGGCCAGGAGAGGGCGCCAGGTCTCCTCATAAATGGTTGTGAGCCACCATGTGGCTGCTGGGAACTGAAGGCTATACATTCCCAAGAGCAGCCAGTGCTCTTCAACCCTGACGCATTTTTATTTTTGTTATTTTTATTTTTCATTTATGTGGTTTTTCAAGACAGGGTTTCTCTGTGCAACAGCTCTGGCTGTCCTGGATCTCACGGAGATCCACTGGCCTCTGCCTCCCAAGCGCCAGGAGTAAAGGTGTGCGCCACCATTTTATGTTTCTTAATGCTCTCTTTGTTTTAAATGCTGAGGTGCTGTCACACAGAAAGGAGTATAACTTTACAGAATAATGCACCGTCATCCAGATGCTGTGGCGCTTGCTTTTAGATAAAAATAATGACATGGATGGGAAAAGACAGAATGACCCCATCCCCGGCCCCGCCCACGCGCCACCCCCCAGGACCGCTGTGGACACAGGGAGTAGGGGAAAGTGGACAACGCGGGGGTGGAGGGGTCAGGAGGAACGGGTAACAGGAAAGATCAGCCAGCAGCCACTGGCATGGCGGGATGCGCACCGCTGGGTTGAATCCTCCAGGCGGACTGTGAGGACCCCACCTGTTTACCTCTTAATGGTTTCACGCCCTCTTGAACTCTCTCTTCAAAGTTCTTTTCAACTTTCCCTTAAGGTACTTTTTGACTATTGGTTTCGTGCCAGTATTTAGCCTTAGATGGAGTTTACCACCCGCTTTGGGCTGCATTCCCAAGAAAGCCGACCCCAGGAAGACACGGGCCTGGCGCGCCAGGAGCCGCTAATGATCTCACACCGTACATGGGTTGGGCCTCGATCAGAAGGACTTGGGCCCCCCATGAGCGGCGCTGGGGAGTGGGTCTTCCATATGCCACATCCCGAGCCGCACCACGCAGCAGGGATTCAGCGCTGGGCTCTTCCCTGTTCACTCGCCTTTACTGAGGGAATCCTGGTTAGTTTCTTTTCCTCTGCTGACTAATATGCTTAAATACAGCGGGTCACCACGTCTGATCTGAGGTCGCGGAGCCAGAGGGAGGGGATGCAGTGTGGCTGGAGAGGGGCGGCAGCCGTGGGAAAGGGACCAAGGCCCCTTTCTTCTCCACCACCCCGCCCTGCGTCCATGACACACGTCCGACGGGTCCGTGAGAGAAAGAGCGAGAAGATCGACTGGGAGGAGCTCAGAGGCAGAGGCTGCGGTGAAGCGGGAACATGATCCGGCGACCTCGCTTTGGCGAGCTGCTGGGGTCCCGGGGCACACAACTTGGCATGGCGACGGGGCCAACATGCGCCTCCTCTCCACGAACCCACCCCCCGGGGAGGGCTCACATAGGCAAACTGATGGACCGCGGCACCCAGCGGGACCGTCGATGCAGCAGGACAACCCCCGGGTGGAGGAAAGACGGAGAAGGCAGCAGGGCCGGTCCTTGGAGCACAGACCGACGGTGCAGCCCCGGCATGGGCTCGGCCAACCTTACTGGCTCGGGCGGCACGACGATGCTCACAGATGGGGAAGGGGTGCGCGGAGTGGGAACCCGGACCCGGGGATTGGCGTGGCCACGTGAGACGAAGGCTGGACACGGTGGCAGAAGACGAAGGAGAACACGGAGGGCCGAGATCCGGACCCCGATGACTCCAAGGGGACGACGACTCTGCCTAGAGAGGGCGAACCCGGACCGTGACCCCTCTGTCACAGCCAACGCGTGACCGCTCGCGCCGCCACATAGCCTTCAACACAGACCCCGGGCACACGGGAAGACCGCAAGCGACCCCCCTTCCTCGCCGATAACTGCGCCTCTCGAAGAGCTGCGGCCTTTCTTTACGCTCTCCTCTGCACGGAGGCTGGGAGGAGGCAACGGCGGCATGTCGACAATCACCCCACATGTCTGAACTTCGGTGGACGGAGGTCCTGGAGTCGGGAACCCTGCGAACAAACCCCCAGCCGCGCGAACCCACTCCTCGGTGTTGGACACCGAAGGGGTTTGGCTATTGATCGTCAAGCGACGCTCAGAAAAGCGTAGCCCTGGGAGGAACCTGGGGCCGCAAGTGCATTCTAAGTGTCGATGATCAATGTGTCCTGCAATTCACATTAATTCTCACAGCTAGCTATGTTCTTCATGGACACACGAGCAGAGTGATCCACCGCTAACAGTCGTATGAGTTTTTTGTCGGGCGTGTGGGAGAGACAGGAGTCCCTCACTCACATCACACCTGCTGGCATCGGCACAGTGTCCCGCCCACCACACCGGGAGAGAGGGCTCGCCTCCGGCCTGCCAGCTAGAGCAAAAACAGAAGGAACACGAACTCCGGGGATGGGTCGGTCAGACGGAACGGGAAAAGGACCACAACACACTGACATGGGACCCGCCCGGCATCAAGGCCAAGGCGCCCATGACACGGGAAGCTGGGGAGACAAGCCGGGCGCGGCGGCGCGAGCCCCACGGGCTCCCAAAGGGGAGGCTCCCACCCCAACCCGCAACTACTCCTCGGGAGTGGCCCTGGAAGGGGGAAAGCGGGCGAGAGTCTGAGAGAGCCGCGGGAGGGAGAGTGGGACCTCAGACACCCCAAGGCCGACTCCCTACGTGCCCCACCGCTCCCCCCCAACCTTGGGGGCGGAAAGGTGACCTCACTAGGGGTCTTTAAACCTGCGCACCGGAAAGCGGCAGCCAGGTATACAGAAAGGTTCGGGGAGGACACGCGTGGTCAGAAAAGCAGGGAGAGGATGGATGCCAGACCCACCGTGGCCATCGCCAACCACAGGCAACACGCTCCGGGCTCGGTAAAGCCAGAGCCACGGCATAGGTGGACAAGATGAGATGCGACAGCACCCCCCACCACAATCACGACATAGACTCGCACCACCGCAAGGGGAGGAGAGGAGCCAAACGGGAAAGAGGGGTGGCCCTCGGGTCAAGGCAGGCACCAAGTGGGCGGGTTCGGCCACCCCGGGGAAGAAGCAGAAGGAGCAAAGAGATGGGAGAGGATTGCAAGAGAGGGACGGAAAGGGCAAGGGCTGCCCGCCGCACAACAGATGGCAACGCACCTGGCCTGCTCACCATCCTCTACCTCTTTCCTCTTCCCTCTTTCTTTCAACCCAGAAGACCTAATGACCGAGACCGACTGCATGCGGCAGCAGGAGATGTGACGTGGGACACGCAGCTCCCGGCCGGAGGAACAAAGACGGATGGAAGGATGGACGGACACGGCCAGCCGACCGGCGCCTCTCGTTAATGATCCTTCCGCAGGTTTACCTACGGAAACCTTGTTATGACTTTTACTTCCTCTAGATAGTCAAGTTCGACCATCTTCTCAGTGCCCCGCCAGGGCCATGGGCCGACCCCAGCGGGGCCGATCCCAGTGCCTCACTAAACCATCCAATCGGTAGTAGCGATGGGCGGTGTGTACAAAGGGCAGGGACTGAATCAACACAATCTTATGACCGGCACTTACTGGGAATTCCTCCTTCATGGGGAATAATTGCAATCCCCGATCCCCATCACGAATGGGGTTCAACAGGTTACCCGCGCCTGCCAGCTTAGGGTAGGCACAAGCTGAGCCAGTCAGTGTAGCACGCGTGCAGCCCCGGACATCTAAGGGCATCACAGACCTGTTATTGCTCAATCTCCAGTGGCTGAACGCCACTTGTCACTCTAAGAAGTTAGGGGACGCAAACCGCTCAGGGGTCGAGTAACTACTTAGCATGCCAGAGTCTCGTTCGTTATCGGAATTAACCAGACAAATCGCTCCACCAACTAATAACGGCCATGCACAACCACCCACGGAATCAAGAAAGAGCTATCAATCAATCTGTCAATCCTGTCCGTGTCCGGGCCTGGTGAGGTTTCCTGTGTTGAGTCAAATTAAACCCCAGGCTCCACTCCTGGTGGTGCCCTTCCGTCAATTCCTTTAAGTTTCGGCTTTGCAACCATACTCCCCCCAGAACCCAAAGACTTTGGTTTCCCGGAAGCTGCCCAGCGGGCCATGGGAATAATGCCGCCGCATCGCTGGGGAGCCGGGAGGGAGATCACCGGGTTGGTTTTGATCTGATAAATGCACGTATCCCCCCCACCCTGGGAGGATGGGGGGTCAGCGCCTGTCAGCATGTATTAGCTCTAGAATTACCAGTTAACCAAGTAAGAGAGGAGCGGCCGACCAAAAGAACCAGAACTGATTTAATGAGCCATTCGCAGTTTCACTGTACCGGCCATGCATACTTAGACATGCATGGCTTAATCTTTGAGACAAGCATATGCTACTGGCAGGATCAACCAGGTAGGAGCACGAGCTGAGCCTTCCCGGGGACGAGGCAGCGGGGATGTGGGGGGGGAGAGAGAGAGAGAGAGAGAGAGGAGGCAATAAGAGAGGCATGACTGGGGAGGTGCGGAGGGAGGCCAGCGTGTGAGTGAGTGAAACAGAAGTGTGAGCGACCCATGACGAGGGCAGCACACGACCGTTCATTCATGCCACAAAGCATGGCACACACATGGCGGGAAACACAGACCCCAGCCGCCGCAGACCAAAAATCTCGCAAAGTGCTCAGGCCCTCTCTTCTTCTGACACAGGCCACACACCACCCTCCAACCACCAGGATCGGCATCGGGAAGAGCCAGAATGACTGGTCAGCACCTAGCAGGGAGCGACCGGGATAATACACCGGCGTTGAGGGAAGAAGGGAGGAAAGGCGACCGGCAACGGGCTCCCCCAAGCGACACAACCCCTTCCCAACAGGGGGAAGCGCCAGACGGGGCAGTTCGGGGTCGGGCGGGACTGCGGGGGCAGACCTGGGAAGGCCACCCATCAGAACCCAACGGGACCTGGCAAGTCCCAGACCGTGAGAAGGACTCCCTCCCGGGTGTGACAGGCACCCCGGGCCTACTGACTGCGACACGCAAAGGCACATAGGCGGGAATGGCGGGGCACGTGGCCCGGCGGCGGGGCCTCTGCCGGTTATCCCCCCACCAACAACACCCAACGGCAGCGCGGTGCAAGGCTGGGGAGAGCGGGATCCCTGAACCCACCGGGAGGGGACCGGAAGACCGGGAAAAGCGGGCGGGAGAGACCACTCCAATGGGGGCAGCGGGAGAACCAACGGCTTTGGACAGACTCGGTGAGAGGTGGAGAATGGAGGGTGCTGCGTACTCGGGAACGCGTTGCATGAGCCCTGTGAGGCGAGGGAGAGGGCGATGCTTGGAAGCCCTCAAACCGCGCAGGGCAAGAGGGGGGCCCCTGAGAAGCCAAGGAGGAAAGGCCCAGACAGCGAGGAGTAGAGGAAGACACCAAATGGAGCCCCAGCCACCAACCCACTGGGGAAGAGAGATGCACAACGCCTCCTCCTGGAAGGCTGGCAGGGCCTGACGAGCCCCCACACGCACTGAGGCCAGCGCACCCACCACCAACAGACCACAAGAAAGCCACTAAGCCTCTCTTATCCCCTTGAGGGGTGGACAGAGGCACACGAGGCCTCCCACAGCGCCCCCAAGACATACACAATGCTGCGGCAAAGCCGCTGGGGCCGGGACGCCTCTCAAAAAGGCTCCACCCATCTCAAATTCTGGCGGGAGTTAGAGCAAATTAAATCACCAGTCCAATGGTACTAGAGATGATCTTCTCTTTCCAGTTGCTGGGTGCTGACATGACAGGCATGCATGGATTAAGTGCATGCAGTACTAAGAGGATGGAGACCATGGCTTTGGAAGCACCCTAGGCCATGGCTTCCTCTTCCCCTTCCCCTCTCCCCCCCCCAACTTCGGTAAAGGCTGGGGAAAAACCATCCATGAGGCTTGTCCCCACAGGGCAGGTCCAGAGAAATCAGACAGCCTCACACAGACATACTTGCATGCAAAATCAATACAGAAAGGACAGAAAAACAAACAAAAAAATAACAACAACAACAAACTGATGCACATAAAAGCAATAAGAAGAAAATAAGGAGAAATCAAATATGGATTTACAGAGAAAGAAAAAGGAAAAAAAAGCAAAATTAAAAATACAAGACACATATGGTTAGGGATCAGGGAGACCTTGCCTAAGACAGACAGAGAAGCAATGAATTGATCATTTTAATTTTCATGTTATTAGTTGTAATTAACCCCAGAACTCAGGAGGAAGAGGCAAAAGAGGCAAGCAGATCTTTGCCTACAACAGAGAAGGCCTGTCTCAAACAAAAGGAAACAAAAAACACTAAACAACAACAATAATAGACACACAGATAAAAAATCATTTAAAAGGGAAGACATGAAATATGGATTTACAGAGAGAGAGAGAGAAGTAAAAGTAAAAAACAAAACAGCAACAACAACAACAAAAACAAAAACAAAAACCTTAGGGTCAGGGAGACCCTAAGGCAGAGCAGCAAGGAACTGATCACCTTATTTTTCATTACATTAGTTGTAATTAAAACCTGAAATAAGACTACCACACCTCTAATCCCAGCACTTGGGAGGCAAAGCCAAGAGGATCGCTGTGAGATGGAGGCCAGCCAGGTCTCCAAAGCAAGTCCAGAACAGCCAAGTCTACATGAGAAACCCTGTCTGGAAACAAACAAGCTAACAAAAAAACTATAATTTCTTTAACCCCAAGAAAAGGTCTAGCTCCAACCTAGGTCAGTATGCAAAACGATTTCAAAGACAGACAGGAATACATAGAGAGACACTATCTCCAAGATAACTTAGTAGATAAGTAAGCAAGCAAGCAAGCAAGCAAATACATAGGTGATATATAGATAGATGATTACGGACATACAGACAGACAAATGGAGACGAATCCTCAGAGTTCCCTCATTTGATCACGGCAGAGTCAGGCAGCCTGTTCTACGTAGTGTTGGCTAGAATGTTTATTAACAATTAGTACGACTTCTATGTATTAGTAATGCAGCAGTGACTCTTTAACCAGTCCACAAAATCAGTGTGATTCTATAACCAGCACGAGAGAGAGAGAGAGAGAGAGAGAGAGAGAGAGAGAGAGAGAGAGAGGTAGAGAGATCTTGAGGTGAAGAAATTACTGAAAGCCTAGTGGTGGTGGCCCATACCTTTCTTTAATACCAGCACTCAGGCAGCAGAGTTAGGTGAACTGCTGTGCATTCAAGGCCAGGCGGGTCTACAAAGTGAGTCCAGGACAGCCAAGGCTACACAGAGAAACCCTGTCTCCAAACCAAAATCCAAAACCAAAAAAGAAAAAAGAAAAAAAAAGAAAGAAAGAAAATGAAAAAAGAAACAACCGAAGAGACATTAAATAAAAAAATTAAATAAATAAATCAATAAATAAAATTACAAATATTATTCTTGTGTGATAAAACAGGGGCCACACAAGCCCAGATGAAAGAAAGAAGTGAGAAAAAAGAAAAAAGAAAGGAAGAAATGAGGGAAGGATTGGTGTAAAGAAGAATTAAATATCTCAGACTGTAGGCACAAAAATACATGGGGTGCGGGGCAAGGGGGGCAGTGTTGGGTGGGTGCGGAGGGGGGAGAAAGCAGCTCATTAGACAGGCCTTCAGTGTTCTGCCTCTGTGTTCCATGAACACTGAAATCTCTTACAACTCAGTGAATCGTAAAAAGAAAAAGAAAAAAGAAAGGGGAAAGGAAAGGAAAAAAATTCCCGACTATACATTGATGCAACCAGTCACTACCTTCTGATTTGTCTGATTCTTCAAGATTCTTCTGTGCATGCACTGATGTGAGATCACTCACCTGTATGCTTATGTGTACCATGGTCTGACTTAGAAGTCAGAGATCTGCTTTCACAGAGCATGGATTAAAACAATGAACTACCAGGGCCAATTTGATTTCTTGAAGTTAGTAGTTTTCATTTTGTATTCCTTCTAGTTTTTTTATACTGTTTATCTATCACATATTTCTTTTTCTGTGTGTCTTCATTTTATTTTCAAAATCCCTCCCCCCCTCTGTCTCTCTGAGAGGGATGTGTATGTGTGTGTTCGTTTCTCTCTCTTCCCCATCCCACACCGTGTGGAGTGTGCAAGTCAAAGTTCAAACAAAGTTTGGCTTTTGACATCACCATAATGAAGCCCCCATGTGGACTGCAACCATCATGGTGTCTCACCTCACCAATATGGAAGCCTTCTCTGTCTTTTTGCTTTGTTTTCTTTCTTAAAAGAGTTTTTTTTTGTGTAGCTTTGGCTGTCCTGGACTCACTTTGTAGACCAAGCTGGCCTGGAGCTCACAGCGATCCGCCTGCCTCTGCCTCCCGAGTGCTGGGTTTAAAGGCATGTGTAACTGATGCCCAGCCAAACAAATATCTTTTTAAAAAATATACAAATTAAATACATATAAGCATGAACATAATTCACGTGTGATAAAACAGAGGCCACAGAAGCTAAATATTTAATTCATTACTCAGCTATTTATAAAGGATAAACTAGTCCTTTATTTAGTGTAGCCTCCATACTACACTAATACATAAATACAAAGATGATAGATAGATAGATAGATATATAGATAGATAGATAGATAGAGGAGGAACAGACAGACAAATGGAGACCAATGTTTATTAGTCATCAGTACTGATTCTATTTATTAGTAATGCAGCAGTGACTCTAAACAGTCCACAAAAACAGTATGATTCTACTATTCTCAGCACTATGGGCATACAGTGTGGTGGGAGTGCCGGGGGTAGGGAGAGAGAGGGGGGGAGAGGGAGAGGGAGAGGGAGAGGGAGAGGGAGAGGGAGAGGGAGAGACCTTGACTCAAAGAAATAACTGAAAGTCAGGGAGTGGTGCGCAGGGCTTTCTTTTATCCCAGGAGAGGCAGGCAGATCGCTATGAGTTTAATGCCAGCTTAGTCTACAAAGTGAGTCCAGGACCGCCAAGCCTACACAGAATCCCTCTCTCAAAAAACAGAAACAACAACAAAAACAAAATTAAATAAATAACCATAGAGATTAGTACAAAATAAATAAAAGAATGAATGAATAAAAATATGAACATAATTCATGTGTGATAAACCAAAGGCCACACAAGATGAAAGAAAGAAAGATAGAAATAATTAAGTATCTCAGCAACAGCTATCAATAGGACTTTATGGATGTCAGATGGGAGACAGAGTGAGGCAGATATGCTGTGAATAGTGAACGCTGGGGCTGGAGCCATGGATCAGTGGTTAAGGACACTGTTCTGCCAGAGGTCCTGAGTGCAACGCCCAGCAACAAAATGCATGGTGGCTCACAACCATCTATAATGTGATCTGATGCCTTCTTCTGGCCTGCCGGTGTATGTACATGCAGGCAGAGCACTGTATACATAATAGTCAAGAAATCTTCAAAAAGGAAAAAACAAAATAAAATTTAAAAAACCCTGTGAATTCATAGACAATAAAGGCTACAGAAAGAGACTGGCACCATCTCCTAAAACGAAACGAAACAAAACAAAAACCATCTGGGCATGGTGGTGACATACACCTTTAATGCCAGCACTTGCCAACAGGGTTTCTCTGTGTAGCATTGGCCATCATGGACTCACTTTGTAGACCAGGCTGGCCTCAAACTCACAGCGATTCCCTGCCTCTGACTCTCAAGTGCTGGGATTAAAGGTGTGCACCACCACGCCCGGCTCATTTATTTATCTTATAAGGTAAATATTTCATTCTTTTGAACAAGTATTTAATTCTTTACTTAAATACTTAGAAATGATAAAGTATTCTCCATACCCTATGTAACCTTGGAAATCCCTAACTAGATGAGGCCTGCCTCCAGCTCACAGAGTTTCACCTGCCACTACCTTAAGAGCTATGGGGTTAAAGACATACAGGACCCCACAGCTGGTTTCTTTAAGTTGTGGTTTCAGAACTTTAACCCAATTTGCATGTGCCGAATGACAGGGTACTCTGCTGATCTGCAAAGTCCCCCTTGCTCCATGAACAGATAACCCACATAAAGGTTTTAACTCACCATCTTAAAACAAAACAAACAACAGCAACAGCAGCAACAACAACAACAACAACAATAAAATATAATAAATAAATAAATAAGATCTGGAGTGGTGGCTCAGAGGTTAAGAGCACTGACTGCTCCACGAGAGGTCCTGAGTTGCATTACCAGCGAGCACACAGTGGCTCACAACCATCTGTAAAGTGATCTAATGTCCTCCTCTGACAGGCAGGCATACAGGCAGGTAGAGAGAGCACTGTATTCATAATAATAAATAAAGACATTTTTTAAACTGAAAATAAACTTTTAAAATAATAATAATGACAGAAAAAAAACCTAGTTCAAACTAGTTCAGAATCTTTAAGTAGTCAGGCTTTGGTGGCACACGCTTTTCTTTAATCCCAGCAATTGGGAGGCAGAGACAGATGTATCTTTGTGAGTTTGAGGCCCGCTTGGTCTAAACAGTGAGACTAGGACAGCGAAGGCTACATAGAGAAACCCTGTCTCTAAAAACCAAAACCAAATCCAAACCAAACAAAATTAGACTAAGGAACAACAGCAGACCTTTGTGATGGATCCTTTTGTTAGTATTCTAAGGCCAAGCCACACAGAAAAGAAATAATTCAAAAGTGATCTCTGTGTTTGCCATCCCTCTAGATGGCAGGGACATAAATCCAATTCACGTGTGTGTGTGTGTGTGTGTGTGTGTGAGAGAGAGAGAGAGAGAGAGAGAGAGAGAGAGAGAGAGAGAGAGAG
>OU015360.1:58940278-58945278 GCA_907164505.1 Acomys kempi
AGAGAGAGAGAGAGAGAGAGAGAGAGAGAGAGAGAGAGAGAGAGAGAATATTGTGAGGATGCTCTCTCTCCTGATATAGAAAGTATACCCACCCTTTAAATAAAAAAGGGAAGAAGAAAATAATAATGTAAATAACCAAGCAACCAACAAACAAATAACAACAACAACAACAAAAGACCTCTAAAAGCAGTCGTTTGTTTTGGAATATAATTTACAGGGGAAAGAAATGTGTGGGTTCACTTACAGTCTCAAACATAAACAGGAGAGCAACGAGACCAAAAGACAGAGCAGCTGATGCCTGTTTTTATCATTCAGGGTACTATATATGTGAAATGGTTTGGGGTGTTTCCTAGTCCCGTCTAGCATGACCTAGAAGTGACTGACTTAATGAGACATCAAGAAGCAGTCCATTTCTTGAAGAGGAAAGAAATGGGTGGTGGGAGTGAGATAGGTAGGAAGGAATGAAGGAAGAATGGGGTCAAAAAACAATCTCAGCATGTCAGAGGCAGTGGTCATAGCTAGAGACTGTGACTGATCTCTCAGCGGAGGAATAATTTTTAACACCTGTGAACTCGGTCGCGCACGCTTGTCCGCGCACACACACACAGAAACAAACACACACACATACACACACAGGATGAAACAAGAAAAGCTCCACTGAGTGCAGTTACAAAGACAGAATCAGTTGTTTTGTTATTTATCTTTAAAGATGTGTGTGTGTTCGCATGCACGTTGGGGTGTATAAAAGTCTTAGAAGGATCACATATGTACACTTTAACAAACCTTTTCTAGTTTAGAACCTCGAGGTCCCCATCTACCCATGGAACACGCCAGATTTCCATTGAGCCCTATCTCTTAAAAATGAGACCACAGGAGCAACACCAGACCCCCCTCTCAGCTGGGGCCTTTCATTTTGTTTTTCTCTCTTTCTATTTTAGATTAATCTCTGGATTAAGTGTGCAGTGTTCTGCTTGCCTCTCAGGACCTTTGGAAGAGCAGCCAGTGCTTTTAACCCCTTCTGAGGCATTTTTTACTTTTATTTCGTTTTATTTTATTTATTTTTGTGGGTTTTTTTGAGACAGGGTTTCTTTATGTAACAGCTCTGACTGCCCTGGAGCTCATGCCTGCCTCTGCCTCCCAAGTTCTGAGACAACAGGCATGCATGTGCCACCACCGCCCGGCTCCATTTCATTTTGCGTAATGCTCTCTTTGGTTTAAATGCTGAGGCACTGTCACACAGAAAAGGGTGTAATTTATGAGAACAAAACACCATCATCCGGGCACTGTGGTGCTTTCTTGATGATACCATCACAAGGGCAATATTGCCCCCGCCCCTCCAGTACTGGCACCAGTCATGGAGGAGGTGGGCGGTGCTCTCCCTCTCCACCTGGCAGGTGTGACAGACAAGTTTTGGTGTTTTGTTTTGTTTTGTTTCTGTCTCCCACTACCACCTCCCCCACACCCTCCGACTCGAGACAAGGTTTCTCGGTGTAGCGTTTGCTGTCCAGTCCTGGGCTCCTTTTGTAGACCAGGCTGGCCTTAAACTCACAGTGGTCTGCCTGCCTCTGCCTCCCGAGTGCTGGGATTAAAGGCGTGCATCACTATGCCATGCCTGGCTTTGTTTTTTATTTTGTTTTCCTTTGCCTTTAATCCCATTACTTGGGAGACAGAGGAGCAAGAATCACTTGCACTTGCAAGTCCAGGACAGAGAGGGTACACGAGAAACCTGGTCTGGAAACAAACCAACAAGCAAGTAAGCAAGCAAGCAAGAAACAACTACTATTTTTTTACCCCAAGAAAAGTTCTAGTTCCAAACTAGGTCAGTATACACAGCGATTTTCAAGACAGACAGGAATACATAGAGAGACTCTGTCTCCAAAATAATTTCAACACTGTGTAAGTAGATAAGTAAGTAAGCAAATACATCGATGATAGATAGATAGATTGATAGTAGATAGATAGATAGATAGATAGATAGATAGATAGGATTAAAGGTATGTGCCACCATGCCTGGCTAATATTTAATTCTTTACTCAACTATTTAAAAAGAATAAACTAGTCCTTTATTTAGTGTATTCTCTGTACTATACTAATACATAAATAAATAGATTTTAGATGCATACATACATACACACATAGATAGATAGATAGATAGATAGATAGATAATAGACACACAGAGAGACGAATGGAGACCAATCCTCATAGTTCCCTTATTTGATCACAGCAAAGTCAGGCAGCCTGGTCTAGGTAGTGCCAGCTACCTTCTAATGTTTATTTGTCATCAGTCAGTACTGAATCTATTTATTAGCAATGCAGCAATGACTCTATAGCCAGCCCAGAAAACCAATGTGATTGTTTACCCAGCATGAGGTGGGGAGGGGAGAGAGAGAGAGAGAGAGAGAGAGAGAGAGAGAGAGAGAGAGAGAGAGAGAGAGATCTTGACTAAAAGAAATAACTGTCCAGGCGTGGTGGTGCATGCCTTTAATCCTAGCACTTGGGAGGCAGAGGCAGGTGGATTGCTGTAAGTTCGAGGCCAGCCTGGTGTTCAAAGTGAGTCCAGGATGTCCAAGACAACACAGAGAAACCCTGTCTCTTAAAAGCCAAAAATAAAAAAATAAAAAGAAATTAATCCCCTAGAAGTCCAGCTTCCTTGACAGAGTCGTGTCAGCTAGTGGTAGTCAAGGCACTGTTTTTGCTTGTAAGCCTCAAAAAGTCTGTAGCTTGGCTGTTAAGAGTGTACCTCTTCCTAAACCTCAAACTTGCTAAGACAAATCCTTTGTAAGGGCAGTTGTCATTGCTAACAATCTACATCTCTAAGTTCTTTTGTTTGGTTGGATGGTTTGGTTTTTTGAGACAGGTTTTCTCTTTGTATCCTTGGCTGTCCCGGACTTGCTTTGTAGGCAATCCGCCTGCCTCTGCCTCCCAAGTCCTGGGGTTAAAGGCATGTGCCACCATGCCCAGCTACAACTCTGAGTTTTATTCCTTTTTTTATTTGTTTGTTCCTTTTTTTTGTTTTTTGTTTTGTTTTTTTGGATTTTTATCTTGGTTTTCCGACACAAGGTTTCTCTGTGTATCCTTTGCTCTCCTGGACCTGCTTTAGAGACAAGTGTGTGCCACAACACCGGAAGCTCTAAATTCTTTCCAAGGGTGGTTGTCAAATCATGAATGTGCTCTAGCAGCCACACCTGAAAAAGATCAAGCATTCACTATTTCTTGTTGTTTGTGCCAACGATACTGCCCCCTTCGAGTTTTCATACAAGTCATAGATCAAGAGGGGGTGTGAAGACCACAAGGGCAATGAGCAGAGCAAGGAATGCTGCAAAACAGCATAAATAAACTCCTCAGGACAGGCATCCTTCCAGGCTCTGCAGATCGGAGACACACCCTTTGTTGCAGTGCTAGCTAGTAGGGTGGGGCTGCAGGGGCCTCAACCAAGAGACAATTCTCCTCTACTCCCCCTCCCTGACCCCCGCCCCTCACAGGGTTTCTCTGTGTAAAATCCTTGGCAGACTTCAAATTCACAGAGAGCCCACCCCCACCCCCGCCAATAAAAACCTATTCACCCACCTGCCTCTGCCTTCCAGAGTGCTGAGATTATAGGCATGTGCAGCCTTAAGGGACAATTCTTTTTTTTTTTTTTTTGAGAGAGAGTGTCTCTCTGTGTAGCCTTGGCTGATTTTTTTTCTTTGTTTGATTGTTTGTTTTTATTGTGAGCTGAGTGATCTCACAGACAAAAGTTTTCCAAAATAGGGAAATTCAGTTCAGTATTGGCAGAGTCAAACAGAACTCTGAGGCCAACCTGGTCTACAAAGTGGGGTTGGGGTGGGCGATTCAATTACAGTTTGAAAGGACGATATTGCAATAAAGAATTCGCCGGGCAGTGGTAGTGCACGCCTTTAATCCGAGCACTGGGGAGGCAGAGGCAGGCGGATCGCTGTGAGTTCGAGGCCACCCTGGTCTTCAAAGCAAGTCCAGGGGCAGCCAAGGCTACACAGAGAGACCCTGTCTCCCAAAAATAATCCAAAATCCAAAAATAAGACAAACAAACAAACAAACAAACATACAAATAAATGGGAAAAAATGGAACCAAAAGCCAGGAAAAGGAAAGTATTTTCTCTGTACGTAAGCAATTCTAAGTTGTTGTGTTTTTTTTTGTTGTTGTTGTTGTTTTTTGTTTGAGGCAGAGGCAGGTAGATCTTCGTGAGCCTGGTCTACAGAGTGACTTCCAGGAGCTGTCACACAGAGGAAACCTCTGTCTTGAACCCGCCCACCCCGTACCCCTCCTAAAAGGGTGGAAAAAATCACTTTTCTTCGGGAAAAAGTATGTGTGGGGGTTCCTCTTTACTTCTGAAGGAAACAATGGGTCAAGCAAAGCCTTCCTTTGATTTTCATCCTCACATTGTGGGATTACATTGCAAGAGGAAGACTAGAGGAGTCACAGGTGGTTCTTTCAAAGTAAACCTTAAAGACCAGATCTTCAACTGGAGCGAACGAGGGTTTTTTGTTTTTTGTTTGGTTGTTGTTGTTATCCTTTTCTTGGGGGTGGGGGCGAGTTCTAAAACATTCCCTGTGAAAGCAAACTGAACTCATGCACCAGGAGAATCATGTCTCAGCAGTTAAGAGTACCGGGTGTTCTGACACTCCTCGTGAATACCAGTAGTCCACAGACAGATGCACGCACAGCCAGACAAGCTGAGAAACAAATAAATACATGGAAACTAATTCTTTATCGATTTATTCACTTTATTTTATTTTGTCAGGTTTAGTAAAAGAGGGCTGGGAGGTAGGGGGATGAAGCTTCATCTGTCGGTCCAGATGGGCTGGCTTTTTTCTCCAAGAAGAATCTTCCTTCTGGCCTCTCCCTACTACATGGAGGCAAGAAAGCAAGCAGAGAAAAACGGCTGTCAAGATGGGACCCATAACGCAAGTGTCCAATCCACAAATGCTGACAGGAAGGAGAAACAGAGAGAGAGAGAGAGAGAGAGAGAGGTGGGGGAGG
>OU015360.1:58950278-58959073 GCA_907164505.1 Acomys kempi
CCGGGGGGCTGTAACACTCGGGCAGGGTGAGGGCCCCCGGGCAGCCGGAACCGCAGGGGACCCGCCCTCCTGAGCCACCTTCCCCAAGACCAGGCCTTCCCAGCCTTCCCTGAGCCAGTCGCGGCACACCACCACGGAGGAAGTGCGCCAGGCATAGGCCGGTCGCCGGCCGGGGGCTGTCCTCCGACGACCCCACACCCGGCCCCGCCCGTGCGCCACCCCCAAGGCCCACCGCCCGCACGTGGATGCAGGGATACGGGAAAGGGGACGACGCATGGGTGGAAGGGTCGGGAGGAACGGGGAGCGGGAAAGATCCGCCAGGAGCCACCTTCAGGGCTGGATGCGCACTGCGAGGTTGAATCCTCTGGGCAGACTGCGCGTACCCCACCCGTTTACCTCTTAACGGTTTCACGCCCTCTTGAACTCTCTCTTCAAAGTTCTTTTCAAGTTTCCCTTATGGTACTTGTTGACTATCTGTCTCATGCCAGTATTTATCCTTAGATGGAGTTTACCTCCTCCTTTGGGCTGCATTGCCAAGCAACCTGACTTTGGGAATACCAGGGCCTGGCGCGCCAGGGGCCGCTACCGGCCTCACACCATCCATGGGCTGGGCCTCGATCAGAAGGACTTGGGCCCCCCACGAGTGGCGCCAGGGAGTGGGTCTTCCGTATGTCACATTTCCCGCGCCGTGCCGCGAAGCAGGGATTCGGCGCTGGGCTCTTCCCTGTTCACTCGCCATTACTGAGGGAATCCTGGTTAGTTTCTTTTCCTCCTCTGACTAATATGCTTAAATTCAGCGGGTCGCCACATCTGATCTGAAGTCGCGGAGCCAGAGAGAGGGGACGCAGTGTGGCAGGAGGGGGCTGCGGCCACGGGAAAGGGACCAAGGCCCCTTTCTTCTCCACCACCCCGCCCACTTTCCAAGACACACGTCTGACAGGTCCTCGAGAGAGAGCAAGAAGATCGACCCGGAGGAGCGCAGAGTTGGAGGCGGCTGGGAAGCAGGAACTCGAGTTGGCGACCTCGCTTTGGCGAGCTGCCTGGGTACCGGGGCACGCAACGTGGCATGCAGAAGGTACTGACATGTGCCGCCTCTCCCTGACCCCACCCCCCGGGGAGCACTCGCATTGGCGAACAGACAGACCTTGGCATCCCACGGGAACTTCGCCGGAGCGGGCCAATCCCCCGGGCAGAGGAAAGATGGAGAAGGTGGCAGGGCCAGTCCAGGGCACACAGACCGAAGGCACAACCACGGCACGGGCTCGGCCAACCTTATGGGCTCGAGACAAAGCTCCCAGATGGGGAAGGGGTGCGCAGGGCGGGAACCCAGACCAGGGCAACAGCGTGGCTGCGTGAGATGACAGGCAGACAAGGTGAAGGAAGACGAAGGAGAACTTGGAGGGCCAAGATCCGGACCCCGATGACTTCAAGGGGATAACGATCCCACCTAGAGAGGGCGAACCTGGACCACGACCCCTCTGTCACCGCCAACGCGTGACCACTCGAGCCGCCACACGGCCGTCAACACAGACCCCGGGGACACGGGAAGAACGCCAGCGACCCCCCTTCCTCGCCCACCACCTCGCACCTCGAAGCATTGCGGCCTTTCTTCATGCTCTCCTCTGCACTGAGGCCAGGAGGTGGCGACAGTGGCATACCGACAACCACCCCACACATCTGAACTTTGGGGGACGGAGTGTCCAGAGTCGGGAACCCTGCAAACAAACCCCCAGCCGCGCGAAACCACCCTTCGGAGACGGACACGGAAGGGGTTTGGCGATTGATCATCAAGCGACACTCAGACAGGCATAGCCCCGGGAGGAACCCGGGGCCGCAAGTGTGTTCGAAGTGTTGATGATCAATGTGTCCTGCAATTCACATTAATTCTCGAAGCTAGCTGCATTCTTCATCGACGCATGAGCCGAGTGATCCACCGCTAAGAGTCATATGAGTTTTTCGTCGGGCGTGTGGGAGAGACAGGAGTCCCTCGCTCACATCACACGTGCTGGCGTCAGCACAGTGCCCAGACTCCCACACCGGGAGAGAGGGCTCGCCTAGGGCAGGCCAGCAAGAGCAAAACAGAAGGAACACGAACTCCGGGGGATGGGTTGGTCGGACGGAATGGGAAAAGAACCAACACACACAGCAACAAGGGACCCGCCCAGCGAACACGGTCGAGGGGCCCACGACACAGGAAGCCGGGATGGCAAGCCAGGCACTGCTGGGCGAGCCCCATGGACGCCCAAAGGGGAGGCTCCCACACCAACACGCAACAACGGCCTAGGGAGCAGCCCTGGAAAGACGAAAGTGGTCAAGAGTCTGAGAGAGCTTTGGGAGGGAGAGAGGGACCTCACACACCCCCAGGCAGACTCCCTATGGGACCTGCCTCCCCCCCACCCCCGACCCTGTGGTTGGAGAGGCAACCTCCCCAGGGTTCTTTAAACCTGTGCACTGGAAAGGGGCAGCCAGGTACCTGGAAAGGTTCAGGGAGGACACTCGAGGTCAGAAAAGCCTGGAGGGGATGGATGCTGGACACCAAGGCCATAGCTGACAACAAGCAACACGATCCGGGCTCGGTAAAGCTATTTATTAGCAATGCAGCAGTGACACTATAACCAGCCCAGGAAATCAATGTGATTCTATACCCAGCAAGAGGCGGGGAGAGGGAGAAAGAGAGAGAGATAGACAGAGAGAGAGAGAGAGAGAGAGAGAGAGAGAGAGAGAGAGAGAGAGAATTGTGTGAGGAGGCTCTCTCTCCTGATCTAGAAACTATACCCACCCTTTCAATAAAAAAGAGAAGAAGAAATAAATAAAATAAATAACGAACCAACAAACAAAGAAATGATAACAACCTTAAAAAAAGAAAACTACAAGCAGTCATTTCTTTTGGAATATAATTTACAGGGGAAAGGAATGTGTGGGTTTACAGACAGGCTCAAACATGAACAGGACACCAGTGAGACCAAAAGACAGAGTAGCCGATCCCTGTTCTTATCATTCAGGGAACTATTTTTGTGAAATGGTTTGGGGTCCTTCCTAGTCCCCTCTAGCATAACCTAGAAGTGACTGACTTAAGGTGACATCAGGAAGCAGTCCATTTCTATAAAAGGAAAGAAATGGGTGCTGGGAGTGAGATAGGTACACACACACACACACACACACACACACACACACACGATGAAACAAGAAATCTCCAATGAGTGCAGTTACAAAGACAGAATTTGTTGTTTTGTTATTTATCTTTAAGGATATGTGTGTATTCGCATGCACGCTAGGGTGTATACAAGTCTTAGAAGAATCACATATGTACACTTTAACAACCCATTTCTAGTTTAGATCCTCGAGGTCCCCATCTACCCATGGAACACACCAGATTTCCATTGAGCCCTATCTCACTCCCTTAATAATGAGACCACAGGAGCCACACCACACCTCCGTCTCAGCTGTGGCTTTTCATTTTGTTTTTCACTCTTTCTGTTTTAGGTTGATTTCTGGATTAATTGTGGAGTGTTCTGCTTGCCTCTAAGGACCTTTGGAAGAGCAGCCAGTGCTTTTAACACCTCTTGAGGCATTTTTTAATTTTATTTTGTTTCTTTTTATTCTTTTTGTTTTTCAAGACAGGGTTTCTCTGTGTAACAGCTCTGACTGTGCTGGAGCTCACGCCTGCCTCTGCCTCCCAAGTTCTGAGACAACAGGCATGCATGCGCCACCACCGCCCGGCTCCATTTCATTTTGCGTAATCCTGTCTTTGGTTTAAATGCTGAGGCGCTGTCACATAGAAAAGAGTGTAATTTATGAGAACAACACACTGTCATTCGGGCACTGTGGTGCTTCTTGGATGATACCATCGCAAGGGCAATACTGGCCCCGCCACTCCAGTACTGGCACCGGCTATGGCGGAGGTGGGCAGTGCTCTCCTTCTCCACCTGGCGGGTGTGACAGCCAAGTTTTGGTGTTTTGTTTTGTTTTGTTTCTCTCTCCCACTACCACGAACCCCATATCCTCCGCCCGGAGACAGGGTTTATCGGTGTAGCGTTGGCTGTCCAGTCCTGGGCTCCATTTGTAGACCAGGCTGACTTAAAACTCACAGCAATCTGCCTGCCTCTGCCTCCCAAGTGCTGGAATTAAAGGCATGCACCACTATGCCATGCCTGGCTTTGTTTTTTGGTTTTGTTTTCCTTTGCCTTTAATCCCAGCACTTGGGAGACAGAGTCGAGAGAATCACATGCACCTGCAAGTCCAGGACAGGCAAGGCTGCATGAGAAATTTTGTCTGGAAACAAACAAAGAAGCAAGCAAGCAAGCAAGCAACCAAACAAAAAACTACAATTTCTTTAACACAAGAAAAGTTTTAGTTCCAAACTAGGTCAGTATACACAGCGATTTTCAAGACAGACAAGAATACATAGAGAGCCACTGTCTCCAAAATAATTTAAACACTCTGTAAGTAGATAAGTAAGTAAGTAAATACATCGTAGATAGATAGATAGATAGATAGATAGATAGGATTAAAGGCATGTGCCACCATGCCTGGCTAAATATTTAATTCTTTACTCAACTATTTAAAAATGATAAGCTAGTCCTTTAGTTAGTGTATTCTCCGTACTATACTAATACATAAATATATAGATAATAGATACATACATACATACACACATAGATAAATAGATAGATAGATAGATAGATAGATAGATAGATAGATAGATGATAGACACACAGATAGACAAGTGGAGCCCAATCCTCATAGTTCCCTCATTCGATCACAACAGAGTCAGGAAGCCTGGTCTAGGTAGTGCCAGCTACCTTTTAATGTATATTAGTCATCAGTCAGTACTGAATCTATTTATTCGCAATGCAGCTGAGACTCTATAACCAGACCAGAAAATCAATGTGATTCTATACCCAGCACGAGAGGGGGGAGAGGGGAGAGAGAGAGAATTGTGTTAGGAGGCTCTCTCTCCTGATATAGAAAGTATACCCACCCTTTCAATAAAAAAGAGAAGAAAAAAATAACGTAAATAACCAACCAACAAACAAACAAACAACAACAACAAAAAGACCACTATAAGCAGTAATTTGTTTTGGAATA
Organism: Acomys kempi; assembly: GCA_907164505.1. Lineage (NCBI taxonomy): Eukaryota > Metazoa > Chordata > Mammalia > Rodentia > Muridae > Acomys > Acomys kempi. Next base: position 58,955,367 of record OU015360.1, read on the forward strand.
TAATTTACAGGGGAAAGAAATGTGTGGGTTCACATACAGGCTCAAACATGAACAGGTGACAAATGAGACCAAAAGACTGAGCAGCTGTTGCCTGTATTTATCGTTCAGGGTACTATTTATGTGAATTGGTTTGGGGTCCTTCCTAGTCCCCTCTATCATGACCTAGAAGTGACTGACTTAAGGTAACATCAGGAAGCAGTCCATTTCTAGAAGAGGAAAGAAATGGGAGCTGGGAGTGAGATAGGTAGGAAGGAAAGAAGGAAGAAGGGGGTCAAAAACCAATCTCAGCACGTCAGAGGCGGTGGTCATAGATAGAGACTGTGACTGATCACTCAGGTGAGGATAAATTTTTAACACCCGTGCATGCTCGTTCTTGTGCGTGCACGCACGCATGCACCCACCCCCCCTCCCACACACATACACACACACCATGAAGCAAGAAAAGCTCCAATGAGTGCAGTTACAAAGACAGAATCGTTGTTTTGTTATTTATCTTTAAAGATATATGTGTATTTGCATGCACGCTAGGGTGTATATAAGTCTTAGAAGAATCACATATGTACACTTTAATAAACCATTTCTAGTTTAGATCCTCGAGGTCCCCATCTACCCATGGAACACGCCAGATTTCCATTGAGCCCTATCTCGCCCTCTTAAAAATGATACCACAGGAGCCACACCAGACCTTCCTCTCAGCTGGGGCCTTTCATTTTGTTTTTCTCTCTTTCTGTTTCAGATTGATTTCTGGATTAAGAGTGGAGTGTTCTGCTAGCCTCTCAGGACCTTTGGAAGTGCAGCCAGTGCTTTTAACCCCTCCTGAGGCATTTTTTCTTTTATTTCATTTCATTTTATTTCTTTTTGTGGTTTTTCGAGACAGGGTTTCTCTGTGTAACAGCTCTGACTGCACTGGAGCTCATGCTTGCCTCTGCCTCCCATGTTCTGAGACAACAGGCATGCATGTACCACCACCGCCCGGCTCCATTTCATTTTGCTTAATGCTCTCTTTGGTTTAAATGCTGAGGCGCTGTCGCACAGAAAAGAGTATAATTTATGAAAACAACACATCGTCATCCTGGCGCTATGGTGCTTGCTGGATGATACCATCAAAAGGGCAATATTGGCCCCGCCCCTCCAGTACTGGCACCTTCCAGGGAGGAGATGGGCGGTGCTCTCCCTCTCCACCTGGCGAGTGTGACAGCCAAGTTTTGGTGTTTTGTTTTGTTTTGTTTCTCTCTCCCACTACCACCTCCCCCACATCCTCCGCACCGAGACAGGGTTTCTCGGTGTAGCGTTGGCTGTCCAGTCCTGGGCTCCCTTTGTAGACCAGGCTGGCTTTAAACTCACAGCGATCTGCCTGCCTCTGCCTCCGGAGTGCTGAGATTAAAGGCGTGCACCACTATGCCATGCCTGGCTTTCTTTTTGCTTTTGTTTTCCTTTGCCTTTAATCCCAGCACTTGGGAGATAGAGGTGAGAGAATTACTTGAACAAGACCTCTGAGACGGTTCTTTTCATTTTATTTACCTTTATTTCATTTAATTATTTTTTTTATTTCTTTTTTTTTGGGTGGGGGAAGGGGATTCGTTTTTCACGTTAGGGTTTCTCTGTGTAGCCTTGACTGTCCTGCACTTACTTGATTTTGTAGACCAGGCTGTCCTAAAATTTACGGCAATCCGACTGCCTCTGCCTCCTGAGTGCTGGGATAATTGGCATGCGACACCACTGCCCGGCCTTATTTTAATTTTTTCGGTGCATCAGTCGATATGAATTTGTCAGATCCCTTCTAGTGGTGATAGAGACAGTTTGGACCTGCCGTGAGGGTGTTGGGAATCCAACCCAGGTCCTTTGGAAGAGCCGACAGTGCTCCTCACCACCAATCCATCTCTCTAGTCCCATTTGCTTTGTCTTCATGCTCTCTTTCTTTGAATTCTGAGGCACAGCCACACCGGGGGAAAAACATTTCCTAAGTGATCTTCTCTTTTCTCTGTGTTTACCATCCCTCTAGATGGCAGGGATTTAAATCCAATTCACATGGGGTGGAGGGTAGGGGGGCAGAGCAGAAGGTGGGGCACGAGGTGAGCCAGTGGCGTGGGGTGGAGGAGGGACACTTGCAGGGACGTGGGGGGACATGGTGGGATTGTGAGGAGCCTCTCACCCCTGACCTAGAAAGTACACTTTAAATTGAAAGTGTAAGAAAATAACAGTACTACAAACACACATTTGTTTTGGAATATAATTTATGGTAGAAAGAAATGTGTGGGTTCTTATACAAGCCCAAACATACAGAAGAGACTGGAGAGACCAAAAGTCAGAGCAGCCGATGGCTGATCTTTTCGTTCAGGGTACTATTTATGTGAAATGGGTTGGAGTCCTTCCTAGTCCCCACTACCATGACCTAGAAGTGTGATTGTCTTAAGCTGATATTAGGAAGCAGTCCATTTCTGGAAGAGGAAAGAAAAGGTTGCTATGTGTTCAAGGGCCAGCCTGGTCTACAAAGTGAGTCCAGTATGGCCAAGGCTACACAGAGAAACCCTGTCTAATAAAAAAAACCAAACGAACAAACAAAGAAACATAAAAAAATATCTTAAAAGAATCCCACATGCATCTGCCAGGTATGTTATGGTGGCACACACCTTTAATCCCAGCACTTGGGAGGCAGAGGCTGGTAGATCACTGTTAGTTAGAGGCCTCTTTGGTCTACAAAGTGAGTCCCGGACAGCTAAGGCTACACAGACAAACCTTGTCTCTAAAAAAGTAAAGATGAGACCATAGGAGTAACACCAGACCTCCCCCTCAGCTGCATTGTTTCATTTTATTTTTCTCTCTTTCTGTTCTCTTTGAGTTCTGCATTAAGTGTGCAGTGTTCTGCCTGCATCTCAACCTCTGGGACAGGAGAGGGCGCCAGGTCTCCTCATATGTTTGTGAGCCACCACGTGGCTGCTGGGAACTGAAGGCTATACCTTCCCAAGAGCAGCCAGTGCTCTTCAACGAAGACATATTTTTATTATTGTTATTTTTATTTTTTATATTTGTGGTTTTTCTAGACAGGGTTTCTCTGTGCAACAACTCTGGCTGTCCTGGAACTCACAAAGATCCACCGAAATCTGCCTCCCAAGCGCCTGGAGTAAAGGCGTGCACCGCCATTTTATGACTCTTAATGCTCTCTTTGGTTTAAATGCTGAGGTGCTGTCACACAGAAAGGAGTATACTTAACAGAAAAATGTACCATCATACATATGCTGTGGTGCTCGCTTTTAGAGAAAAATAATGACATGGATGGGAAAAAACAGGACAAATAAAACAACAAACCAAAAATGCACATAAAATTTACTGAATCATTAATAAAGAATAAGCAATGAAACGTGGGCTTACAAACATCAAAAAGATAAAGAAAGAGACATATGGTTAGAGAGACCCTAAGGCAGAGTAGCCATGAACAGAGAAACTGATCATTGTATTTTCAGCAATTACAACAGAAAACACAAATAGAATTGACTGGTCTGGAAGTTTTCCTGTGTCTCAGGCAGACTTATGTAGTTAGTTTTGGGTTCTTTGAGAGCTAGTTTCTTTTTGTAGCCTTCACACACAAACAGAAACACACACATACACACACACAAACTGGGGGGGCGAAAATGAAGGGGGAAGGAAAGAGAGAAAAAGAGCGAGAGAGAGAGAGAGAGAGAGAGAGAGAGAGAGAGAGAGAGAGAGAG
>OU015360.1:59034022-59046522 GCA_907164505.1 Acomys kempi
TCTCTCTCTCTCTCTCTCTCTCTCTCTCTCTCTCTCTCTCTCTCTCTGTGTGTGTGTGTGTGTGTGTAAATGACCATGTGTGGACTGATACCCTCATCATTTATGTTTGCTCATGCAAACTATGATTGAATCTTAGTCTCTGATGAGTAGCTAACGCAAACCCTTATTGGGCCATCCCCTCTGGCCATACAAAGTGAAAGTAGAATAAACAGAGAGCTGTGAAAACAAGGGAAACCTTCCTTCTCTAACTGGGAGGCCCAAGTGAAAGAGTGCGAAAGTGACCTGCCTGACAAATCAGTTAGTGGAAAATCAGTTAGGGAAGGCAGCTTCGGGGAGGGAGGCTCCTTTTGAAAACACTTCACCACTTGGGGTCCCTCCTTTGTTGTGTCTGCTGTTGCCACCAATGCTGTTCCTGCCCAGCCCCAACTTCTGGTCACACACTAAATACAGAGTTAGAGGAAGTTAAAGCACCAGTCCAATGGTGCTAGAGATGATCTTCTCTTTCCAGCTGCTGGGTGCTGACATGACAGGCATGCATGGATTAAGTGCATGCAGTACTAAGAGGATGGAGCCCAGGGCTTTGGAAACCCTCTAGTCCTTGGCTTCCCCTTCCCCTTCCCTCCTCCCCTCCCAATTTTTGGTAAAGCAGTGGAACAACCATCCATGAGGCTTGCCCACACAGGGCAGTTCCAGAGAAATCAGACAGCCTCACGCAGACATACTTCCATGCAAAATCAAAACAGAAAGGACAGAAAAACAAACCAAAAACAACAACAACAACAATAAACTGATGCGCATAAAAACAATAAGAAGATAATAAGGAGAAATGAAATATGGATTTACAGAGAAAGAAAAAGTAAAAAATATGCAAAAGTAAAAATACAAAATCCATATGGTTAGGGATCAGGGAGACCTTGCCTAAGACAGGCAGAGCAGCAATGAATTGATCATTTTAATTTTCATGTTATTAGTTGTAATTAACCCCAGCACTCATGAGCCAGAGGCAAAAGAGGCAAGCAGATCTTTGTCTACAACAGAGAAGCCTTGTCTCAAACAACAACAACAACAAAAAAACACTAAACAACAACAACAATAGACACACAGATAAAGAAATCATTTAAAAGGAAAGACATGGAATATGGATTTACAGAGAGAGAGAGAGAGAGAGAGAGGGAGAGAGAAAGAGAGAGAGAGAGGTAAAAGTAAAAATACAAAACAGCAAAAACAACAACAACAACAAAAGCCAAAACCTTAGGGTCAGGGAGACCCTAAGGCAGAGCAGAAGGAACTGATCACTTTATTTTTCATTACATTAGTTGTAATTAAAACCTGAAATAAGACTACCACACCTCTCATCCCAGCACTCGGGAGGCAAAGCCAAGAGGATCGCTGTGAGTTGGAGGCCAGCCTGGTCTCCAAAGCAAGTCCAGGACAGCCGAGGCTACATGAGAATCCCTGTCAGGAAACAAACAAGCAAACAAAAACTACAATTTCTTTAACCCCAAGAAAAGGTCTAGCTCCAACCTAGGTCAGTATGCACAACGATTTCTAAGACAGACAGGAATACATAGAGAGACACTGTCTCCAAAATAACTTAGTAGATAAGTAAGTAAGCAAGCAAGCAAGCAAGCAAATACATAGGTGATATATAGGTAGATGATTACAGACACACAGACAAACAAATGGAGACCGATCCTCATAGTTCCATCATTTGATCACGGCAGAGTCAGGTAGCCTTTTCTACGTAGTGTTGGCTAGAATATTTATTAACAATTAGTACGACTTCTATGTATTAGTAATGCAACAGTGACTCTTTAACCAGTCCACAAAATCAGTGTGATTCTATACCCAGCACTAGAGAGAGAGAGAGACAGAGAGAGAGAGAGAGAGAGAGAGAGAGAGAGAGAGAGAGAGAGAGAGAGAGATCATAACTTGAAGAAATTCCTGAAAGCCAAGCGATGGTGGCCCATACCTTTCTTTAATTCCAGCACTCAGGAAGCAGAGGCAGGTGGACTGCTGTGAATTCAAGGCCAGGATGGTCTACAAAGTGATTCCAGGACAGCCAAGGCTACACAGAGAAACTCTGTCTCCAAAAACCAAACCAAAAAAGCAAGAAAAAAGAAAAAAGAAAAAAGAAACAACCGAAGAGACATTAAATAAAAAATAAAAATAAATAAATTAATTAATAAAATTATAAACATTATTCAGGTGTGCTAAAACAGGGGCCACACAAGCCCAGAAGAAAGAAAGAAGGAAAAGAAAAAGAAAAAAGGAAGGAAGGAAGGAAGGAAGGAAGGAAGGAAGGAGGGAAGGAAGGGTAAAAAAATAATTAAATATCTCAGACTGTGGGCATAAAAATACATGGGGTGCGGGGTGGGGGGGCCAGAGTTGAGTGGGTTGGGAGGGTGGAGAAAGTAGCTCATTAGACAGGCCATCATTGTCCTGCCTCTGTGTTAAATGAACACTGAAATCTCTTACAACTCAGTGAATCGCAAAAAGAAAAAGAAAAAAGAAAGAGGAAAGGAAAGGAAAAAAATTCCCGACTATAGATTGATGCAACCAGTCACTACCTTCTGATTTTTCTGATTCTTCAAGATTCTTCTGTGGGGCACTGATGTGAGATCACTCACCTGTATGCTTATGTGTACCATGATCTGACTTAGAAGTCAGAGATCTGCCTTCACAGTGCATGGATTAAAGCAATGAACTACCAGGGCCAATTTGATTTTTTTTTTGGTTTTTTGAGACAGGGTTTTTCTGTGTAACCTTGGCTGTCCTGGACTCGCTTTGTAGACCAGGGTGGCCTGGAGCTCTCAGCAATCTGCCTGCCTCTGCCTCCTGAGTGCTGGGACTAAAGGCGTGTGCAACTGATGCTCAGCCAAACAAATATCTTTTTAAAAATATACAAATTAAATACATATAAGCATGAACATAATTAACGCGTGATAAAACAGAGGCCACACAAGCTAAATATTTAATTCGTTACTCAGCTATTTATAAAGGATAAACTAGTCCTTTATTTAGTGTAGCCTCCATACTACACTAATACATAAATATAAAGATGATAGATAGATAGATAGATAGATAGATAGATAGATAGATAGGGGAGGCACAGACAGACAAATGGAGACCAATTTTTATTAGTCATCAGTAATGATTCTATTTATTAGTAATGCAGAAGTGACTCTAACCAGTCCACAAACACAGTATGATTCTACTATACTCAGCACTATGGGCATACAGTGGGGTGGGAGTGCCTGGGGTAGGGAGAGATTGAGAGGGAGAGGGAGAGGGAGAGGGAGAGGGTGAGGGTGAGGGACAGTGAGAGGGAGAGGGAGAGGGAGAGACCTTGACTGAAAGAAATAACTGAAAGCCAGTGGATGACAGCACATGGTTTTCTTTGATCCCAGGAGAGGCAGGCAGATCGCTATGATTATGCCTGGCTTTGATTTTGGTTTTGTTTTCCTTTGCCTTTAATCCCAGCACTTGGGAGACAGATGCCAGAGAATCACTTGCACTTGCAAGTCCAGGACAGGCAAGGCTAAATGAGAAACCGTGTCTGGAAAAAAACAAGCAAGCAAGCACGCAAGCAAAAAACTACAATTTCTTTTACCCAAGAAAAGTCTATTTCCAAACTAGGTCATTATACACAGCGATTTTGAAGACAGACAGGAATACATAGAGAGACTGTGTCTCCAAAATAATTTAAACACTGTGTAGGTAGATAAGTAAGTAAGTATATATATCAATGATAGATAGATCGATAGATAGATCGGTAGATAGATAGATAGATAGATAGATAGATAGGATTAAAGGTGTGTGCCACCATGCCTGGCTAAATATTTAAGTCTTTACTCAAATATTTTAAATGATTAAACTAGTCTTTTATTTAGTGTATTCTCCGTACTATACTAATACATAAATACATAGATGTTAGATACATAAATACATACACACATAGAAAGATAGATAGATAGATAGTTAGATAGATAGAGAGATAGATAGAGAGATAGATAGAGAAATAATAAACACACAGACAGACAAATGGAGACCAATCCTCATAGTTCCCCCATTTGATTACAGCAGAGTCAGGCAGCCAGGTCTGGGTAGTGCCAGCTACCTTCTAATGTTTATTAGTCATCAGTCAGTACTGAATCTATTCATTAGCAATGCACCAGTGACACTATAACCATGCCAGAAAATCAATGAGATTCTATACCCCGCATGAGGGGAGAGAGAGAGAGAGAGAGAGAGAGAGAGAGAGAGAGAGAGAGAGAGAATTGTGTGAGGAGGCTCTCTCTCCTGATATAGAAAGTATACCCACCGTTTCAATAAAAAAGAGAAGAAGAAAAAAATAAAATAAATAACCAACCAACAAACAAACAAATAACAACAACAACAACAAAAGACCACTATAAGCAGTCATTAGTTTTGGAATATATTTTACAGGGGAAAGAAATGTGTGGAATCACATACAGGCTCAAACATGAACAGGAGAGCAACGAGACAAAAAGAGACAGAGCAGCCGATGCCTGTTCTTAAATTTCAGGGTACTATTTATGTGAAATGGTTTGGGGTCCTTCCTAGTCACCTATAGCATGACCTAGAAGTGACTGAATTAAGGTGACATCAGGAAGCAGTCCATTTCTTAAAGAAGAAAGAAATGGGTGCTGGGAGTGAGATAGGTAGGAAGGAAAGAAGGAAGAAGGGGGGTCAAAAACCAATCTCAGCACGTCAGAGGCAGTGGTCGTAGCTAGAGACTGTGACTGATCACTCAGCTGAGGATTAATTTTTAACTCCTGTGCTCGCGGGGACACGCGCTTGCGCGAGCGCGCGCACACACACACACACACACACACACACACATACACACACACAATGAAATAAGAAAAGCTCCAATGAGTGCAGTTACAAAGACGGAATCGGTTGTTTTGTTATTTATCTTTAAAGATGTGTGTGTGTTCGCATGCACACTGGGGTGTATATAAGTCTTAGAAGAATCACATATGTAAACTTTAGCAAACCATTTTTAGATTAGATCCTCACGGTCCCCATCTACCCATGGAACACGCCAGATTTCCATTGAGCCCTATCTTGCTCTCTTAAAAATGAGACCACAGGAGCAACACCAGACCTCCCTCTCAGCTGGGTCCTTTCATTTGGTTTTTCTCTCTTTCTGTTTTACATTGATTTCTGGATTAAGTGTGGAGTGTTCTGGTTGCCTCTAAGGACATTTGGAAGAGCAGCCAGTGCTTTTAAGCCCTCCTGAGGCATTTTTACTTTCATTTAATTTTATTTTATTTCTTTTTGTGGTTTTTAGGGACAGGGTTTCTCTGTGTAACAGCTCTGACTGCCCTGGAGCTCATGCCTGCCTCTGCCTCACAAGGTCTGAGACAACAGGCATGCATGAGCCCCCATCGCCCGGCTCCATTTCATTTTGCGTAATGCTCTCTTTGGTTTAAAAGTTGAGACGCTGTCACGCAGAAAAGAGTGTAATTTATGAATACAACACACCATCATCCAGGTGCTGTGGTGCTCGCTAGATGATACCATCGCAAGGGCAGTATTGGACCAATCCCTCCAGTACTGGCACCGGCCATGGAGGAGGTGTGCGGGGCTCTCCCTCTCCACCAGGCAGGTGTAACAACCAAGTTTTGGGGTTTTGTTTTGTTTTGTTTTTGTCTCCCACTATCACCACCCCCACACCCTCCGCCCCGCGACAGGGTTTCTCTGTGTAGCGTTGGCTGTCCAGTCCTGGACTCCCTTTGTAGACAAGGCTGGCCTTAAACTCACAGCAATTTGCCTGCCTCTCCCTCCAGAGTGCAGGGATTAAAGGCCTGCACCACCACGCCATGCCTGTCTTTGTTTTTGGTTTTGTTTTCCTTTGCCTTTAATCCCAGCACTTGGGAGACAGAGGCGAGAGAATCACTTGCACTTGCAAGTCCAGGACAGGCAAGGCTACATGAGAAACCTTGTCTGGAAACAAACAAATAAGCAAGCAAGCAAGCAAGCAAACAAACAAAAAACTACATTTTTTTTAACCCAAGAAAATTTCTAGTTCCAAACTAGGTCAGTATACACAGCAATTTTCAAGACAGACAGGAATATATAGAGAGACTCTGTCTCCAAAATAATTTCAACACTGTGTAAGTAGATAAGTAAGTAAGTAAATACATCGATGATAGATAGATAGACAGATAGATAGATAGATAGATAGATATATAGATAGATAGATAGATAGGATTAAAGGTGTGTGCCACCATGCCTGTCTAAATATTTAATTCGTTACTCAATTATTTTAAAAGATTAAACTAGTCCTTTATTTAGTGTATTCTCCATACTATACTATTACATAAATACATTGATGTTAGATACATACACACATACATATATAGATACATAGATAGATAGATAGAGAGATAGAAAGATAATAGAAACACAGATAGACAAATGGAGACCAATCCTCATAGTTCCCTCATTTGATCACCGCAGAGTCAAGCAGCCTGGTCTAGGTAGTGCCAGCTACCTTCTAATGTTTATTAGTCATCAGTCAGTACTGAATCTATTTATTAGCAATGCTGCAGTGACTCTATAACCAGCCCAGAAAATCAATATTATTCTATACCCAGCACGAGAGGGTAGGGGGAGAGAGAGAGAGAGAGAGAGAGAGAGAGATCTTTACTAAAAGAAATATCTTGCCGGGTGTGTTAGCACACCCCTTTAATCCTAGCACTCGGGAGGCAGATGCAGGCGGATCGCTGTGAGTTCGAGTCCAGCCTTGTCTACAAAGCGAGTCCAGGGCAGCCAAGGCTACACAGAGTGACCCTGTGTCTAAAAAAAAAAATCCAAAAATAAATAAATAAATAAATAAATGGTAAAAAAGGAACCCAAATCCAGGAAAAGGAAAGTATTTTCTCTGTACGCATGCAATTCTAAGTTGTTATAACATTCCTTCTGCGTACTGTGGGTTAAACTCTGTGTTCTTAAGAAAAATGTCCGTATTCAAAGAATAGCCAAATGGCTATGTGTGGTACCTGATTTTCAAACTTTTCAAAAAGCAAGGCCTGCCTGCCAGCCTTCCTTGAATTCCCAGCACCCTGGATATAGAGGCAGACAGATCACTGTGAGTTCGAGGCCAGCTGGCCAGCCAGCCTTCCAGCCTGCCTGCCTGTCTGTCTTTCTGTCTGTCTGTGTCAAACCAAACCAAAGGATACCAAGTAGCAGGGCATGCCATGTATCTGGGCCATAGGAGGACAATGAATCCTCACTGGGTTGTATATAGACTATGATGAGTTTGTGGATAGGAAACTATGATTGGAAGGCATGGTAGTAAATTAAAAATCGATTAAATTGAGAGCCCTGCCCCTCAGCAAACCTAATCGAACAAACTGTCATCAGTCTTGAAACCCTCAGGTAGTGAGTGTCTAAGCCAACTGTACGCTTTCATCCATCGGGAGTGTGCTTGGTTAAAAGAAACTGAAAAAAACAAAAAGAAAAACAAAGATGGGCAGGGGCTGGAGAGAGACGGCTCAGTGTTTAAGAGCACTGTCTGCTTAATTCCCAGCTCCCACATGGCAGCTCCCACCTCTCTGTCTTTAACTCCAGGTCTAAGGTTATCTGACACTTTCATGCCTGCCTCGTTCTCAGAAGTCGGAAGCAATTTTGGAGCTGCATCACAGTACAGGATCACCTCCAAGAAAGCCCACATGGCTAATGAGCTCCTTGAACAAGATGGCCCTCGGCATGCCTGGCAGTTGTGCACAGCCGAGCCAAAGAGTTTCTCATTCATGAAATAAAATAAAATACAAAAACCAAACCCTAGCCCTGAAATGATGATGTGGCTGGTGTGCCTGAAACAAAAATATAGGTATGTGACCCATCAGGAACAGGAAAAGGAACAGGTCTCTCTCAACACCAGGAGGACTTAACCAATCTTGGTCTACACTGATAAAGTTCCCCCCCACCCCCCTCATACTCAAAATGTGAGCTATAAATGGGGCAGCTCTCTCCACACATCTTGTGCCTTAAGACAGTGGAAAGTCTAGCCAGCACTCAGTCTGGAGGCAGAGGCAGGTAGATCTCCGTGAGCCTGGTCTACAGAGTGACTTCCAGGAGCTGTCACATAGAGGAAACCTCTCTCTTGAACCCTCCCACCCCCCACCCCTCCTAAAAGGGTAGAAAAATCACTTTTCTTCGGGAAGAAGTTGACACTAACCAGTCTGCAAAGAGGTGTGTGTTTGTGTTTGGGGGGTGGAGTGGGTGTTCCTCTTTACTTCTGAAAAAAACAATGAGACATGCAAAGCCTTCCTTTGATTTTTATCCTCACATTGTGGGATTACATTGCAAGAGGAAGACTAGAAGGGTCAGAGGTGGTTCTTTCTAAGTAAACATTAAAGACCAGATCTTCAACTGGACCGAGCAAGGGTTTTTGTTTTTGTTTTTGTTGTTTTTGTTGTTGTTGTTTTCCTTTTCTTGGGGGGGGGCGAGTTCTAAAACATTCCCTCTGAAAGCAAACTGAAATCATGCACCAGGATAATCATGTCTCAGCAGTTAAGAGTACCGGGTGTTCTGACACACTCCTCGTGAGTACCAGTAGTCCACAGATAGATGCACGCACAGCCAGACAAGCTGAGAAACAAATAAATACCTGGAACCTAATTCTTTATCCATTTATTCACTTTATTTTATTGAGTCAGAGTTAGTGAAAGAGGGTTGGGAGGTAGGGAGAGTACCAGCTTTGGGTCAGGAGGGGAGGGTTGTCTTCTTATGCTGTGAGGATGAAGTTTCATCTGTCGGTCCAGATGGGCTGGCTTTTTTGTTCAAGAAAAATTTTACTTCTGGCCTCTCCCTCCTACATGGAGGCAAGAAAGCAAGCAGAGAAAATGGCTGTCAAGTTGGGACCCATAAAGCAAGTGTCCATTCCACAAATGCTGACAGGAAGGGGGGAGAGAGAAAGAGACAGAGAGAGAGAGAGAGAGAGAGGGAGAGAGAGAGAGAGAGAGACGGAGGAGGGGGGAGAGACCTTCATCTAACACACAAAGTTTTAGGTAACACAATGCTTCCCAATGTCTCCTCCCTGTTTCTCTTCCCCACCTCCAGCAAATGACATCACCTCCCCCCCCCCCACACACACACAGAAAGGGGGGGAGCGCGCATCTGCGATCAGACCTGGAACAAAACAGAAAACTATGGTAGTCTGCTATTTCTGGAGCAAACACTGGACCTCTCTTCAAGGCGATCTGGTGTCTTCTTCTGGCCTGCAGATAAACATAGTTAAATGAATGAATGAATGAATGAATGAATGAATGAATAAGTAAATAAATAAAAAAGCTCCTGGAGGAGGTAGAGAAAGATTATGGTGCCCTCATCTGGCCTGCAGGTGCAGATAGATAGATAGACAGATAAATAGAAAGAAAGAAAGAAAGTAAAGAAGAAAGTTCGATCTTCACAGACTGAGTAATTAACCACATATTTATTAATAAATGGCTCCAGGAGGAGGAGGAAGAGGAGGAGGTGGAGGAGGAGGAGGAGAAAGATATCTGGTGCCCTCTTCTGGCCTGTACGTATATATATCTGCAGATAGACAAGCATAGGATAAATAGATAGATAGATAGATAGATAGATAGATAGAAATATAGATAGATAAATAGATAGCTTGATAAATAGATAAACAAATAGACAGATAAATAAATATGGATAGAAAGATAGGCAAATGAATAAACAAACACACAAATAAACAAGTAAATAAATAAACAAGTAAGTAAATAAGTAAATAAATAAATACCCCGCCCTTCCCCCTCCCCACAGTAGCATGGGAAAACAAACAAACTAAACTTCATCAAACTTCCGCGGTTAGTCAGAAGGGACAACTGGTCGACCTCCATGGTTATAGGACTCGCATAAGTTGTGTATACAGATATATATATAATTAAAAAAAGAAAGAGTCCAGAAGGTACATCTGGTCGACCTGAGGTGTCCCAAATGAGAGCGCGTGACTCCCCGAGTGGGACTACTGGTCTACCCGGTCTCTGGGGAGAAGGGCGGGGTTATCACCAACTTCCAGGCGGGTCGGGGCAAGAGCGAGGCAAACCGGGAAAAGACTACCCCGCCCCCCCAGCGGTCACACCGCTCCCACCGCCTTCGCTTCACACCCCGGCTTGGCTAGGGTCGGAGCAGGGGCAGGCGGGAATAGGCGTCAGTGGAGACGGAGCTGGGGGGCGCATTCTTCCGGAGGTGTGGAGGGGAAAAACAGGAACCCGTCATTCAGGAGACGGGGGGTGGGGGGGAGCGAGAGAGCGGTGAATGGTCCGCCAAGACAAACCCTTTTGTCAAGGGCTGACTTTCAATAGATAACAGTGAGGGAGCTGCTCTGCAACGTAGAAACCCCAACCCAGAAGTAGGTCCTCTACAATTGGTTTAGCGCCAGTTTCCACTTGAAGGTGCGCTGACGTGATGAGCGAGAGGGTGGCCCCCTTTCCAGCCTCGCCCTATTTCCCGGGACAAATGCCTCTCCGCACCGGACCCCGGTCCCGACACGCGGCGGGGAAGCCCGCCGGCCGGCTGGCGGCGACGCACCCGGGAGAGGGCGCACGCGTGATGGCAACGACGACGGACTGCTGGTGGGGACGGACAGGGACCCGGTTATCCGGGGCCAACCTAGGCTCGTTCGGCGCTGCCGTATAGTTCTGCCTGGGTGGGATTCTAACTTAGAGGCATTCAGTCATAATCCAACAGAAGGGGGAAAGAGAGCAAGAGTCTGAGAGAGCCACGGGAGGGAGAGAAGGACCTCACACCCACAGGCCGACTCCCTATGGGACCCGCCGACCCCCCCCCCCCCGATCCCGGGAGCAGAGAGGCGACCTCCCCAGGGGTCTTTAAAAGAAACTGAAAAAAGAAAAAGAAAAACAAAGATGGGCAGGACTGGAGAGAGACGGCTCAGTGGTTAAGAGCACTGTCTGCTCAATTCCCAGCTCCCACATGGCAGCTCCCACCTGTCTGTCTTTAACTCCAGGTCTAAGGTTATCTGACACTTTCATGCCTGCCTTGTTCTCAGAAGTCGGAAGCAATTTTGGAGCTGCATCACAGTACAGGATCACCTCCAAGAAAGCCCACATGGCTAATGAGCTCCTTGAACAAGATGGCCCTCGGCATGCCTGGCAGTTGTGCACAGCCGAGCCAAAGAGTTTCTCATTCATGAAATAAAATAAAATACAAAAACCAAACCCTAGCCCTGAAATGATGATGTGGCTGGTGTGCCTGAAACAAAAATATAGGTATGTGACCCAACAGGAACAGGAACAGGAACAGGTCTCTCTCAACACCAGGAGGACTTAACCTATCTTGGTCTCCACTGGTAAAGATCCCCCCCAACCCCCGCACTCAAAATGTGAGCTATAAATGGGGCAGCTCTCTCCACACATCTTGTGCCTTAAGACAGTGGAAAGTCTAGCCAGCACTCAGTCTGAAGGCAGAGGCAGGTAGATCTCCGTGAGCCTGGTCTACAGAGTGACTTCCAGGAGCTGTCACACAGAGGAAACCTCTGTCTTGAACCCTCCCACCCCCCAACCCTCCTAAAAGGGTAGAAAAATCACTTTTCTTCGGGAAGAAGTTGACACTAACCAGTCTGCAAAGAGGTGTGTATGTGTGTTTTGAGGGTGGGGTGGGTGTTCTTCTTTACTTCTGAAAAAAACAATGAGTCAAGCAAAGCCTTCCTTTGATTTTTATCCTCACATTGTGGGATTACATTGCAAGAGGAAGACTAGAGGAGTCAGAGGTGGTTCTTTCTAAGTAAACATTAAAGACCAGATCTTCAACGGGATCGAGCGAGGGTTTTTTTTTTTCCTTTTCTTGGGGGGGGGGGCGAGTTCTAAAACATTCCCTCTGAAAGCAAACTGAAATCATGCACCAGGAGAATCATGTCTCAGCAGTTAAGAGTACCGGCTGTTCTGACACACTCCTCGTGTGTACCAGTAGTCCACAGATAGATGCACGCACAGCCAGACAAGCTGAGAAACAAATAAATACCTGGAAACTAATTCTTTATCCATTTATTCACTTTATTTTATTGAGTCAGGGTTAGTGAAAGAGGCCTGGGGTGTAGGGAGAGTACCAGCTATGGGTCAGGAGGGGAGGGTTGTCTTCTTATGGTGTGAGGATGAAGTTTCATCTGTCGGTCCAGATGGGCTGGCTTTTTTCTCCAAGAAGAATCTTCCTTCTGGCCTCTCCCTCCTACATGGAGGCAAGAAAGCAAGCAGAGAAAACGGCTGTCAAGTTGGGACCCATCTTCTGGCCTGCAGATAAACATAGAGAAATGAATGAATGAATAAATAAGTAAATAAATAAAATAGCTCCTGGCGGAGGAAGAGAAATATTCTGGTGCCTTCTTCTGGCCTGCAGGTGTATGTATCTGCAGATAGATAGAGAGAGAGATAAATAATAAGATAAATAGAAAAAAGAAAGAAAGAAAAAAGAAAGAAAGAAAGATCTTCACAGACTGAGTA
>OU015360.1:59051454-59159755 GCA_907164505.1 Acomys kempi
GAGAGAGAGAGAGAGAGAGAGAGAGAGAGAGAGAGAGAGAGAGAGAGGTAAAAGTAAAATTCTGAGGAAGTTCTCCTAATCTGCACAGTACCCTCGCTGTGTGAAAAGAAAATAAACCAAACTGTTTAACTCCCTGTCTTTTAAAAAAATTGTTTATTAATTAATAAATATATTAGAAGGAAGCCAGGCGTGATGGCGCATGCCTTTAATCCCAGCACTCGGGAGGCTGAGGCAGGTGGATCACTGTGAGTTCAAGGCCAGCCTGGTCTACAAAGTGAGTCCAGGACGGCCAAGGCTAACACAGAGAAACCTTGTCTCGAAAAATATATATATATATTAGAAGAAGGAGAAGAAAGAGGAGGAGGAGGAAAGGAAGGATGGAAGGAAAGAGCCAGGCCTGGTGGCAGCAAAGCACTGATTATTTAAATTTTTCATGGCATTAGTCATGAGAAAAAAATAAAATAAAGCAGATATAATTAATTGTCTTGGCATGCACCACTAGGCCCTGCTTCCTTTAATTTCATTTATTTATTTACTTATTTATATTGGTTTTTTGAGACAGGGTTTCTCTGGGTAGCCTTGGGTGTCCTGGAACTCTGTTTATAGACCAGGCTGGTCTCAAACTCAAAGAGATCCACCTACCTCCACCTCCCAAGTGCTGGGATGAATGGCATGTGCCACCATGCTGGACCTTTCAGCTCTTCATCTCCAAGAAAGTTTCTAGGTAGTCCTGGGAGTTCCAACATGAGTCCATCTACACATCAGTTTCAAGGACAGCCAGAGGGGGAGAGAGAGAGAGAGAGAGAGAGAGAGAGAGAGAGAGAGAGAGAGAGTCTATCTCCAAAAACCTTAGATAAGTAAGTACATAAGTAGATAGATAGATGATACACAGACAGAAAGACAAATGGAGGCCAAGCATCATAGTTTCCTCATGTAATCACAGCAGAGACAGGTGGACTTCTGTGTTTGGTTTTTCCAAGTACATATTTAAGTCTTTATTCATCTATCTATCAAGGATAAACTGGTCCTTTATTTAGTGTACTCTCTGTACCCCATGTGTAACCATTGAAATCCCTAACTAGACGAGGCCTGCCTCCAGCTCACAGAGTTTCACCTGCCTCTGCCTTCAGAGCTATGGGAATCAAGGTCTACAGGACCACACAGAGCTGGCTTCTTTAAGTTCTGGTTTCAGAAGTTAAGCCCAATGTGCATGTACAGAATTATAGGGAAGCCTTTTCTGATCTACAGTTCCCTCGCTCCATGAAAAGACAAACCACATAAAGCCTTAACTGGCTCTCTGAAAACAAAAAACAAAATTTAAGAGCTGGATGGAGAGGTGACTCAGAGGTTAAGAGCACTGACTGCCCCTCCAGAGGTCCTGAGTTGCGTTCTCAGCGAGCACACGGTGGCTCACAGCCATCTATATTTTGATCTAACGTCCTCCTCTGGCGTGCAGGCATACACGCAGGCAGATGGAGCACTATACACATAATAAGGAATAGATACTTTTAATTGGAAATAAACTTTTAAATTAACCATAATGCAGGGGGAAAAATTAGTTCAGAATCTTTCAGTAGCCAGGCGGTGGTGGCACACGCCTTTCTTTAATCTCAGCACTCAGGAGGCAGAGACAGGTGGATTGTTGTGAGTTTGAGGCCAGCCTCATCTACACAGCGAGTCCAGGACAGCCAAGGTTCCATAAAGAAACGTCGTCTTCAGGAACCAAAACCAAAGCCAAACCAAAATAAACAAAAAAATTTAGACCGAGGAGCAACACCAGACCTCTGAGACGGTTCCTTTCATTTTATTTGCCTTTATTTCATTTTATTTTTTTCGTTTTTGTGGGGGGGAAAGGGATTGGTTTTTCACGTTAGGGTTTCTCTGTGTAGCCTTGAATGTCCTGGACTTACTTGGTTTTGCAGACCAGGCTGTCGTAAAATTTATGGCAATCCGATTGCCACTGCCTCACGAGTGCTGGGAATATTGGCGTGCACCACCACCGCCCGGCGTTATTTTAATTTTTTCTGTACATCAGTCGGTATGAATGTGTCATATCCCTTGGTAGTAGCGTTACAGACAGTTGTGAGCTGCCGTGTGGGTGTTGGGAATACAACCCAGGTCCTTTGGAAGAGCCGACAGTGCTCCTCACCACCGATCCATTACTCTAATCCCATTTGCTTTGTCTTCATGCTCTCTTTCGTTTGACTTCTGAGGCACTGATACATAGGGGAAAAAAAAAACTTCCGAAGTGATCTTCTCTGTTCCCTGTGTTTCCCATCCCTCTGTGACTAATCACTCAGCTGAGGATTAATTTTTAACACCTGTGAAAACAAGTGCATGCGCGTGCGAGAACACACACACACACACTCACACACACTCACACGATGAAACAAGAAAAGCTCCAATGAGTGCAGTTACAAAGACAGAATAGGTTGTTTTGTTATTTATCTTTAAAGATGTGTGAGTGTTTGCATGCATGCTGGTGTGTATATAAGTCTAAGAAGAATCTCATATCTACACTTTGACAAACCATTTCTAGTTTAGATCCTCAAGGTCCCCATCTACCCATGGAATGCACCAGATTTCCTTTGAGCCCTATCTCGCTCTCTTAAAAATGAGACCACAGGAGCAACAGCAGACCTCCCTCTCAGCTGGGGCCTTTCATTTTGTTTTTCTCTCTTTCTGTTTTAGATTGATTTCTGGATTAAGTGTGGAGTGTTCAGCTTGCCTCTCAGTACCTTTGGCAGTGCAGCCTGTGCTTTTAACCCCTCCTGAGGCATTTTTTACTTTTATTTCGTTTCTTTTTATTTCTTTTTGTGGTTTTTCAAGACAGGGTTTCTCTGTGTAACAGCTCTGACTGCCCTGGAGCTCATGCCTGCCTCTGCCTCCCAAGTTCTGAGACAACAGGCATGCATGCGCCACCACTGCCCAACTCCATTTCATTTGGCATAATGCTCTCTTTGGTTTAAATGCTGAGGCGCTGTCACACAGAAAAGAGTGTAATTTATGAGAACAAAACACCAACATCCAGGAGCTGTGGTGCTCGCAGGATGATATCATCGCAATGACAATATTGCCCCCGCCCCTCCAGTACTGGCAACAGCCATGGAGGAGGTGGGCGGGGCTCTCCCTCTCCACCACCGAGCAGGTGTGACAGCCAAGTTTTGGTGTTTTGTTTTGTCAAAAAACACATTTTTGACAAAGATGCCCAAATGCATCTGGAAGTGTGCAACTTGGTCCCTGAGATAGAAAACGTCGAGAAACTGTCGTTTCTGCTAGAGCTGTGCTTCTACATATGTATTTGTTGAACAGTGAAAGGGCACAGTAATGCACGTTTCTCCCAGCACATACACTGTTCCTATGGAAATGTGAAAAAATTGACGAGACACTTGTGGGAGATACTGTGACTAAAACTGAGCTTCTCTTCGCACAGGGAAGCATGAGAAATGCTGATTTCATCAAACACAGTTACATTATCAGAATATGTACTACTGGGCAAATATGCAAAACTAGTGAGTTCCAATGCTCGTCTCTTTAGCAAAAAACTCATTTCTGACAAAGTTGCCCAAGTGCATCTCAGAAGTGTGCAACTTGTCCATGAGTTATAAAACGTCGAGAAACTGTCGTTTCTGCTAGCGCTGTGCTTCTACACATGTATTTGCTGAACGTTAAATGGGCAAAGTAATGCACGTTTTATCCCAAAAAATACACTGTTTCTAAGGAAATATGAACACACTGAGGAGATACTTCTGGGAGCTACTGTGACTAAAACTGAGCTTCCCTACGCACAGGGAAGCCAGAAAAATGCTGATTGATCAAACACAGTTACATACTCAGAACTGTACTACTGCGCAAATAGGCAAAAATTCTGCGTTCTTAAGCACTTCTCTTTAGGCAAAAAACTCATTTCTCACAAAGTTGCCCAAATGCATCTCAGAAGGGTGTAACTTGTTTCCTGAGTTAGAAAGCGTCGAGAAACTGTCATTTCTGCTAGCACTGTGCTTCTACACATGTATTTGCCGAACGTTGAATGGGCACAGTAATGCACGGTTCTCCCAGCAAATACAATGTTTCTAAGGAAATGTGAACACATTGATGAGACACTTGTGGGAGCTACTGTGACTAAAACTGAGCTTCCCTACGCACAGGGAAGCCAGAAAAATGCTGATTGATCAAACACAGTTACATACTCAGAATCTGTACTACTGCGCAAATAGGCAAAAATTCTGCGTTCTAAAGCACGTCTCTTTAGGTAAAAAACTCATTTCTAACAAAGTTGCCCAAAAGCATCTCAGAAGTGTGCAACTTGTTCCCTGAGTTAGAAAACGTAAATAAACTGTCATTTCTGCTAGCTCTGTGCTTCTACACATGTATTCGCGGAACGTTGAATGGGTACAGGAATGCATGTTTCTCCCTGGAAATACACTGTTTCTAAGGAAATGTGAAAACATTGACGAGACACTTGTGGGAGCTACTGTGACAATAACTGAGATTCTCTTCGCACAGGGAAGCATGAGAAATGCTGATTTCATCAAATATAGTTACATTCTCAGAATCTGTACTACTGTGGAAATAGGCAAAACTAGTGCGTTCTAATGCACGTCTCTTTAGCACAAACTCATTTCTGACAAAGTTGCCCAAATGCATCTCAGAAGTGTGCAACTTGTCCCTGAGTTAGAAAACGTTGAGAAACTGTCGTTTCTGCTAGCGCTGTGCTTCTACACATGTATTTGCTGAACGTTAAATGGGCACAGTAATGCACGTTTTATCCCAACAAATACACTGTTTTTAAGGAAATGTGAACACACTGAGGAGACACTTGTGGGAGCTACTGTGACTAAAACTGAGCTTCCCTATGCACAGGGAAGCATGAGAAATGCTGATTTCATCAAACACAGTTACATACTCAGAATCTGTACTACTGCGCAAATAGGCAAATATTGTGCATTCTAAAGCAAGTCTCTTAAGGAAAAAAACTCATTTCTGACAATGTTGCCCAAAAGCATCACAGAAGCATGCAACTTGTTCCCTGAGTTAGAAAACATCGAGAAACTGTCGTTTCTGCTAGCGCTGTGCTTCTACACATGCATTTGCTGAATGTTGAATGGGCACAATAATGCACATTTCTCCCAGCAAATGCACTGTTTTTAAGGAAATGTGAACACACTGAGGAGACACTTTTGGGAGCTACTGAGACTAAAACTGAGCTTCCCTATGCACAGGGAAGCATGAGAAATGCTGATTTCAACAAACACAGTTACATACTCAGAATCTGTACTACTGCGCAAATAGGCAAATATTGTGCATTCTAAAGCAAGTCTCTTTAGGCAAAAAACTCATTTCTGAAAATGTTGCCCAAAAGCATCTCAGAAGTGTGCATCTTGTTCCCTGAGTCAGAAAACATCGAGAAACTGTCGTTTCTGCTAGCGCTGTGCTTCTACACATGCATTTGCTGAATGTTGAATGGGCACAATAATGCACGTTTCTCCCAGCGAATACACTGTTTTTAAGGAAATGTGAACACACTGAGGAGACACTTGTGGGAGCTACTGAGATTAAAACTGAGCTTCTCTAGGAACAGGGAAGCAAGAGAAATGGTGATTTCATCAAACACAGTTACATACTCAGAATCTGTACTACTGCGCAAATAATCAAAAATTGTGCTTTCTTAAGCAAGTCTCCTTTAGGCAAAAAATTGATTTCAGACAAAGGTGCCCAAACTGCTGTACCTATCTAACCCTCTGCTCTTATGCAATTTGACTGCTCTCATAATAGGTCTCTCTACCACTCTGCTCCAATATAACTCAACTCTTCTTGTGCCCATCCCCTTTAGCACTCTCCTCCTTTGCAACTCGACCTCTCTCATGTTCTGTCTCTCTATCTCTCTGTTCCATTACAACTTGACTCCGCTGCTGCTATGTCTCTCTAGCCCTCTTTTCCAATACAATTCAACCACTCTGCTGCTCTGCCTCTGTAGCCCTCTGCTTCTGTGCACCTCGATCCTTTAGTTGGTATGCTTCACTACGTGTCTTCTCCAATACAAGTCGAATCCTCTGGTGATGTTTCACTCTATCCCACTCCTCCTATGAAATTATACTCCTTTCATGTTCTGCAACTCTAGCACTCTAATCCAATACAGATAGACTCCTCCTGTGATTTGCGCATCTAACCCTCTCCTCCTATGCAACTCGACACCTCTTTTGTTCTGCCTCTCTGGACCTCAGTTCTTTCGTAGCTCCACTACTCTGCTGGTCAGCCTCTCTAGCCCTCAGCAACTCTGCAAATTGACTCCTCTTCTGTTTGAACCCTCTACCCTCAGCTCTTATGAAACTTGACTCCTCTGCTGCTTTGCCCCACCAGCCTTCTCCTCCTATGCCACTAGACTCCTCTGGTACTCTGCATCTCAATACTTGTGCTTTTATGCAATTTGGCTCCTCTGCTGCTCAACTACTATAGCAGTCTGCTCCTATGCAACTCAAGACCTACGGTGTTCTTCCACTCAAACCTTGGCATTATGCAACACAACTGTGCTGCTCTGCTTCTCTAGCCCTCTGTTTCAATACAACTCAACTCCGCTGGTTCTCTGCCCCTCTATCCCTCTGCTCTTTTGCAGTTTTACTTCTCTTCTGGTCAACCTCTCTAGGCCTCAGCTCCTCTGCAACTCGACTTCTGCTCAACCACTCTACTCTCTGCTCTTATGAAACCTACTCCTCTGGTGTTCTTCCCCTACAGCTTTCTGTTCCTTTTCCACTCAACTCCTTAAGGAAGTAGTGAGGTGCCAAAGGAATCATGAGGAGGTTTATTTACAGCAAAGGACTAAAGGAAACAGCGAAGGACTGAAGAATACAGTGAGTTGTTGAAGGATGCACCTAGGAGCTGAGTGATGGAGTGAGGAGTTGATGCATGCAATGAGGAGCTCACAGATGCAGTGAGGATCTGAGGGATGCAGGTAGGAGCTGAGGGATGAAGTGAGAGGTGAGGCATGCAGTGAGGAGTTGACAGATGCAGTGAGGAGCTGAGGGAGGCAATGCAGGGATAACAGATGCAGTGAAAAGTTGAAGGATACAGTGAGCAGTTAAGAAATTCAATGAGAAGCTGAGAAATGCAGTGAAGAGCTGAGGATGCTATGATGGTAAGAAGGGAAGTGGGAGGGACTGAGTGATACTGTGAGGAGCTGAGGGATGAGGTGAAGACTGAAGGACACCTGTAGATACTGAGGGATATAGTGGGGAGCTGAGGAATGCTGTGATGGGCTGAAATACACAGGGAAAGACTGCAGGATGCAGGGATGGACTGAGGTATACATGGAGGAGCTGAGGGATGTAGTGAGGTCCTGAGGACACAGGGAGGAAATGTGTGATGTATTGAGGAGATAAGGGATGCAGTGAAGAGCTGCATGAAACAGTGAGGGGCTGAAGGTTGCAGGGAGGGTCTGAAGGACACAGAGAGAGACTGAGGGATGTAGTGAGGAGATGAGGGATGCAGTGAGAGGCTGAATGCCACAGGGTGGGAATGTGAGATACAGTGAGGCACACATGGAGAGATTGAGAGACACATGGAGGCACTGAAGGATGCAGTGAAGAGCTGAAGGACATAGTGAGGGGCTGAAGGTTGCAGAGAGGGACTGAAGGACACAAACAGGGACTGAAGGATGCAATGAGGAGTTGATGGATAGAGTGAGGGGCTGAAGGACACAGGGAGGATGAGTGGTACAGAGGTCAACACAGGGAGGGACTGAAGATTGCAGTGTGAGGCTGAGGGATGCAGGGAGGGGCTGAAGGACACAGGAAGAACTGAAGGATACAGTGAGCGACACAGGGAGGCATTGAAGGACACAGGGAGGGACTGAAGAATGCAGTGAGGAGCTGAAGGACAGAGGGAGGGACTGAGGAATACAGTGAGGAGCTGAGGGATGCAGTGTGGGGCAAGAGGGAAAAGGGCTAACTCATATTTCAGCTCAAAGAGGGTATTCTTTTTCTGGTCTTAACTAGCATCCCCAAAGAATTAATCATTCTTCCAATAATTATTTATACTATCTGACTCTGAACATCAGCAGATTTCTACAAGAGCTGGAGAGATGGCTCAGAGGGTAAGCGTACCTGCTGTTCTCCCAAAGGCCCTGCGTTCAATTCCTAGAAGCCACATAGTGGCTCAGAACCATCTAAAATGGGTTCTTGGTGCCCTCTTCTGGTGGGAAGGCATACATATATGGAGAATACTGTACACATAATAAATGTGCATACACATATTTATTATACATAATATACATACAAAATGTACATAATAAATCTATTAAAATAATGCTAAAGGACATGAAGATTCCCATGAAGTACTGATATAATCTCTGACTGGGGTTACCAAGGAAAGTCTTTGTAAAGAATTTTCTTAAATCAGTCTTTTTCCAACTTTTTTCTTTGTGAGGGAAAAGCATTTGGAAAATGACACCTGCAAGATCCCAAGGTTGGGGCCAGGAAGTGGGACCCAGAAAATGGTTTAGCTTTGTCTCCCTTAAAAGTTCTTATAAGTTGTCACTAATGTCTGGGCATAGCGGCCGATGCCTTTAATCCGAGTACTCGAGAGGCAGAGGCAGGAAGTTCTCTGTGAGGACAGTCTGGGCTACAAAGCGAGTCCAGGGTAGTCAGGTCTGCCACACAGACATCAAGTCTTGGGGATGGCGGTGAGGAAGTTGACTCTAGAATCTGCCTTTCCTACATGGCAAAGCCAATTGCAGAAGACAAAACTTGTACCCCAGTAATCACAGTAAATGAGTCACACTGCAGCTCAGCAAGATATGGCAACCAGAAATTAGTGACATTTTTATCTTGTGGGTAACCAACAACTGTCTAATGGACTTGAGGTACTCACGTTAGGAGAAATTTCCTGCCTGTTCATATATATCAAACTAAATACTCGTGGATGGAATGTTCAAAGACCCTGAAGAACATATGACTGCCATTTTCCTAAACATAATTTCTAAAAATATTCTAATTATCTTTATACCCACATATAATTTTAGCTTTTACCTGTCTAAGAGGCTTATTTTTGTGGTGATCGGAACAATGATAGAGATCCATGACTGGACAAAATGTAAAGAATAAGAGATTATATGGTACCCAGCCACAGTTACTACATCTAAGCACAACTCCTACATCAGAACATCTAGGAAATTTATGTAAAAGGAGATGGAATTAGTGTAGAAGTCAGTGGACCAGGATGACTGCTGTGAGACAGTGTCTTCTGCCAATAGAAGAGAAGCTGAACCAAGGACCATGATGCCTCATTTGAGACAGTGTCTTGAGGGCATCTCAGAGAAGCTGAATACAGCACCAGGATGACTGCTGTGAGACAGTGTCTTCTGGACACAGCAGAAAAGCTGGACCCATGAAATCACAAAATATAGTTATTTAAACAAGACCTGATCAGTGACACCAACAGGTGACATGAAATGTAGATGTGAAAATTTCAGAGTGGCCCATCCCTAGTTGAAGAGTTGTAAAAGGACTCTCTTACATCTGTATGGAAGCATCATTACCTGTCAATAAAAGCAGATGGTCTGGTACATGAAGCCAGAAATAGCAGTTGGGAGGTCTGATAGGGAGAGTACGCATCTCTGGGATGTAGTGAGTCGGTATATTCACCTCAGACTTGGAGAGAGATGGACACATAAAACTGGAGGAGAGATAACCATGAACCATATCTCATGAGGTAACTGTGAGCCACATGGCATATGTAAGATAGATAAACAAGTAATTAAGTTATGAGATAGACAGGTAAATGAGCTGAAACTATTGGCCTGGGCAATTATTCATATATATAGGTCCTCAAAGTCATTATTCTGGGAGCTACAGTGCTGGAGAAAACATCCAGGTTTACATAGCGCTACAGGGAATCAATGGCTATGATATAATGCAAAATCATTTTTCTCTAGGGATAGGTTCCTTTATAGGTTACCAAATCTCAAGTGGCTAGTCCTAAACACATTTCCATATGAGCAACACTAACTAGATTATTGGGTGGAGAGGTGGGCTTGTTCGGGCTAGCAGTAATTTAAAAACTTGCAATGAATTTGAGAGGGATTAGGATGGCATGGTAGAAGTTGGAGGGGAAGGGACAAATGGAATTAAAATCAATGCCCTTGTATGAAATTCTCAAAAAAATATGTTTAAAGAGTACTACTTGCCTGAAATATTTATTTTTGTTTTGAAATTATAGTTTATATCATTTTAAGTTAAAATCAAGCATTAGTCTAAACAATTAAAAAGGTTGAAGAGACTTTTGCGGAGAATGCTTCTAATTCCTCTTACAACCACATATGGGCAAGGCCAGCACTCTAACAGTGGGATGGTAGCTCATCCATTTTTAGTAATGTGCCCAGAATGGCCCTGAACTTGTTCCACTCGTCTTAGTTTTTGAGTTCACAATGCTTGAACCTCCAGAATCCTGGAGGACTTCGAATTTGATCTCAGTGTGTCTAGAATAGCACATTTGATTTCACAGTGGCCCAATTTTCTCTTTTGCATTTCTTTTAACATTTTTTCAATGACATTATATTAGCTTCTTTTCCCACTAACTTTAATGCAAGTAGCTGAGTGTGGTGGCAAACACCTTTGGGTGCCAAGCAGCACTGGTGAGACAGAAGCAGGCTGATCTCTGAATTGAAGACCAGCCTGGTTTATAGAATAAGTTCTAAGGCACCCAGGGTACACAGAGAAATACTGTCTCAAAAACAAAAAAAAGCTTCAGGAAGGGTGTGTTTGAGTCATAGTTTGAGTGTACAGCCCACCATGGTGGGAAGGCATGGTCACAAATCAGGCATGGAAACAACAGGTAGAAGCTGAAAACAACAACAGGTAGAAGCTGGCATGCAGTGCGCTTTCTCCTTTGTTTGTTTGTTTGGTTGTTTTTTTGTTTTTGCTTTTGTTTTGCTGTTTTCTTGTTTTTAGCACAGGGGTGAGCCCTGGAACTCACTAGTAGAGATAGATGGCATTAAACTAACAGATTCACTTACCTCTACTTCCCAAGTCATGAGACAAAGATGTGTGCTATCAAGCCCGGCTTTCTTTCTCTTCCTCCTCCTATTCCTCCTCCTCTACCTCCTCATCTTCTACCTCCTCCTCCTCTACCTCCTCCTCCTCCTTCCTCCTCATTTTTCTTCCTCCTCTTTCTTCTAGTTCATGTCCCCAGCCCATGGAATAGTACCTGCTCAGTCAAACCTATCTAGAAACTTCTTCAGAAATTCACCCATAACTGAGTCTACCAATAATTCTAAATCCTTTCAAGTTGCAAACTGGCCAAAAGAGACATACCCTAATAGCATGATAGAACCTGAAATATAATAGATTCAAGATAATAAATCAGTTCAAATACCTCTTTCTGTACCTAACCTTACTATCTATTCCTCACCTCAGGCATTTTCCACCTGCTACCCATGATTCCAATTATTTATGTATTGTCTTAATCTTGCTTAGCTGCAAGTTCCTTGGGGGATACACTTCATTTGTGTTACATGATATTTCAACATTGACTTAAATTGAAAGTAAATACCAAGTACTTGTTCAGTCATAGTATAAATCAATGGCAGAGTTTTTACATAGCATGTACAGGCTCATCAGTTTGATCCCAGGTACCACCAGCAAAAACTGAAAATTAGTTAGAATTTGGTAGCCCAAATATAAACAACAAATAGACTTGTGATAGTTTAATAGATAATTAACATTACCAATGAAAAAGACATGAGGCTACCTGGTTAAAAATATATGAGATGTAGTTATATCTGTCCTGATCCTAACAAATGAGCTTCATGTTGTAATGTCTTGGATGTTGTATCTTTATTGCTGTAACAAATACTTGAGAGAGGCAACTGGAAGAAGATATTCTGGTTAGAATGAAAATATCCTCCAAGGCTCACATATTAAATACTTGGTTCCCAGTTGTTAGAACTGTCTTGAAAGTATTAGGAGGTGTGACTTTGTTGAAGGGGGGTAGAAAAGAAAGAAATTTTAAACTTGAAAAAAATATATTCTGTCATTGTCATCAGATCCATGGAATTTATTTTTGTACTTTCTACCACTATTTTATCAAAGAGGGATAATGTACCATTATGACAATGACAAGAGCCCTGTGGGACCCAGTATTCTAGGAAGGGCTGATTCTAACACCATCATAGGAATGGCAGTGAAAAGAGCTATAGCATCTGAGCAGGGCACCATACCATCACTGATGACAAACTCCTCCCTCAGGGCACTTTCTACACATTAGTAATTTGAAAACTATCTTAACAGCAGAAAACCAAGGATTTTTCTTCAAAGTCCTAACTGTATCACTTGATTAAATTAATATAAATGTTTTCTAACCAGGATTTAAATTATTCCTTGAAGATTACAATAACCGTCTTCCTTTACAGTGACAGATTCTGAACACTAGACACTCTTCTAAACAACTGGTCCATACTGATGTACCTCATCTTCAAAACACACTCCTGGATAGGCAGCCATTACTGTTATCATTTTGCAAGGAAACAGAGGCCCTAGATGTGCTAAATACTTTTCTGAGCTCACCAGGCTCTTTGATTTATGAGCCTAGACTCCTATAGCATTACAAAAATTGGCAGGTACAACTCTTGGTTTCACTGAGCATAATTATACTTTGTAAGCTGGTATCCTCTTAACGAATGTATCATCTATTTTCAAGGTGGTTGTCTTAACTCTCAAATAATAAGTCATTCATAAACATCCGCCAGTTTTCCAAAAGCACTATCAGAAGAAGAGAAGGCTCAGAGTGGTGCTCATACTGCTGGAGAGCCAAAGGCTAACTTTCCACACACAGTGTCAAACACCCATCTTCTGAGATGATGAGCCCTGCTTCCTGGGACAGCCAGTTAGCTACTAAAGTCAAGCCATTTAGAAAACAAAGGAGCCATGTTTAAAATATCAAGTTCAGTAAGTATGCATAATTAAAACCTCCCTCTATGTTGAATACTTTGTTTCTATTGTTAAGAATAGAGATCGGATATTTTTATTATTGATTCAAAAGTTATAAGTCCCCAGGAACCTTGAAATCTTAAAGGTGGAATTACTAATTTCTGCTTACCTTGGCTTTCACTGCTATATAATTAAGAATGTCCCATAAGCAATCAGCAGGTTCTTTTCAACATGGTCTATTGGACTTGGCTCTTCAAATGAAAGCTGTTTAAGTAAAAACCAAATCACTGTTCGATTGAAAGTTTTGAGTGGATGGTGTGGTTAAAAACTGTTTTGTCAGCACTAAGGAATGAAGCTCTTTCTATAGAGAATGTCTAAAGCTCCTTTAAAACCTGTCCTTTCAGGGACCACTGAGACAGCTCAGCGGGTAAAAGCCATCGAGTCTATTGACCTGAATTCAAAGCTTGAGATCCATAAAGTAGACACAGATATGTGACCAATATAATATCTTGAAGATTCTGCTGATTGCATCCAAGTGAAAGCAAAGGAAAGGAAAAATTAGTAATTCCACATTTAAGATCTCAATGATCTAGCAGGCTCTGTTGCCCCAGAAATTATGATAAAAATGTTTAGCTAACAGGGGTTCCCACTCCTAATCCCAGCAATCAGGAGGCAGAGGAGTTGGATCTCTGTAATTTCAAAGTCATCCTGGTCTACAAAATGAGTTCCAACTAAAGTTAAACAGAGATATCCTGTATCTGAAAAAAACAAAATAAAAAACATAACAACAACAACAACAACAACAACAACAACAACAACAACAACAAAATCACTCATTTTAAGTGCCCTGGCATATGAAAGACCACGCACACAATAGTAAATATGGTAAAATGTTAAAATATATTAAAATTAAAATCCATCCTTGAACATGCTCCAGAGGCTGAGGCAGGAGGTGTACAAGTATAAAGACCAGCCCTGGAAACTTGGGAAGATGCTATCTCCAAAGAAATAGTAAATAAAATGGGATGTAGAGTATTAGATAACTGTAGAGGAATTTTAATTCAGAACATGGCTGCTCTGTCAAGAGATTAGTTCGAAACTGGCCTTTAATCCAGGAGACAGGGCCAAGGGGATGGAGGGAAGAAGGAGGGGAGGACTGAGTGAGTGAGGGTGGGAGGGAGGGAGGGAGGGAGGAAGAGAAAGAAGGAGGCAGAGTTTACCAGAAAAGTCCTAGAGAGAACTCAGGTGAAGACTGAGTGAGCCAGAGGATGAGAAATGGTCAGGAGATTAGAGCATCTGCTGGAGTTAGTTTGAGGCCAATGAGAACAATTCAGCAATTGAGAGAGAAGCCAGATGGAATAAATCAGCTGGTAAGAATATTTGAGCCAGAACAGCTAAATTGAACCAGCCAAGCCTGAGCTCTGTAAGAACAAAAAAAGATGAGCTTATTAGTTATTATTAAGCTCAGAGGCTGAAAACATTCTTAGCCTAGGTTAGATTGTACATAGCCTAGAAGCTTCCAGGACTAGGCCTACATTAGCAGACAGAGGCAGTTAGCCTCAAGACAACAACCGAAATAGTGAATAAGTTATAATCTTACATATAACCCTTATAAGACCCTAGGTTGATGCCCAATGCCCATCACCACCTCCCCCCCCAAAAAAAAGATAAGATGAGGAAGGAAACAGAAGAGGAAAGACTTTGGGAGGCATTTCTAGGCTTAAATATGGACTGAGAGTGTGTGGATACTACATTCAGACTGTGAGTTGAATACTGATTTCCACTGATCATCTGAAGTCCTTGAATTCAAAGGGCAAATTTTCCAAAGCTATCTGTCTATCTGCAAATAATCAATGAGAATAGTTTTTAACCTTCCAATATTAAGCAACAGATAACAATGGCTGTCATAAAAGAAAACTAAGAAACCATAGGTATTACTAATAGGGAGATTAAAAGCCTGGTTGTGTGGGAGCATGCCTTCAATCCCAGCACTATTTGGGAGGCAGAGACATTTGATCTCTGCATTTGAGCCCAGCCTTGTCTACAGAACAAGTTCCAGGACAGCTAAGGCTACACAATGAAAAGTAGGCAGGAAGGCAGGAAGGCAGGAAGGCAGGAAGGCAGGAAGGCAGGAAGGCAGGAAGGAAAAAAAAAGACAGGCAGGTAGACAGGCAGGAAGGCAGGCAGGCAGGCAGACAAAAACTGGGGACATTACATGGACCACCAGACATGTCCAAGAAATAACATCATCTCTGGCATTTATTTTCATAAGTCCAGAACTTGTTCCCTGCCCTCCATCATTTCAGCCACCGCCAAGTCTTTGGAAGCTAAGACTGCCTGCCAGGAATCTGAGCTTCCTCTCAGGAGAATTCACACCTTTCTTCAAGCTTTGTGTTCTCATTTGCTTCTGAGTGTGATGATACCCATGCCTTGTTTACCGAAGGCCAAACACACCTTTCTGCCACTAAACTTGAATATGCATTCCCATCTGAAAGCTAATACTTTAAAGTCTATGTAAATACCCTGGTTTCAGAGGTTTAGAGGTAATATTTTAATGAGAATAAGCATTTATTAGAAAATTAGACATCCAGCTATAGCCTGGATGGAGAGCTATCATGTGCTTTCTTCTCCTGACACACTATTATCATTAGCGATGAGCCACTATGCCAAAGGTCTGGGGTCCTAGGGCCGGGAAACCATGACAATGTTGGGAAATTGTATAGTAGACTACAGAGAAGATATATACTTAACAGGAATTAAACCAAGGCTAAAAATGCCAAGTGTCCCTAAACTAATGCAAAGTCAAAAGCATAATTAGGTTGTAAATTATCCCTACAAAGCAAGGACAGCTTGATGCCTAACTAGAAAAAGAAAATAGGCTTTATTGCATGTCTACTTCCTGCAGAAAGCAGGGTCACTGGGTTTTCTGTGTCTAGAGGTTTACCCTGACAGGCTAGTTAGCTTATCCCACTCATCAAAATAATCTTTGGGATTGACTAAGAATGCAAGCTCACTGGGTTTGGGAGAAAACATATGGTGGTAGAAATAAACCTCAGATCACTGCACAGTTAAAGTATTATTGCCATGTAGTGCTACTCAAGTGTTTATATACAGAAATCAGCTGCTAAACTCTTTTTGCTTTTTGTAGACAAGGTCACAGTAGGCCAAACTGGCTGCTTAGCTTAGGGTGACACTGAATTCCAGTCCTTCTGCCTCTACCTTGGGAACCATCACATACCTAATTTTGCCTTGCATCAGGATATTAAAATGGGTTTTGTACATCCTAAGCAAACATCCTGCCATCCCAGGTCCTGACTATTGGTTATTTGACTACACCAACTTTCCTGGGATAAATGAGAATCATGGTTTGGACCTCTGTTGTCCCATGTGGTGCAGGTTGTTTTCACTCATTTTTTAGGCAAAATGGATTCTACTCTGGAATTCACCAATATTCTCGACATTCAAAACCAGGAATGTGGTTTAGTAATGACACATCTAACTCCAAAGGAGTCAGATTCCTTCTTTAAAAATGTGACTATCCAAAACCATGAGATTTATGGAGACATGAAATAATTGAAATAACCAGTATTTTATTCAGCTTGGGAGCCAGTGAACATGGATGAGAGAATTTCTTCTGGGAATATAAATAGAATAATTTCATTATTTTGGTACTTGACAAACCCAGGAATGAAGTGAGAGATCAAAGGGAGATGTTTACTGAATGCAACAGATAGGTGTCGCTCTGAGTCACACCAGGCTGAGACAATACAGAATGGGGTTACTGAAGAGGCCATGACCAAAGTTTAAGCATCAGAATTTAAAATGCTGAATATTTTAACTCTGTGGTTTGACAGTATCTAGAGGTTGTTTAACTAAAGCATGCTAAAGAAGAGTTTTCAGTTTCCAGACACTGGTTGCAAAGAATCAAACCTCAAACACCATCAAATTACAGGGTGTTCAGGCTCCTCAAAGAAAATGGCTCAATGATAGAGAATATGTTTAAAATATGGGAAGTACTGAGTACAAATCTTAACGTCATAATAAAGAAATATACACCATTCATGATGAAGCATACCTATAACCCTACATTCTCAAGGCTGAGGTAGGAGGATCATTTTGATCATGAGGCCAGCTTGGGCTAGAATCAAATCCTGTAAAATACAACAGTACAACAACCCAACAAACAAAACCAGGCACAGTACTGTCTATAATTCCTATACATACTCCATATGCTTTAAACCAGCTTAAATGACTTACAAGATCAATAGTGAGTACATAGTTGCTACACTGTCTCATTTAGAGACTGACCAAGATAAAAGACTGTACATGTTCAACACAAACATGATTTTTCTTCAATTATTTTCAATCCTCAGTTGTAGTTCAATCCTTTAGATATAGTCTATAGCGGGCTGACCATTGTGTTTAAGCATGTAAAGTCATGTTAATTTTATCACTGCGGAAATTTTAAAAGAAAAAATGGTAATCATAACCAGCAAAGTACTGACTAGGATTCCTAACCAATCCTCCTTGCTAACCAATCCTCCTGTCTTGACCTCTGAACAGTAAAGTTAAATTCCAATGAAGCCAAATGAATTAGAAAGCAAAAGACATAATTGGGGCCCCAAGCATCTTGTTGTTGGGTTAACTACATAGGGCTAGGTGTCAGAATAATTCCACTGGGTGGGCAGAGGCTGACTTCAGTCTCCAGCACTGACAAAATTAAAGTAAAATGTTGCCACACCCATGCCAGCGTCCACTGCCACCACTTCGGTGTGACAATGAGGCTCACAGGGCTTAGGGGTTTCCTTGATGTGAAAGCCGCATCTGAGAAGGATCCTGAGCTAGGCTCAGGGCAGGGTGCTCGGCTGAAGCCCGGAAATTTGTTCAGGCGTGCATCCCAAAGGGCCCTGGGGAGATTGGGGATTCATAATGATCATGATGTCCTTCCTTCTATGCTTTATCTGTATATTCTATGTCCTAGTTCTTGCTGATCCTCCTAGGTATATGGGTCCCTACTCCATGCCCACACCTGCACCTCCACCTTTGCCATACATGGGAGCATATGATGAGGATATGATTAGGTGGGTAGAAAAGAATGGAAGAAGGGTTAAATATACAGAATTAACAATGTTTGAGATGATTCAAAGACAAAGAGAGCCTTGGTGTACTATTTCTCCTGATGTTAAAAGAACAGTAATAAAGGCAGTATATGATGCCGCTCAGCATTGCTTTAGGGATGAGAAAAGAAGGCGCAGGTTTCAATGCTATACATCTTCATGGCATACTCTAAAAGATTTAGAAAAGAATCTTCATCTCTGGTGGTAAAAGCTGCACGTATGCAGAGCATGAAAACGGCCTTAAGCTGCAGAAGCCGTGACTGCAGTTCTAAGAAAAACTTGTCCACTGTCTGGTGTTGATTAACCACAAACTTGACACGGGGTAAGGGTGTCTGGGACCAAAAGTTGCTCAAGCCAATTCTGTTGAATCTGGACAATCTGTAAACTGTTATGATCTGGGCTGACTGCCAGCCCTCAGTTCCTGATATGAGTGTATAAATACTATACTTGAACTTCAGTAAAATCGCAACAGCATTGAACTCAACTTGTGTTCGTGTCTGTCTGTCACACCGAATCCGTTCCCACCTGCATATCTTCAGACCCTGATTCTCCACGGCTGAGAAGCCCCCTCGGTGGTCCGTGGCAAAACGTCAAAAGTTTAGCCAGGCTCTGTAATTTCATTCCTCTATTGCTCTATCTCTCAAGCCCTCTGGTCCTATGCAAATAGACTCCTTAGAGACTCTTCCCCTTTAACCCTCTGCTCCTATGCAACTCTACACCTCTGATGTTCTGTTACTCTAGCCCTCTGCTCCAATACAACTTGAATCCCCTAGAGCTGTTTCACTCTAGCCTTCTCTTCCTATGCGATGTGTCGTCACCTCTCGTGTTCGGCCTCTCTAACTCTCTGCTCCAATACAATTCGATTCCTCTGGTGCTCTGCCCCTATAGCCCTCTCCTCCTATGAAACTCAACTCCTCTTGTGTTCTACCTCTCTAGCCCTCTGCTCTAATGTACTTCAACTCCTATGGTGCTCTGTCCATCTAGCCTTCTCCTCCTATGCTACTTGACTCCTCTGGTACTCTGCCTCTCTAGCCGTCTGCTCCAATACAACTCGACTCCTCTGGTACACTGCCTCTCTAGCCGTCTGCTCCAATACAATTTGATTTCTCTGGTGCTCTGTCCCTCTAGCCCTCTCCTATGAAACTTGACTCCTCTGGTGCTGTGTCCCTCTATCACACTGCTCCTATGAAACTCCGCTGTGCTGCTGCTTGGCCCGTCTATCACTCTGCTCTAGGCAACTATCCTCCTCTAGTGCTTTGCCTCTCTATTACTTGGCTGCAATACATCTCGAATCTTTGTTGTTGTGCCCCTCTAACCCTCTCCTCCTTTGCAACTATACTACTCTCCTGATCTGGCTCTCTATTCCTACTCTCAAATACAATGCAAATCCTCTGGTTCTCTGC
This sequence comes from Acomys kempi, assembly GCA_907164505.1. Taxonomy (NCBI): domain Eukaryota; kingdom Metazoa; phylum Chordata; class Mammalia; order Rodentia; family Muridae; genus Acomys; species Acomys kempi. The sequence continues at coordinate 59,070,895 of OU015360.1, forward strand.
CCCTCTATTCCTCTGCTCATATATAACTAGACTGCATGGCTGCTTAGCTCGTCCATTATGCTTCTCCAGGAAAGTCGACTCTTTTGTTGCTCTGCCCCTCTAGCCCTCTCATTCTATGCAACAGGACCCCTCTTTTGTTCGGCCTCTCTATCCCTATGCTCATTACAACTTGACTCCTCTGTTGTTCTACCCCTCTAGCCCTCTCTTTCTATATAAATCGACTCTTCTCGTGTTCAGGCTCTCTAGCCCTCTGCTTCAGTACAACTCGATTACTCTGGTGCTATGCCCCTCTACCCTCCTGTCCTTTGTGACTCGACTCCTTTCGTGTTCAGCCTCTCTAGCCCTATGCTCATTACAACTTGACTCTTCTGTTGTTCTACCACTCTAGCCCTCTGCTCCTATGCAAGTGAACTCCTCTCGTGTTCAGCCACTCTAGCCATCTCCTCCAGTACATCTCGAATACTCTGGTGCTCTGCCCCTTTTCTTTTGCAACTAGACTCCTCTCGTTTTCTTCCTCTCTAGCGCTCTTCTCCAATACAACTCTACCCCTCTGGTGTTGTGCCCCCCTGGCCTTCTCCTCCTCTGCAACTCGAATATTCTTCTGTTCTGCCTCTCTAATCCTCTTCTCCAATACCCTGCAAATCCTCTGATTCTCTGCCCCTCTATCCCTCTGCTCATATATAACTAGATTGCTCTGTTGCTTGGCCCATCTATCTTGCTTTTCCTGACAACTAGACTCCTCTGTTGCTCTGTCTTTCTTGCCTTCTCCTATGTAAATCGACTCCATTCGTGTTGTGACTCTCTAGCCCTCTGCTCCAGTACATCTCGACTCATCTGGTGTTCTGCCCCTCTAGCACTCTTCTCCTATGCAACTCAACTCCTCCAGTGTTCAGCCTTTCTAGCCCTCTGCTCCAGTACAACTCGACTCCTCTGGTGTTCTCCCCCTCTAGTCCTCTCCTCCTATGCAATTCGAATCCTCTCGTGTTCTGTCTCTCAAGCCCTCTGCTCCAGTACAACTCGACTACTCTAGTGCTCTGCCCCTCTACCCTCTTGTCCTTTGCAACTAGACACCTCTAGTTTTCTGCCTCTGTAGCCCTCATCTCTAATACAACCTTACTCTTCTGGTGCTCTGCCCCTCTAGCCCTCTCTTCCTATGCAGCTCGACTCCTCTCGTCTTTGGCCTCTCTAGTCCTATGCTTCTTTGCAACATGACTCCTCTGGTGCTCTGCCACTCTAGCTCTCTCCTCCTATGCAAATCGTATTCTCTGGTGCTATGCATCTATAGCCTTCTGCTCCAATACAATCCTACTCATCAGCTGCTCTGCCTCTCTAGGCCTCTGCTCCTATGTGACTTGACTCCTCAGGTGCAATGCACCCCTAGCCTTCGGCTTCAATACAACTCGAAATCTCAGGGGCTGTTTCACCCTAGACTTCTCACCCTAGACTATGCACCACAACACCTCTTGTGCTCGGCCTCTCTAACTCTCTGCTCCAATATAATTCAACTCCTCTGGTGCTCTGACCCTATACTTTCTCCTCTTATGAAACTCCACTCCTCTCGTGTTCTGCATCTTTAGCCCTCTGCTCCAATACCACTCGATTCCTATGGTATTCTGCCCTTCTAGCCTTCTCCTCCTATGTACCTTGACTCCTCTTGTGTTTGGCTTCTATGGCCCTCTGCTCCAGTACAACTGGACTCCTCTGCTACTCTGCCCCTCCAGATCTCTTTACCAATGAAAATTGAATCCTCTTGTATTCAGCCTCTCTAACCCTCTGCTCCAATACAACTCGACTCCTGTGTTGCTCAGCACCTCTAGCCCTCTCCTCCTTTGCAACTCGATACCTCTTCAGCTCTGCCTATCTAGCCCTATGCTCCAATACTGCTCGACTCCTCTTCTGCTCTACCCCTCTAGACCTCTCCTCCTATGCAACTCGACTCCTCTTGTATACGGTCTTTTTACTGCTCTGCTCCAATTCAATTAGAATCTTCTTGTGCTCTGACTCTCTGGGAATCTCATCCTATGCAACTCAACTGCTCAGGTGCTGTGCCTTTCAAGCGCTCTGCTCCAATACAATTCGACTGCTCTACAACTTGGCCTCACTAGCACTCGGCTCCTATGTGACTGGGATCCTCAGGTGATATCACTCTCTAGCCATCTGCTCCAATACAACTTGAATGCTCTGGGGCTGTTTCACTCTAGCCTTCTCCTCTCATAAAACTTGACTCCTCTGGTGTTCTGCCCTTCTATGCTCCAATACTACTTGACTCCTCTGGTGCTCTGACTCTCTAGGCCTATCTTCCTATTAAATTAAACTGCTCTGGTCCTCTGCCCTCTTGCCCTTTCCTTCTATGCAATTCAATGCCTTCGATGCTCTGCTCCTGTAGACCTCTCCTCCTATATAACACGCCTCATCTGGTGCTATGCCTCTCTATCCCTGTGCTCCAGTAAAATGAGAATCCTCTGGACTGTGCCCCTCCAGCACTTTCTTCCTATGCAACTCCACTCCTCTATTGCTCAACCTCTCTAGCCCTCTGCTACAGTACAAAGCGACTCCTCTGGTGCTATACCTCACTAGCCCTCTACTCCAATACAAATTGACTCCTCTGCTACTCTGCATCTTAGACCTCTGTTACAATGTTACTCTAATCCTCAGGTGCTATGCCTCTGTAGCCGTCTGCTCCCATACAATTCGAATCTTTTGGTGCTGTTTCACTCTAGCCCAGTAGTCCTATGCAACTCAACTTCTGTCGTGTTCTGACTCTCTATCCCTCTGCTGAAACACATCTAAATTCCTCTGGTGCTCTGTCCCCTTAGCCCTCTCGTCCTATGCAACTTGACTCCTCTTGTGTTTTCCTGCTCTAGCCCTATGCTCAAATACAACTTGACTCTTTGGGTGCTTTGCCCCTCTACCCCTCTGATCCTTTGCAACTCGATTCCTCTTGTGTTATGCCTCTCTAGCCCTCTGCTCCAGTACAACTCGACTTCTTTAGTGCTCTGACCTTCTAACCCTTTTCTCCTATGCAACTCAACTCCTCTTCTGTTCAGCTTCTCTCACCCTCTGCTCCAATACAAGTCAGCTCCTCTGGTGCTCTGCCCCTATAGCCCTTTCCTCCTATGCAACTCTACTCCTCTCATGTTCTACCTCTCTAGCCCTCTGCTGCAATACAAATCAAATAATCTGGTGCTCTGCCCCACTTGCCCTCTCCTCCTATATAGCTCGACCCTCGTGTGTTCAGCCTCTCTATCCCTCTGCTCCAAAACAACATGAATCCTTTGGTTCTCTGCCCTTCTATCCCTCTGCTCATATATAACTTGACTGCTCTGCTGCTTGGCCCATCTATCCCTCTTCTCCAGGCAACTGGAATCCTCTACTGCTCTGCCACTCTAGCCCTCTCCTCCTATGTACCTCACTCCTCTAGTGTTGTGCCTCTCTAGCCCTATGCTCAAATACAACTAGACTCCTCTGGTGCTCTACCCCTCTTGCACTCTGCTCCTATGCAACTCAACTCCTCTAGTGTTCTGCATCTCTAGCCATCTGCTCCAATACAAATCAACTCCTCTCGTCCTCTGCCCCTCTAGTCCTCTTCTTTTATGCAACTAGACTCCTCTCATGTTCTGCCTATCTAGCCCTCTGCTCCAATACAACTCGACTTCTCTGGTGCTCTGCCCTTCTAGCCCTCTCCTCCTATGCAATTCAACGGTTCCAGTGCTCTGCCCTCCTCCTCTCTCCTCCTAAGCAAGTCAACACCTCCTATGTTCTGCCCCTCTAGCCCTATCCTACTATTTAACTCCCCTCATCTGCTGCTATGCTTCTCTATCCCTCTAGTACAACAAAACTGGAATCCTCTGGTCTGTGCCCCTCCAGCACGCTCATCTTACGCAATTCCTTCAATGTTCAGCCTCTCTAGACCTCTGCTGCAAAAGAAAGCAACTCCTCTAGTGCTCTGACTTTCCAGAACTCTCCCTCATGCTACTGGACTCCTCTGGTGCTATGCATCTCTAGCCCTCTACTCCATACAACTCAACTACTCTGCTGCTCTGCATCCCTAGGACTCTGTTTCAATGTTACACAAATTCTGAGGTGCTATGCTCCTCTAACCATCTGTTCCAATACAATTTGAATCTTTTGGTGCTGTTTCACTCTAGCTCAGTCTTCCTAAGAAACTCGACTCCTCTCATGTTCTGACTTACTAGCTTTCTGCTCCAATACATCTCGACTCCTCTTGTACTCTATCCCTCTAGCACTCTCCTCTTATACAACTCGACTCCTCTTGTGTTGTGCTGCTGTAGCCCTATGCTCAAATACAAATCGACTCCTCTATTGCTCTGCCCCTCTAGCCCTCTCCACATATGTAACTCTATTCCTTTCATGTTCGGCTTCTATAGCACTCTCCTCCAGTACAACTAGATTCCTCTGTTGTTCTTCCCCTCTAGCCCTCTTCTCTTATGCAACTTGACTCCTCTCCTGTTTGGCCTTTTTAGCACTCTGCTCCGAAATAACTCAACTTCTCTGATGCTCTGCTCCTCTAGCACTCTCCTCCTATTAAAGTCGACTCCACTCCTGTTCTGCCTCTCTAGCACTCTGCTCCAATACAACCCAACTCCTCTGGTGTTCTGCCACTCTAGCACTCTCCTCCTACCCAACTTGACTCCTCCCTTGTTGTGCCTCTCTAGCACTCTGCTCCAATACAACTCGACTTCTCTTGTGCTCTGACTTTTAGCTCTCTTCTATGCAACTTGACTCCTCTGGTGCTCTGTCCCTCTAGTCCTCTCCTCCTATGCAGCTCAACCCCTCTCCTGTTGTTTTTCTCTAGCACTCTGCTTGAATACAACTTGACTCTTGTGGTGCTCTGCCCCTCCAGCTCTCTCCTCCTATTCAACTCGACTCCTCTCATGTTTCACCTCTCTATCCCTCTGCTCCATTACAACTCGATTCTTCTGGTAGTCTGACTCTCTAGGCCTCTCATGCTATGTGACTCGACTCCTCTGGTGATATGGCTTTCTTAACTTCTGCTGCAATACAACTTGACATCTCTGCTGCCCTGCCTCTCAAGCCCTCTGCTCATATGCAACTTGATTCCTCTGGTGCTATGCCTCTCTGTCCCTCTGCTCCAATACAACTCAAACCATCTGGTATTATGCCCCTCTTGCACTCCCCTTTTGCAACTCTACTCCTCCTGTGTTCAGCCTCTCTAGCCCTCTGCTACAATACAATTCAATTCTGCTAGTACTCGGCCCCTCTAGGCCTCTCCTCCTATGCAACTCAACTCCTCTCATGTTCCGCTTCTCTATACCTCTGCTCCATTACAACTCTATTCATCTGGTTCTCTGACTCTCTAGGCTTCTCCTGCTATGCAATTCCACTCCTCTGGTGCTATGGCTTTCTCAACCTCTGCTCCAATATAACTCGACTCCTCTGGTGCTCTGCATCTCTAGCCCTCTTATCCTATGCCGCTGGATGCCTCAGGTGCTAAGCTTCTGTAGCTGTTTCCTCTAATACAACTTGAATCATCTGGTGCTGCTTCACACTAGCCCACTCCTCATATGCAGCTCAACACCTCTTGTGTTCAGCTTCACAAGCCCTCTGCTCCAATACAACAAGAATCCTCTGGTCCTCTGCCTCTCTAGCTCTCTCCTCCTATGCAACTCGACTGCTTTCGTGTTCAGTCTCTCTAGCCCTCTGCTCCAATACAAATAAAATACTCTGGTGTTCTGCACCTCTAGCCCTCTCCTCCTATGAAACATGACTCCTCTCATATTCAAACTCTCTTTCACTCTGCTCCAATACAACTTTACTCCATTGACGCTCTGCCCCTATAGCCATCTCTTCCTATGCAACTCGACTCCTCTTGTGTTCCACCTCTCTATCCCTCTGCTTCATTACAACTCAACTCTTCTGGTCCTCTGACGCTCTAGACCTCTCCTGCTATGCAACTCCACTACTCTGTTATTGTGGCTCTCTAGACCTCTGCTCCAAAACAATTTGACTCCTCTGGTTCTCTTCCCTTCTATCCCTCAGTCCTGTGCAACTCCACTGCTTGGCTCTTTGGCCTGTCAATCTCTCTGCTCCAGGCAACTCAACACTTCCTGTGCTCTGCCCCTATAGCCCTCTAGTCCTATGCCACTTACTCCTCAGGTGCTATGCTTCTCTATCCGTCTGCTCCAATACAACTCGAATTCTTTGGTGTTGTGACCCTCTAGCCTTTGTCTCCTATGCAACTCCACTCCTCTGGTGCTCTGCCTCTCTAGACCTCTGCTCCAATATAACTCGACTGCTCTGGTGCTCTGGTCTTCTAGTCCTCTGATCCTATGTAACTTGGGGCTCTGCCCCTCTAGCCCACTGCTCTTTTGCAACTTTACTGCTCTCATGGTTGGCCTCTCTAGGTCTTTGTTCCTCTACAGCTTGACTCCTCTGCTGATCAATCTCTCTACCCTTTACTCTTATAAAACTCAACTCCTCTGGTGCTTTGACCTTCCAACCTTCTTCTTCTATGCAACAAGACTCCTCTGGTGTTCTGCCTCTCTAGTCCTCTGCTACTATGCAACTCAGATTCTCTGCAGCTGGACCCCTCTTGCCTTCTGCTCTAATGCTACTCGACTCCTCTGGAGCTCTGCCCCTCAAGCCCTCTGCTCTTATGCAAAATGACTACTCTGTTGCTCTGCCTCTCTATCCCTCTGCTCCAATACTACTTGACTCCTCTGTTTCTCTGCCCCTCTAGCCCTCTGCTCTTTTGCAACTCGACTAGTCTACTGGTCGGCATCTCGATGTCTCAGCTCCTATGAAACTCAACTCCTCTGCTGCTCAAACCCTCTATACTCTGCTCTCATGAAACTGGACTCCTGTGGTGCTCTGCTCCTCCAAACTTCTGCTCCTATTCAAATCAACTCCTGAAGGAAATAGTGAAGTGTCAAAGGAATCATGAGGATGTTACTTTATAGTGAAGGACTAAAGGAAATAGTGAAGGATTGAAGAATGTAGTGAGGAGATGAGGAATGCAGTGAGGAGCTGAGGGCTGCAGTGAGGAGGTGAGGGATACAGTGAGGAGCTGAGAGAGGCAGTGAGGGGATGAAGGATGCAGTGAGTAGCTGAGCAATGCAGTGATAAACTGACAAAAACAATGAGGACCTGAGGGATGGAGTGAGGAGCTGAAACACACAGGAGTGACTAAGGGATAGAGTGATGAGTTGTGGGATGTGGTGAGGGCTTGAAGGACAAAGAGAGCAATTGAGGGAGGCATTGAGGAGCAGAGAGATGCAGAAAGAAGTGGCTGGATACAGCGAAGGGCTGAAGGTTGCAGGGAGGGATTGAAGGACACACAGAGGGACTGAGGTATGCAGTGAGGAGATGAGGGATGCAGGGAGGGGCTGAAGGACACAGGAAGGACTGAGGAATACAGTGAGAGACACAGGAAGGGGTTGAAGGACACACAGAGAGAAAGAGGGATGCAATGAGGAGCTGAGGGATGCAATGAGGAGCTGAAGGACACAAAAAGGGACTGAGGGATATAGTGCAGAGCTGATTGATGCAGTGTGGGCCAGGAGGGAAAAAGGCTAACTCACACTTTAGCTCAAAGAGGGTATTCTGTTTCTGGTCTTAACTAGCATCCCCAAAGGATTCATATTCTTCCAATAATTATTTATAGCATCTGACTCTGAACATCAGCAGATTTCTACAAGAGCTGGAGAGATGGCTCAGAGGGCAAGAACACTTACTGCTCTCCCAAAAGTCCTGAATTCAATTCCTAGAAGCAACATAGTGGCTCAGAACCATCTAAAATGGGTTCTTGGTGCCCTCTTCTGGTGGGAAGGCATATATATGCAAAATACTGTATACATAATAAATGTATATACACATATTTATTATACATAATATACATACAAAATATACATAACAAATCTATTAAAATATAATGCTATAAGACATGAAGATTCCCTTGAAGTACTGATGTAATCTCTGACTGGGGTTATCAAGAAAAGTCTTTCTACATAATTGTCTTAAATCAGTCTTTTTCCAAATTTTGTCTTTATGAGGGAAAAGGGTTTGGGAAATGGCTCCTGCAAGATCCCAAGGTTGGAGCTAGAAAGTGGGACCCAAGAAACTGTTTAGCTTTGTCTCCCTTAAAAGTTGACATTAAGGTCTGGGCATAGTGGCAGATGACTTTAGTCCCAGTACTCAAGAGCCAGAGGCAGGGAAAACTCTGTGAGTTTGACGACAACCTGGTCTACAAAAGCGAGTCGAGGATAGTCAGGGCTGCCACACAGAGATAATGTCTTGGGGGTATGGGTGTGGGCGTTGACTCTAGAATCTGACTTACCTACACTTCAAAACCAGTTGCAGAAGACAAGATATTGTATCTGAGTACTCACAGTAAATGAGTTACAACTGCCTGTAGCTCCAGCTCAGTGAGATATGGCCACTGATGCAATCATGGCATTCTTATTCTGTGGATAACCAACAACTGTCTAATTGGACTTGAGGTCCTCATAGTAGGAGGAATTTCCTGCCTGGTCGTGTAAATCTAACTAAATACACATGTCTGGAAGGTCAAAGACTCTGAAGAACCTACTACTGCAATTTTCCTAAAATAAAATAATTTCTAACTATATTCTAATTATCTTTATACCCACATATAAGTGTAGCTTTCACCTCTGTATGAGGCTTCTTTTTGTTTTAATGGGAACAATTATAGAGATCCATGACTGGCCAAAATGTAGAAAATATGTGATTATGGGTATCCTGACCCATCAATAGCACAACCCTACATCTGAACATCCAGGAGAATTATGGAAGGGCAGATGGAAATAGTGTACAAGTCAGATGACAATGATGCCTGCTGTGAGACAGTGTCTTCTGCACATAGAAGGGAAGCTGAAACAAGGACCAGGATGTCTGGTGTGAGACAGTGTCTTTTGGACATAGCAAAAAAGCTGTAACCTATGAAATCGCAACAATACAGTTGTTTAATCAAGGCCTGATCAGTGACACCACCAGGTGACATGAAATGTAAATGTGAAAAATTCAGAGTGGCCCATCCCTAGTCTAACAGCTGTAAAAAGACTCTCCTGCATCCGTATGGAAGCATCATTACCTCTCAATAAAAGCTGATGGTCTATTAGAAGAGACCAGAAATAGCAGGTGGGAGTTCTGGCATGGAGAGGGCTGAACTCTGGGATATAGTGAGGGGGGAGATTAACCACAGACTTAGAGAAAAACAGACACATAAAACTGGAGGAGAGATAACCATGAACCACATCTAATGAGGTAACTGTGAGCCACATGGCACACGTAAGGTAGATAAACAGGTAATTAAGTCATAAGATAGCCAGGGAAATGAGCTGAGGCTTATGGCCTGAGCATTTATTCATCAATATAAGGCTTCACTGTCATTATTCTGGGATCTGGGGTGCTGGAGAAAACATTCAGGATTACAAAGAGCTACAGGGAATCTATGGCTATGGACAAATGGAAAATCATTTCTTTCTAGGGATAACCTGATAGGTTATCAAATCTTAAGTGGCTAGCCCTAAACACATTTCCATATGAGCAACATTAAATAGAGTATTGTGTATTGGGTGTTTGTGGGCGGGTAGCAGTAATTTTAAAAGCTTCTATAAATTTGAGATGGAGTAGGAGGACATGGGAAAAGTTGAAGGGGAAGGGACCAATGGAAATAATACCAATGCTTTTGTATGAAATTCTCAAAAAATATTTTAAAGAGTACTGCTTACCTAAAGTGTTTATTTTTGTGTTGAAATTAAACTTTAGATTATTTTAAGTTATATTCTAGCAGTAGTCTAAATAATTACTATGTTGATGAGACTTTTGGGAGGAATGTTTATAATTTCTCTTACAACCACACATAGGCAAGGCCAGCACACTAACAGTGGGATGGTAGCTCATCCATTTTCTGTAAGTTGTCCAGAATGGCCTTGAACTTATGATCCTCCTTGTATTTGTTGAGATCACAATGTCTGAACCTCGAGGATCTGGGAGAACTTTGAATTTGATCTACTTGTGTCTAGAATAACACATTTGATTTCACAGTGGCCCAATTTTTGTCCTGTGCATTTCTTTTAACATTTTTCTTCAATGAAATTATATTAGCTTCTTTTTTCATTATGTTTAAGGAAAGTAGCTGAGTATGGTGGCAAACACCTTTGGGTGCCAAACAGCACCTGGGAGGCAGAAGCAGGCTGACCTCTGAGTTCAAGACCAGCCTGGTCTGCAGAAAAAGTTCCAGGACAGCCAGAGGTACACAGAGAAGCCCTGTTTCAAAAAGAAAAACAAAAACAAAAACAAGAAAGCTTAAGGAAGAGGCTGTTTGAGTCATGGTTTGAGGGTACAGCCTAGCATGTTGGGAAGGCATGTTCACAAAACAGCCATGGAAACACCTAGAGATGGAAGCTGGCATGCAGTGCGCTTTCTCATTTGCTTGTATGTTTTTTGTGTTTTCTTGTTTTTAGTTTTTAAGTCAGGTTCTTTCTAAGTAGCACTTGCTGTCCTGGAACTCACTAGTAGAGGGAGATGGCCTTTAACTACCAGATTCACCTCCCTCTAGTGCTGGATTTAAAGATTTGTTTCAAGAAGCCCTGCTTTCTTCTTCCTCCTCTTTCTGCTCCTCCTCTTCTTCTTCTTATTTTTCCTCCTCCTCTTCCTTCTTCTTCCTCATCCTTCTTGCTCCTCCTTCTTCTTCCTCCTCCTTCTTCTAGTTCATGTCCCTAGCCCATGGAATAGTACCTGCATATTCAGGGTAAGTTTTCTCTGCTCAGTCAAACATCTCTGGAAACTTCCTCAGAAATTCACCCAAAACTAAGTCTACCAAGTAATTCCAAATCCTTTCAAGTTGCAAACCAACCTATAGAGACATACCCTAATAGAATAATATAACCTGAAATATAATAGATTCAGGTAAATCAGTTCAAATCCCTCTTTCTGTACCTAACCTTACTTACTACCTATCGCTCAGCTCAGGCATGTTCCACCTGTTACCCATGATTCCAATTATTTATGCATTGTTTTAGTCTTTCCCAGCTGCAAGTTCCTTGGGTATGAGCTTCATTCATGTTACATGATATTTCAACAATGGCTTATATTGAAAGTAAATACCCAGTATTTGTTCAATTGAAATACAGCACAATGCTAGAGCATTTGCTTAGAATGTAGAGCCTCCTCAGTTTGATCTCAAGTACCACCAGCAAAAACTGAATATTAGTTAGAACTTGGAAGCACAAATATAAATTGTAAATGGAATTATGATAGTTTGATAGATAATTAACATTACTAATGAAACAGTTATGAGGTCACATGGTTAAAAATGTATTAGATGTAGTTATATATGTCCTGATCCTAACAAATGAGCTTCATGTTGTAATGTCTTGGATGTCATATCCTTATTGCTGTAACAAATATTTGAAATAAGCAACTGGAGGAAGACACGCTGGTTAGGATGAAAATGGTCCCCCAGGCTCACATATTAAATACTTGGTCCCTAGTTATTAGAACTGTCTTGAAAGGATTGGGAGGAGTGACTTTGTTGAATTGGGTAGAAAAGAAAGAAATTTAAACTTTTAAAAGAATATATTCTGTCATTATCATCAGACACATGGAACTTTTTTCTACCACTATTTTATCAAAGAGGGAAAATGTACCATTATTACAATGACAATTTCCATGTGTGACCCTGAATTCTGGGAAGGGCTGATTCTAACACCATCACAAGAATGGCAGTGAATAGAGTAATAGCATCTGAGCACGGCACAGTACCAACACAGACAGCATACTCCTGCCTCAGAGCACTTTAAATACATTAGTAATCTGAAAAATACTTTAACTGCAAAAAACCCCCAAGGATTTGCCTTCAAGGTCCTCACTGTATCACTTGATTAAATTAATATAAATGTTTCATAACCAGGAAGTGAATTACTGTGTGAAGATTACAATAACAGTCTTATATTACAGTGACAAGTTCTGAACACTAGACACTCTTCTAAACAACTGATCCCTACTGATGTACTTCAACATCAAAACACACTCCTGGATAGGCAGTCATTACTATTCTCACTTTGCAAGGAAACAAAGGCCCTAGATGTGTTGAATACTTTTCTGTGTTCACCAGGCACTCTGATCCTGTGGCCATACAAACATTGTCAGGTACAACTCTTGGTTTCATTGACAATAAATGTACTTCGTGACCTGGTATCCTCTTTAAAAATGTATCATCTACTTTCAAGGTGGTTTTCAAATAATAAATAAATTATAAACATCAGCTGGTTTCCCAATACTGCTATCAGAAGAAAAGAAGGCTCAGAGAAGTGCAGGTACTGCTGGAGAGCCAAAGGTTAACTTTTCACACACCATGTCAAACAGCCATCTTCTAAGGTGATGAGCACTGCTTCCTGAGACACCCAGTTAGCTATGATGTCGAGATGATTAGGAAACATAGGAGCCATGCTTAAAATTCCAAGTTTAATAAGTATGCTTAATTAAAACCTCCCTCCACTTTGAATACATTGATTTTATAGTTAAGAATAGTGATTGGATATTTTTATTATAGATTCCAGGGGTATGAGTCCCCAGGACGCTTGAAATATTAAATGTGGAATTACTAATTTCTGCTTACCTTGGTTTTCACTGCTACATGATTAAGTATGTCCCTTAAGTAATCCGCAGAGTCTTTTCAACATGGTATATTGGTTTGGCTCTTCAAATGACACCTGTTTGAGAAGAAGTCAAATCACTATTTGACTAAAAGTGTTGGGTGGACAGTGTGGTTACGAACTGTTTAGTCAGCAGTAAGGAATGAAGCTCTTTCTATAAAGAATGTCTAATATTAACAATTGGTTGATTTTCTCATTAACTTTTCTCAACCAACCTGGTAAACCTGTATGGGATTGAATATGTACAATATACAAGGCATAATTTCTACATCAGATGACCTGTTGCAATTCTATACATTATGTAGTTAATTCAGAGTTATCAGGAGTAAATTCAGTGGTTTCTATAGGCAGAACAACTCTTTCTGCATACTGAGAGTCGGTAATTATATTAAGAGATTCAGAAAATTATAACAGTATCATAAGGATAGCATATAATTCAGATTTTTGAATGGATTTAAATGGGCTTTTGATCTCCTTAGTCACCTTATCAGGTGAAAACCAGCCATATTCACCTAATTTGCATCTGTATAAAAGGTGGAGGCCCCTGGTATTGGTGTCCTCTTTACAATACTTAGAATGATCCAATTAGTTCTTTTTATAAACAGTATATATTTGCTTTCTGGATATTTGTTATTAATTTCTCCTACACAGTTACTACAAGCCTTTTGCCAATCTTCATTAATTATCCATAAGGACATGATTTCAGAACTAGTAAGAGGCACCACAATTTCTGCTGGGTCTGTCCCTGATAGTTGATGCAATCTTATTCTTCTCTTTTTAATGAGTTCAGATTTTTTTAATGTACATTTTCAACTTCTTATTTTTTTTGCTAGGAAAACCCATTCCATAAATCTATCTTTCCTATGTATAAGGAGTCCAGTAGGATAATATTTTGAAGGCAAAATAACAAGAATGAAATCAGGTTTTGTATCAATTCTATCAATATATGCCTTTTGCAGTTTTTCTAAATTAGCTGTTAGAAACTTTGGACTGTTTAAATCTGAATCCCCTTGTAATGTTTAAAATAAGTTACTTAATTTATAGGTAGCTAGTCCAATTGTAGGCCTTGACCAGTTAATGTCTCCTATTAATTTTTGAAAGTCATTTAGTGTTTGCAACTGATCTTTACAGATCTGTACCTTTCGTGGTCTAATTTTTTGTTCAGTTATTTTATAGTTGAAATAGGTAATTGTATTTTTCTACAGCAATATGTAATCCCCAGCATTGTTAACCCTCTCCAGTAGGGTCTGTGGCAAAAATAACCCAGGCCTGAGTCTAAGACCCCCTTCTATTGGCTAAGACCCCCGAAGTGGGGAGAGGCTCCTGGACTGGGGTCGATGTTCCAATCAACAGAGAAACTGCAGTTTCAAAACTCTTTTTGCTGGCAACTATTTTCTCTTTCTTTCTAAATTCTAACTGCATTTTACTCCCAATGTGGGACTCTTCAAGCGTAACAATGGTTGCTATGAGACCCTGGCCTTGGACTGCAGCCAGGAACTGTCTGTGGCCAAAGTAGTTCTGCTTCACTTCCACTTCTTAAAAAGAGACACGATGAGAGATTAATCATTAGTTAACAAGTTATACTGTGGCCTACAAAGAAATGTAGTATTTCAAAAGACTCCAGGGAGAAGGAACAAGAAGAATGGAGAAACATTCTGGCACACAGGTGCTAGGCACAAGTTTCATTATTGAGAGGACAGTGGCCCTGGACAAAGAAAGAACATACATATTGATATTAAGCCTGTAACTTAGAAGAGATGACATCTTTCTGCTATATACTTTGTATTCTTTCATTCAAGGCTGTAATTCAAAAAATGACAACACAATAACTCCACATTCTGTATCTTTGCAAACTGTATATGTTTGATTGCTCACTGACTTCCATAACACTGCTCTATGGAAACTATGGAAACTGTAATCACCACAAAGCCCCCTGTTTCAGAAGAAGAAATGTATATGATGCTATACTGCTTTGCTGCAAAATACACTCAGACGAAGACTTCTCTGTGTGTTACTTTGCCTTATTTCTGTTTACCAATGCTCCAAGAACCACCAATTCCAAGGACCTATTCTGGTCTGTGTTAGTGGTCCATGGCACAGCTTGGCAGAATTCTTTGTATTTCTTTAAACCTTTTTGTAAAATCTCTGAATCAGAATCAGCCAACAGAATATTGTCCATGTAATGGTAAATTATGGATTGAGGAAACTGCATAAGAATTATTTCTCATGGTCGTTGCATAAAATCTCGGCATAAAGTTGAGCTATGCAACATTCCCTGCGGACGTACCTTCCAATAGTTTCTCTTCTTTGGATCACTATTGTCCAGTGTATGTACTGAGAAAGCAAACCTTTATCCTTCTCATGCAAAGTATCATAAAAAAATCTTTAAATCAATTACTATGATAAGCCAAGACTTAGGTAACAGGGAAAGTAAAGAAATTCCAGGCTGTAAGTGACTCATTGGTTGGATTACCTTATTTACTGCTTTCAAATCTGTTATGATTGTCCAGTTGCCTGACTTCTTTTTTATTATAAACACACAGGAATTCCAAAGGCTAGTTGACCCGTCTATATACTGAGTCTCCAGCTGCTATTGTATTAAATCATGAAGTGCCTGTGATGTTTCTTTTGTCAAGGGACTCTGCTTTTACCACACAGGGCTTTTATAAGTCCATTTTAGAGGCAATGCTCTTGGTACTTCAGCAATGGCCACTCTCATAAATTTGGAAACTGAATACATATCTGAGTTTGAACAATGGGAATAGCTTGCTGTTGCTCCTGATTACTCATTTTAATATCTTCCCCAGAAGCATGTGTTATTTCACCCATAGCTTCATCATTGCTTCTCCCTGTAATTGCAGGAATATTAATTTGAGTACCCTATTGTTGTAAGAGATCCCTTCCCCACTGATTTATGCATATGTCAGCCACATAGGGTCTCAGCTTCCCAGTCTGCACTTCTGGTCCCACACACTTAAGCCACTGCACACTTTGTTTTATTTGAGGTAACTTACCAATACCTATAATTTCTGTATAAACCTTCTGAAGCGAAATATTTGGATTCCAAAACTTGTAAGAAAGGATCGAGACATCTGTGCCTGTGTTCACCAGACCTATTTCAACATCATTCATTTGTATTATTAATTTAGGACTCTGATCATTGGCCATTGTTTTCCAGAACACATATTTTCCTGTACTTCGAAATGTACCTTTTTGTTTTACTGGAGTGGCTTTGCCCTTAGTGTAAGGAAACAGTAACAGCTGAGCAATTGTATCTCCTACATTAATTTGAATCTCCTTCTTTCTACATGCTATGATCTTTATTTCCTCTTTCCAATACCCATCTATAATACTGGGATGCAAAATAAGACCTTGAGAAGTCAATCCACTTCTTCCCAGAATTATTCTCACTGTGCCTAAAGGGAAATGGCCATAAACACCAGTACTTAATTTGTAACATTCAACCTGTGGAGACAATGTAGTAGATATATCTTAGGCCAGATCCAAGGCTGTACTGCCTTCAGTAACATTCATTAGATGAGAAATACAAAATTCCCGTTTTTCTATGCATCCATTACTTCTGGACTGGCCACTGCAATCTGGCTGGTATTAGTGGTCGTGGATTCCTGAACTAATTGGCTCCTTATGCTGTTTCCTACCATTAAGATATTGTCTTGAACATATCTTTTATATTTACAATATCTAGCTTAATTTTTCCCTTTCCTACATCAGCTATAGTACCCTGGAAGTCTTGGTACCTTGTTACCATCATGGCCAGTTGCTCTTTGTTCTTTCCTTTGAGTACCATTTAATCCAGATTGAGTGCACCTGTTGTTTTGAGTTCGGTAACGTTTAACCTTAGAGTTTCTTTGTACATGACCAAGTCTACCATAATTAAAGCACTGGCTGTTATGATATCTGAGACCTCTAACCATACCTTGTCCTACAATATTGTTTTGGTGTTGTAAAAAGCTAATAGTAACTGTTTCTCTTACCCATTCATCTAATGGAGCTACTCTTTCCTTTAAGGGCCTGATTGCTCAATTGCTCTCTTACCTTCCATGTTAGCCTTATCATATGCCATAATGAGACTCAATGCCTGTTTGGTGTCAGAATCTGTTATTGCTTTCTCTAGCATAGATCCCAATCTCTGCAAATATTCTGTGAAGACTTCCCCAGGCCATTGAAATATCTTAGTAAAGGGAACAGTTATCTTAACAAGTTCCCCCACCATGTCCCAAGCTCTCAAGGATCCACCAGGACATTGCTCAATTACTATATGATTATACTGGACTTGTCTTAAGTCAGCATATCTCTCTTCACCAAGCAATTGCTCTTTACCAAAATTTTACTCACTTCTCCTATTTTCTTGTTCCATTCTCTCTGTCTCCCTTCACCACCATGATAACCATTGCAGTTGTTGCAGTGCTTCCAATAGTGCTGAAACCAAAATTTTTCAATCTTGGGGAACAAGTCTTTGCTGCATGGCCCAGTTACTCAGCATTTGTTTAGCGAAAGCAGAACGTATTCTATACCTGATGATAGATTCCTTAAAATGTTTTAAATGTATCATATATATTGGACTCTATGCCATTTCACCATAACCATCAGCACCATTTTGAGCAGGAATGCATCTTACAGTAACTGGGAAAGCTGATGGTAACTGTGTGACACTGGAAGGTTCCTCTATGAGAAAATTTTCTTCAAAGACCCTTTTTTTGCTCTCAGTTTCACCTTGTTCTTTATAGGCTTGCCAGACTCCCATTTCTCCATGCCTCCTTCCATACACTGGTGTTCTGCCCACCTAGCCTTTGGAGCAGGGTGAGGTGGAAATAGTGAGAAACACTCACTCTCATTTACCAGGTTTCTCTCCTTCATCAATGTCACATTTTGTTTTTCACTTGCTTCAACCTGTACCTTCAAATTTTCTGGTTGTACTGCCAACTCTACTGTCCTTTTCAGAACAAGAGAATTTACTGACTCTTCTGGTTTTCACATCCTATCAGTCTTTTTTCCAATCTTAAAAAAAGTTTCCAATCTTTAAAAAGAAGTATTATACAGTAAAAAGACCAATAAAAAAACAAAAGATTCTGTCTGGCTATAAATCAGGAAAAGACTTTGTAACAGCAGCTGCGAATTTGCTGACACCATGAAAAAGCATTACTATCTCTTGAAAACCATTATCTTACTCTACAACCTTAGAAGCTAGTTTACTTGTGATGCTCAAAGCATGTTGGGCACCACTTGTAGGCTCAATTTTCTTAACAATTATATTTTACTATGAACTGATAAACCAAGAATACTTCACTTATATTCTGACTAACCTAAACAATAGGAAAGGGAGATTAAAGAACAAAATAATGAAATTTTAAGGATATCAGTTCCAAGGACTTATTCCCTTGGTGTAGTCAGCAGGACCTCTTCTGCTGGAAACTGGAGCAACCAGAACCCAGAGCCTCAGCTGGAGCCAAGAGCCTAAAGCATTCCTTCAAGTGGCTCTCTCTTGAAGCATTGCAAAGTGGAGAGAGGAACATCCAAAACTATCCCAAGTCTCTCAAAAAAGCCTCACCTCGTGTTTTGGGCTCACATATATAGCTCCTCCCAGAGTCTGTCCACGGATGTTTTTAACCTGGCCACAATCAAGTACCCACACCAGGTATTTTGTCTCCAAGTGGATTAACCTCATCTGTTATCTCACAAGTCCATTCCTCATCCCACTCTTGTGATCATAACAAAAAAACATGTTTATCTCTCTTTCAACTTAGGGAAAAATCAAAATATAACAGACCTAAATAAAAATTGGACTGCTAACAATAACTTCAAACTTGTGGGCTAAGTCTATATTATGTTGGAAGAAATGATTTATGTTCATATTAACAAGAAAAGGAAAAGGGCTTTGGAAACCACCCAGAATAATAAGGATCAGGATATGACAGGGAAGACATCCTGAATATCTTGTAATAGAAGCTAACGTATAGGTTAATGATCATGTCAAATACTAGTCTAATTTAGCACAGGAATGTATACCCAAGGTTAAAAGATAGATAGGATTCTATAGATAGATTAAAATATGAAAGTGAATAGATAAAGTCTTCAAAAGCGTCAGAAATTAGAGAACATGAAATTTAAAGATGCTTTTTGTTAATTTAAGGATTCTTTGACAATGAGACTTGTCAACTCCTGGCATTACCCCAGCCTACCTCAAAGAAGATGATGAGTATTGAAGACCCTCCTTATGGAGATGGCTTCAATTGTGGCAGGGCCACTGGACAAAAAAAAATGTCCTTGTTTCTACCACAGAAAAAATTCTGCTAAAATGGACAAGCTTAAAGGCAGGCCTAGTTGACTGCTGGATTCTGCCAAGACAGAGTAAACAAGTCCTTAGTAGTGGCTACCTCAAAATCGTGTCTGTCAGATATACTGGTCTAGAAGGCTGAAGATGATGCTCCAATTCTACAGAGATTTTTGGGTGGCTGTTAAGGCAGCAGGCTGTCTTAGTCATTTAAAATTTTTTTGAAGTTGCTAACCTTGACTTCCTGTTTACTCACATAATTAATTTAATTCCTTTTCAAGTCTCTGCTTGGTTTAAAATTAGAATTTTATAGTTTTTCAATTAAGCTTAGTTGTTTAGGAATTAAAAATTTGTTTTTAGGTATACTAGATATTTTAGGGTAATAGGTTGATAGAAAACAATTTAGGTACAAAACTTAAGATTCTCCTAGATAGAATAGACAATTCAAAGTTTCTAAATGCATTTATAATATATATTTCTTACCTATTGGTATTTATAATTGTTTCATCATTGTTCTTATTGTATATTATAAAAATGGTATTTTTATTTAGACAGAAAATTGGGAATTTTGGGTATCGATCTAGTGATATGTATTCTTATAATAATTATTGGCTTCCAAGATCAAACTGTGCCCTGACAAACACATTCTAACCTATCTCTAATATTGTTATATAACTTTGTCTCCCTGCTGGACAATAAAAAGCCAATACCTTGATAGGGATAGAGGAAGATAAGTGTGGTGAAGTTTTGTGGGGTTTGCAGATGAGGAGGGTTTTAGGAAAGAAAATGTGTCAGACACTGGAGGAGGAATAAAGATGTAGATTGCCATAGGGCAGAATAGACCCACTTGTCCCAAAGATGAGGAACGCTAATGTCCAATGTGAAAGAGATGTCTCAGATTATTAACCTTAGCATGTGTTTGGAATTATGCATGAGAAGTAACCAAATAAAAATTAGTAGAAGAAGATGTAATGAAATGGAAATTAGGAAATAATTGAGGGTAGATTAGGAGTTAATATCTTCAATGGCCCTGGTGATAAGGCTATTCTAAAATATATGATTTATCTATGTGTTTATTGATTGAGAAAGCAAGTTAAATAATACTGCTACAATAATTATAAGCCTAATAATAAACATTTATTAGGTACCCTTTTTAAACTAACAGCAATAGAAATCTAAATTCAGATCTTCTCTCTTGGGAAGGGTCAGTGAAAGAAGCTATTGTAGAAAGTAAGTTTAGGATTGGACATGATGTTACATTCAGTCACAAATAAATAAAATAAAAAATTTGGGACAGTATTCCTGCACTCTTAATATGACCACTAACTACTACTGTTTTGAACCTTAATTTTTTATTGATTCAGAAAACATATCTACTAGAATTCTTTTCCTCTTATTCTGTCCAAGTTGCTAACTTAAAATTTTATAGTTGCAGACTATTTCATAAAATTTGCAGATATACAGTTGGATATTAAAGATGAAATTCTATCATCAATTTTAATTCTATATGAATTTGATAACCAATTAGCAAAATAACTGGAAGATAAAATACAAAAGCATTTCTCCCACATTACATAACTACAAACAAGTGTCATCTAGGACATAAGACATAGTGGTAAACTAAGATATTTGGCAGAAAATAATTTATAGAGTGGAGTCAATAAGTTCACCATAATGTTAATGGAATAAGATTATTTCTAGACTACAAGATAAACAAAAGAAAGTAACACATAACATATTGATCTCTACTTAAATACCCTAGGAAATCACAAGACTTATTAACTGATTTTCCCAACTGGTTCTAAAATAGCCACCAGTGCCAATGGTACCTGCTGATGCAGACCTGAGTCCTGGGGTCCTGCTCAAACTATGGCACCAGCCAAGGACAATATAGGCAGTAAACTTTGAACCCCTAACCAGACCTAGCCGATGGACAGGACATTCTCCACCGTTCAGTGGAGAGTGGGGTCTGACTTTCATACAAACTCTGGTGCCCCATTTTTGACCACATCCCCTTGATGGGGAGGCCTTGTGGCACTGAGGAAGGATAACAGGTCATGAAGAAGAAACTTGATAACCTATGAGCATATATAGGGGGAGAAGGTCCCCCTCAGTCACAGACATAGGGGAGAGGAATAGGGGCAAAACAGGAGGGAGGGAGGAATGAGAAGATACAAGGGATTAGCTAACAATTGAGATGTGATATGAATAAATTAATAAAATATTTTTAAAAAAGAAATCCCTCTTTATAACTGAAAAATGTCCCTGTTTTATGAAATAAATAGCGTTAAAGTATCTCTGAACTTTCAAGCTATGAAATAGTTATCATTAGTATCCCATATCACAAATATATAATTTCAACACTAAATGTGGAAACAATTGAATTTTAAATATAATTTTTCTTTATTAGAATTTCAACTATTTCAACATAATTATGAAAATTATTTTCTATGTGATCACTGCATTTAATTTGGGTAGGATATGTAAGATTGATATTTTATAATCTTTATCTTTTCCTTAAGTTCCATAAAGTATATATCTTTTTTAAGTAACACCTAATCTCCTTAATTTTGGTATGCATAAGAATAGACATACTAGTGAATTTTCACTACTAGCATTTTGAAAGGGTCTTATATATACAACTTGTGAGTATTTACATTTAAATACTAAAGCTGCTAATACCTTATAATGATACTTTTCAAATAAAATGTACACTTATACATTATATATATTATTTATATCTTACTTAAAATTTCTTAGACAACATATATTTAAAATATTTTCTGTGCTGAAACATCTAAACATGACCAAGAATGTGATCACATTGGATAATAACTATAATTGGCAATTTAGTTATAAGCTACTCTGTATAATCTAATTTATATAGGTTCTTATGATTGATTAAATGATCAGAGCTGCTTAACACAAAATCTGCTCCATTCAACCATGAAAAAATTCAACCATATTGGTCCTTTAAAATAATTACTCAATTTTTAAAAAGTCAATGAAAGACGGGTGTGGTGGCACACACCTTTAATCCCAGCACTCGGGAGGCAGAGGCAGGCAGATCACTGTGAGTTCGAGGCTGGCCTGGTCTACAAAGCGAGTCTAGAACAGCCAAGGCTACACAGAGAAACCTTGCCTCAAAAAAAAAGTCAATGAAACCCATATATAACCAAGGTTAAGTTTGACATTCAGTATTTGAAGAGTAAAAGAAATGTCACAGAAAATCAAGGAGCATTTGATGCAATATTTATGAGCATGAAGTATTTGTTAAAGATATAAAAATTTTAAAGATATATATGAATATAAGCATGAGCCTCTAAAAATATTTTAAATATAACTACTCTTTAGTGAAAATGACATTTTATTTCCATTATTTGCTGTCTAAGACAATTACTTACCAAGTGAAATTTTGTTTAAAAGCACAACGTTGGTTAGATCAGAAAATACTAACATCATTTTCTTTGTGGAAAAACCATGGACATAAATTTATGCTATCTTGAGTATATTTCAAGGATAAACTTTCCTAAGATTCTTATACTTATACTTTATAAGTAGTCTGTAATTTGCTTTTCAAACCCTAGGACTCTAAATGTAATGTTATAATTTTCTGACAAATGCTGTTTTATCAAGAACCACTAATTAAAATGACAACCTAGAATGAATTAATGTTAACATGTTAGGCTAAGAAAATAATAAGAATTAATCAAGATTAAATATACAATTTGAACTTAATTCCATTATTTCATAGTGAAAATTTTTACATATAGTATTGATATAAATTTACACATCAAATTAAAATTTTGTTTTCTATGTGATTTCAATACATTTAGCTGATCTCATATCCCAAACCATGATGGTAGAAGCATTTCTTCCTAGTCCATCCCTTCACAGTACCTTAAGTCCTTCTTTGACATTGTTTTCATATGATGATTTAAGCTCTTCTTAATTTGTAATTGTGACTCAATTCTTGCCGGTGATTCATACACACACACACACACACACACACACACACACACACATATATATCCACCCACATCCTAACCTGTTCTGAAAAAAAAAAAGATTTAAAAATACCATCAGCTCAGATAAAGTATATAGGCACCACAGTCTCCTTGTGAGTCCCATAATGTGGAGAGTACATACTACTTCTGACATGGTCTCTGGCCCACACATTGATCACTTCCCCCTGTTGGAGCAGCCTTTCAAAGCCATAAAATAAGAGGAAGCTGACAGTCCAGGTAAGACTTAATAGGCTGAGGTCAGATGTTAGGGGAGGAGGGTTCATATTTCTCAGGACTAGAGGAGGGAGGAGGAGGGAATGAAAGAAGGAGGATGGGATCAGGAGATGGCAAGGCAAGGGCCTAGAATATGCATGTAAAGTAAAGAAATTTAAAAAAATTAAAATGTGAGAACTGTGGAACTTTTTAACTGGGAAGAATTGACAAATATTTTGGAGATAACATTAAACTAACCAAAATTCTATGTGGTGAATACAGCTATGGAACATCCATGGTATCCCATGATGGCACAGGTCTTATGCTTATTGAGTCCATTAAATTAAGAATTAGAAATTGTGGGAAACATCTAGAACACTCACTCAAAAACATTAAAATATATAAACTACAGTGTAAGTTAGAGACAATACAGAATGTTATCTAAGTAGAGCAGATGGCTGCATTACAGTCTGTAATTTTACTGTTTTCTAAGTCTTACCTATCCAGGGAAGCAATATTCAAGAATATAAAACTAAGAATGACTAAATCAAAAAATTTTTTGGAATCTCCTTGGTAACACAGATACACATACACAGTAGTCTACCACAACATTGCATGTGGTTAATATATTTAACTTGGAAAGGGATACATATTTGAAGACTGATTTATTTTCATTTAAATAAGAGAGAATGAGAGCATATTTCAATTATCTTTGTATGTATGTATGTATGTGTATGTATATTTGTGTGAGCATGTGTGAGCATGTTTGAGGACATATATATGATTTGGCACTCATATGAAAGCCAGAGGCTATTCTCTTTCATGTAATTACACAGGTTACAAGGAATAAACTCAGATTGTTGGTCCTGCCTCTGACAGGAACTGTGCTTCCTTCAATTTGATCACTTCCTTTTGCTGGGGATGCTTAGTTACAACACAGAGGAAAGGAAGGCATGCTTTCTAGATGAGACCTGATAGGCTATGGTCTCAGACCTGATAGGCTTTTGTCAGATGTCTAGATGAGCAGAATAGTTTACAAGAGGGATGGAGGGTGGGAAAAAGAAGATACAAGCAAGAGGAAAGCAGTCAAGATGTAAGCTGGATGATAAATTTAACATAATTTAAGAAATTAGAATTATAAAATTAAAAAATAAAGTTAATCACTGTATACAAACTGAGTTAGTGACTGGCGTCAAGAGCCTTGGAAATCCATAAAAAAGTAATGGCCAGTCATCTATAAATGGAATGCAGAAATTTCAAAATAACTAAGTTTTATCTCTTTGTAATACCTGAAAAAAACCATCATTTTCATTTTAGACATATAAATACATTGAGAATTTTTAAAATTTGTTTTAACATTATAGTTAAGTCTTAGCAATAATTTATCCACAGTATTTCAACATTTTTCTTTATTTGAAATAAATATAGAAGACCATAAACATGTATAACTGGCAAGTTCAAAAACACCCTTATGTTAATTCATAATAAAATAATAAATTTCTTAGCATTTATGTTTTAGTTTTTGGTAAGAAAACTAATATTTGCATGAATCAGCTCTAATAATTATAAATTTGGGGTGTTTTCTGTTAGGCTCTGTGTGAAATGTTGAAAACAGTAGTCCTCCAATTCCAGCAAAAATTTTGAATCAATATATTAAATTAATGTTAACATTAATTTTATTTATTTAACTTCCAACATAAATTATAAAACTGTAGAATAAATTGACACCTTAAAAACTTATGAATTCTGTTTAATTTTAAAGATAAAATAATATGCTAGTACATATCTCTTCAAGAGCTTATGATGAATTTTCTGATTTGGTTCTAGTTTACTTGACTCAATCCAGTACAGCTTGATAAGTCTTTATTTATCAAATAAGAAATCTGTGTGAAGAAAATGAAGGAGAAATTTCCATTTCACTACAGGCATTTGGGAATTGCATACTATTAAGGCTTTAAACTTTGAATAGTAATTAAAGATAATAACAAAATATCTAGAGCTAATGAACTATATGGAGTTCTGCATCAAATTTTAAGTATTTAAATTTTAAATATATAAATATTACTGTGTATTTAAGTATACAAGTATTTAAGGAACAAAAGTCAGTCCAAATCAAATGCGTGTTGAATATAATACTATTCACAGAAAAATTATGAAACAGAAAAATATGGTCATTTAAAATAATAAAAATTGAACCAATAAATGATTGAAGAAAAGTGACCATTCTCTTAGGCATTTATTCTTAAATTATACATTAAAAATATTTAGTAAGTAATTTTAAAATACTCCAGAATACAAAAGATACTTTTGAAAACAGAAAGATCAAGGCAATGTAGTATATCTTCACTTTAATAACTATTTTAATATTAACACATAGGAACTCCAAATGAATGGTTTATTTCACAAGAAATTATGTTTGGTCAGGATAAAATTCCTGCCACACAACAAAAGTCAAGTCTAACAAGTTATCATAAAGAAACATAAACAAGAGATATTTGAATGCTATGTATTTAGGAGCCATATATTACTTTTTGTGGCATTGTGTGGAACTTCCCATACAGGAATTTCCCTAAGCATGTCCTCTATATTAGAACTCATGGTCTTTCAGCGGAGCCCAACATAGCAGGATTTCAATTGTAGGTCATCTAGTGAAAGGCAAGAAATTTCTTTTAAAATTCATGAAAACACTGGTAATCCTTACCTTATTCTGTTAAGTTCATTTATCCTTGTCCCTTTTAATGGAGTGTAGAATGTGTCTATGCTTAATATAAGTGGTAAATGTAAATGATATTTATGATGACATTCAAATTTGGTGCCAATAGAAAAATCAAAGGCTTATTTACATGTGAAATAACTCAGTTTTTAAAATAGATTTTTACTATGGAAGAAAATATATTATTAAGTCTAAATATCTTATTTTAGAAAAAAAAAACCATTAAATAATTTTCATCACATCATGAGCCTAGTATCTGCATAGTGTTTTCTTTTTATTAAATATTTGTTCTACATATAATTTACATTATTACACATGTGTACAATAAACTACGCACAGCAAGAAGAACCATGAAAAAAATCATGAATTATATAGATGTTACATGCTTAGTGTTTTGGCTATTTGTATTTGGTAGACTTGAGGAAAACATCTTTCCTATCTTGCTGTGTCTGAAATTCTGAATGTAAATTGATATCTATCATATATCATCATCATAAACTTAAAACACCTCTCTAGGTGTAAAAACGTGTTAACCCCTAACCAACTAAGCTTAGTTATGGTCTTCAGCCCCATCAGAGACTTGAGAAGAAATAAACTTGATTATCTGAGAATACCAGAGTTTAGGTTAGTAAGAAACCTTAAAAGAACTACATACTATTTTCAACATATTTATAAATAACTCTTTCAAAAAAGCTCCATTTTCTAATCCAGCAAAAAAGAGAAATTGCAACATGGATGCAGGAAGAGATAATGAACAGCCACATCTGTCTGAAGAGCTGTTGGCAAGTGAAGGCTGCTAGAGGAGGGAGATTCAGTCCCGCCCCCACCAGATTTCAAGGCTTATAGAGTACAAATTTTCTGCACATACACCTGTAAACATATTGAAAGCAGTAAATACATTCAGTTGTTTAAAAAAAAACAACAACAAAGAGTACATGCTCTAGCTAGAACTTCAAGTACTATATTGGATAGATAAGGAGAGATTGGTCAGCCTTTCTCATTCTGGATTTTAGTGGAATTGTTTTGTTTTCTCTTCATTTGATTTGATGTTGGATATTAGCTTGCTATAAATTGCCTATATTATGTTTTGTATGTTCCATGTATCCTGAGCTCTCTAAGACTTTTGTCCTGGAATGGTGTTGGATTTTGTCAAAGGCATTTTAGCAGCTAATGAAAAGATCATGTAGTTTTTTCCTCTCAACTTGTTTATGTGGTGGATTACACTAACAGATTTTTGTATATTGAACTGCCCCTGCATTCCTTGAATTAAAGCTACTTGATCATGGTGGGTGATCTTTCATATGTGTTCTTGGATTTGGTTTGTGAATACGTTACTTAATATTTTGCATCCATGTTCATAAGAAAAATTAGTCTGTAATTCTCTTTCTTTTTCCTGAGTCTTTTGTGGTTTCAGTATCAGTGTGACTGTGGCTTCATAGAATGAATTTTGCAATGTTCCTTCTATTCTATTTTGTGAAATAATTGGAGTATTGGCATTAACTATTCTTTGAAAGTCTGGTAGGATTCTGTGCTAAACTGGTCTGCCTTTGGGATATTTTTGGTGGGCAGAGGTTGGAATATTTTTAGTGACTGCTTCAGGTGGCATTTGGGGTATAAACCTAATACAATGAAATTCTCATAAATCTACGAGGGTAACACTACCTAAGATAACAGTGAGGTGGAATATGGAACAGTGAGGTGGAATATGGAACCTGAAATGCTCAATCTCATAATTCCATAATTGTTCTTTGGGTCTTGTAATGTGTTATTTGTCCTTAAGCAGATTTTTTTTTTTTGCATTTATGCTATTCTCCTCTATTTCATTCAGTTTCTGATTTTCATCATCATGGACTTGACCATGAAGTCTGCTCACTTGTGAAATACTAAAATAAATCCAATTTGTATATATTACAGCATGGTTTGAATCTACTGGGTACTCTTAGCTGCCAGAAAAATATATTATAATACAGTTAAACTCTATCTTGATTATACTTTTTTTATCTTATTATAGAAAGTTATTAATTTCTACATCTTGTCTGGGTATTCCTATGTCATCTATTTGACCACAACAGATTCTCTACATGATTGGCCTGAATATTTTTGCAACATAGTTCATATTTTGCTAGTTCCGTACTCACAGCCCTCAAATTCCTGTCATGATGAGGACATGATCCACCACCCTTCTCAGCACCCATTCATTTTCTTTTCCCACAGTTACATCTTTACATCTTTATCTTCACATCACTGCACTGCCATAAGGCATACTTCCTGCTCTTACTTTGTCTCTATACATTTTGCTGTCCATATGCCTATGCAATAGAATTTCAATCAGTCTAAATTGTTCTTACCATATCTCATATTATTCTATCAGTCTTTATTAATTACCATACCTCCACCATGGCTTCTCAACTGCCATTATAGTGCTTCTGTTATTCCTTTTCTGTTTTCCTGTCACTTTTAATTCCTTATTAGTATGTAACATTTTATATTAATTTGTGTTATGTAAGTAGATGCATAAAATTATGTATTGTATGTTGTTTCTATTTCAAGGAAAAACTCTCTGTTTTTTTTTTTTTTTTTTTGGCAACCTGACACAAACCTAGAAAGAAAGGTGATTTTATGTGAGATATGCTTCCATGTAGGCACATCTATAGGGTACAATTTTGATTAATTATTGACATGCAATTGACCCAGGGTACAGGGTATGATGCTGTCTTTGGCAGGTGATCATGAATTGTATAAAAAAATATTTATTAAAAAACCATGAGCATCAAGCCAATAAGCAGTACTCCTTTGTAGCTTCTACTTCAGTTAGAACTTCCAGATTCTTGTTTCCCTGTTGTTTCTAAATTCACAGTCCTCAGGGATAGACTTATTGTATGTGCAGCCACAAATAAATTTGTTCTCCCTCAGATGCTTTGGGTTGGTGTTTTGTCTTCTCTAACTCATCTTTTAATGCTAGAATTTTATTTCTTTTTATCTCATGCAGTTCTTGTCCATGATGTCACTACTACTGAGTTTGTATATGAAACTACATTGCTGTATATGAAAATCAGTTCTATGTACACATTCAATGCTTTTCACTCTTATAATTTTTCTGTACTCTCTTCTGCAATGACTCTTTATCAGTAAGACAAGAAAGAATTATTTGAATGTCCCATTTATGGCTGAGGACTTTAAAATATTTCATTCTCTAAAAGTTGGCCACTTATGGGTTTCTTTGGAAATCTCCATCTACTCTATACAGAAGCTTGTCTCCTAAAGGATGGGGGATATACTAATACATGAATAAACTAGCAAATCATTTTGTTTAACACTATGTCATTTTATCAACATCTTATTAGGGCTTCAGGACTATGAATGATCTAGACCCAGTTCAAGGGCGGGGTTCTATTTTTTTAATTGAGTCTTAAATTCAGTCACAACATTGTTGGCTAGTCCCATAACATCATGTTACTGTTGCACCAAGGCTATATATTGACAGGTTATATCATTGTCATAGTTCACACTTTTCAAAGCTAGATTAAGTCTGATAATTATTCTCCTCTATTTTTTTCTCCTCAAGAATTATGGCAGAGTTGTAGAGAGAGATCCAAGGACAAATGGAAATGACTCATCTGGATTTCCTCTGCTTTGCTGTAGCACCATCTGTCCCCTGACAGACATCAATTCTCCTCTATTTTTGTGACACCTTACAACAACATGAAAGCTAACAGTAGGGATAAAGTTTCTAGCTCAGTATGTTCTTTCTTCATGACTTATAAATCAGAACATAGAATTCAACATAGATACTTAGAGAACAAAACCAAAGACGATAAATTGAATAAGAGGATAGCCACTATTTTTATCTGTAAATCAAGACAACTAGATTCAGCAAGATGATGGAGCACCTCAAGAATGTACCTCCATGTCTAGTTGCTCCTTTTCTTGACCAGAGATGTCATGGAAACCTCAAAGTTTGAATTCTAACCAACAGATATTCTGAAAAAAAAGAAAGAAAGAAAAAGGAAAAGGAAAGAAAAAAGAGAAAGAAATGTATTATAGATGGAAATGTCATGAACATATGCAAGGGAGGTAATATACTCAGCAAGACGCTGACCACCAAAAATTGATATCATAGCTAGTACTGGAAAGCATAATTTTAACTTCCTAAGTCTCTAAAAGCAGCCCCAAAGGACCCTCAAGCATTCTTAATTGTAAACAGAAAAGAGATCAGTTTTAAGCCACTTGTGTGATACTACAAACCAGACAAGTATGAGAGTGGAATGGAATAATAGTAAATGAGAGAAAACTAAAGGAACTAGACTATATATTAAAAGGACTAAATTATACCTATCAGTTCTATGTGCGCGCGCGCACACACACACAGACACACACAGACACACACACACACACCCCACATCCACAAATTCATGCACATCCACACAAATCTGGAAAAGTAAACAAAGGATAGTGTTCATGCAAGAAAGTTTACAAATGTACAATTTTTCAGATACACCTGTATCATCCCTAGCAGTCATGAAAAGTCTAAATTCTGGTTTCACTAGCTCCCTAAGGCAACCTAAAATGAATTAGGGAATATGGAGATTTAATAACATAAATTCATTTTAAAATCCTTCATTTAAAATGTGGCCACTTGGTGTCCCTCTACCACTGATACTGCAAAAGTACTCTCTATCTCTTTACTCCAGAGCAGGTGTGTTATTCGACTACCTGTCAGATTTATATTAATACCAAAGAGAATGATTTGGAATCTATGCCATTACTAGCAACACTTTGTTTTCTCTACCTTCCTAATTATAAAATGAAAATTTAATCCTGCTGCATACCAAAGACTATGCTTGAGGTAGTAAACAGGACAATTGCTGGTTTGTGGTTTCCTATTCACTTCCATGCTTGGGTCCTTAAGAGGATGATTAGAATAAGTTAGAAGTTTCAATAATATATTATGTAAAGCTCTAATTCCTTCATCTTAAACTTGGTTGCTGGGTAGTATGTTTCACAATGGCCAAAGGATTAAGGTTAAAACCAAAAGTTACATGAAATAATGGGATTTTGCTTTTGTTTCTTGTTTTCATTTTTTTTTTATTTTATTTTTAGTGGAGACAATAAAGGAGACATTGTCCTTTTTCCTTCTAAACTCCCACTCTCAAGAACTAGAAAATACAAAATTTGGATGTGGACACTTCATGTATTGGGTGAACAATTATTAACAACTCCAGAAAAAAAATAGGTATATTAAGCCAGAAAGTCTCATTAGGCTGTGATGAACAAATTAATGTTCAATATATATGGTGATCTCTCCATTGTTATTTCATGATAATATTTTTGGTAGTCCATCAAAGTGGTTTGCTAACAAGCAGGTCAGAGAGGCAAAAAGATGTATACATCACTAAATTGTCATTCTTGGTATCACAGCATGCATTGGCAACTCCTCTGTATGTTTACATAGACAACAAATATATGAACCTTAGACTCTCTATTTTACTCCTGTACACTATTATGGATTTGAACTGTTTTTCATTGGTATGATAATCAATCTTCCACTTCATTTTCACCCCAGAAATTTTAAAAATCTTACCTTTAAATTCTAAATAATTATAAAAGAAAATACACAAAATGATATGGTCTTAGATATCTTTATAGATATGTCGTGAAAATCATATGTTATGGTCAAGATAAAGGCTGCAAGTATGTTTCTGATAATTATTATCTATGCCACAAGAATTGAAAAATTAGATTGAAAGAATGTCAGACACCAGCATTCTTTTGGAGAACAGCTTTGAAACTGGATCATTGTATTTTCATAATGAAAACGAATTATATTCATTACTATCTTAATAGGGGTTCCATTATTCCATTAGTCTTTAAAACCTGAGTGCTTAATAGCAGCCTTCACTTTATTTACAACAACTAATTTACAATCAAATCACCCTCAGAGGATGTTGTGAAAGTCCACCTCTATCCATCTCACACTTTTGATCACTCACTGAAGCCAAAAAATAGACACTAAATAGTTTTGTGACTTATTCCAGCAAAGAATATCCAGAATGATTTGACACTCAAAGTCCTAATTGTTTTTAAGGCCTGAACATGTTAGGAGAAGGCCCTTGGTGAATAGATTTTAGCAGAATTGAAGCACACTAGACTTGGACTCTTCCTTTATCAGTGGAATCAAGACTACAACTATAGTATTCCAATGATTGGTCAGTATAATACAACCTGAGTTATATCTCTGGTCCTTGGAAGAGCTGTGACAAATTGACCTTCTAGAAAGGTGATTAATGTTGAACTTGATAAAGCTCATTCCAGTAATCATAAACATTACAAGATTTCTGTATAACATAAGGCTTTCTGATTCATAACAGTTCTTTTCTCTGAGAGGCGAGTAAACAGGCAAATCTGTCATGTGGACAGGACATTCCAGAGGTAAAGCGGCTTGCTCTAGAGTGTCTAAAGCAGAGACCAGCATGAAAGTTCCACTGCCAATTGTCCACTGTTAGCCTTGAGCTCTGCTGTTCTCTTCGCCAAAGTTTATCTTGTGCATTGCTCTCTATGTGCCTTATTTGAATTCTTCCCCAGAAGATCACAGGGATCCATAAGTCAAAGGAATGTAGATCAAATTCCTGATGACCTTTCTTAAATAATAACTGCACTGCAGAAATGATAATTGAGGCATGGACTATTCTGTCAGAGCACTCTCTTTTAGGAAAAGGCAGGTTTGTATTTATATTTAAATTTAAGCAACGCTCTACCCTATATTTTCCTTATGCCTAATAGAAAGTGAAACTTCCTACTGAGTGTAATCAAACAAAATAAGGCGCTGAAAAACTCAGAACACAGAGAATATGTACCTTATTGTTATGACTTACTAGATTTTAAATTTTTTAATAAAAACTCTATAGTATATAGTTTTAAATGCCATATGATAAAATATTCATATTATTAACAAAATTAATCACAGAGGTAAAAATTTTAAGATATTTATCATATAACATTATTTGAGATTCTCAAATATTGAGGATATCTTTGAAGGTTAAAATAGTTTAAATTTTAGAATCCATGATCTATCATTAATTAATTATGGAAGTCTGATTTCTTTTTACAATCAGGAATAAATTTCCGATATTCCACGGAGATTTTAATGAATATTGCTAAATTTTCTCTATTATTTATCATAGTATAATGCAATAAATGTTTGTATTAGTGTCAATATTAATATTTCAATTGAGCCCTTTTGCCTTAAACCTTAATTTCACTAGAAAATAGCTTTATTTAACTGTTTCAATTTTTGTACATCGAGTGCTAATTATAGATTTTGTCAGGTTTCAGAAATTTCACTAGTAGTTCTTAAGTAAAGATATGATAAACTGAAGAGTGTACTAGAATAAGAATATTTAATACTGTTTTTTGAACTAGTAATTTCAATGAAATGACATTAAGGAAAAAATAAAATGGTTAATGTCTTCAATAACTTTCATCAGTAAATTTGCTAAAGACATACATTTTCTACCTAACAATGATTTTTTTCAAATAGGATGTTTGATAATCATAGATATGTAATTTTTACAAATATCTTGAAATAAGTTTTAAATATCTAATCATGAAATAATATTTTAGAAAACACCAATATTTTAATTACCATAGAGAATAGCTACTTAATAATCTTATTTTTAATTACCAGAAGAAGCACACTTAAAATTTACACTTAATATATCATAAAGTCAAAGCCAAAATGTGAACCATAGTAGCAATGAAATAATATTGATAATGTAGAACAAGACTAGGGTAGGCAGTAAGGAGGCTGCAGTGTGTGTTTTACTCTACTATTGTCTCTCAAAGTGGACAGATTAGTTCACATCACTGGTCTTAAGACTCGTCAATAATAAAATGAAATAATAGAGGTGATTATTTCTTCTGTATACTTCTCATCTGTAGAATTTTATGAAGTCACAAAGACAGTCAAAAGAATACACTGCTATTTTTATCACACTATCCTAAGATGTGCTATTTTTCTTATTTTTTTTTAGTACATAGTATTGTGCAAATCATATATCTTTTGCCCATTATTAAATGGATGAATGAGAGAAAATACAAATTATATACATAGCCTTTCATTTGTGGCACTTCATTAGGAAAGGCACAGTAGTCTGTTTAAAAATGTACCTAAACAACATAGTTACTGATATTAGCCCCTTATCTTTCCATATGTGGACTTCTCTAGTTAGGCAAAATATATAACTGGCTTTGCATTTAAAGATGACTTTTATCAAGGTTCATAGTTCTTATGTAAACTCAAGGCTACTTTATTCCAAAATTCATGTGTACAATTGTCTGTCTGTGAGTGCACACAGCAAAATAATAATGACAGATGGCAGGTGACTGGGAAAACAGCAAAAGGAGCATTATGCATCCCTCTTCTCCAGCACTTGCTTTGCTTCTCTACTGATAATTACCACATGAAGCAACTGGCAGGAGCATTATATTCTCAGTCTTTTGCCAGATTATGGAAATCATATTTGGTGCCTTTGATAATTCTTATTATGAAAAGCTTTGTAAAATGTTGTTGCATGATACTTTTCTGTTTTTATGTATTATTATTAAAAAAGACAAAAGAGAGGAGATTTTTATTTTTCCTTACAGATCTGACTGGATCCTGAAATGAAAACCAACATCTCCTCCATTGGATTGATGCCAACATAACTGCTCTGTCCTTTCAAGTCTTCTTAGTAGCCTGTTTGGCAGCCAACTGAAATTGAGAATCACACTATCCGATCTCCAACTGCTGTTAAATAAATAGCTGTACTATCATTATATATATATTTATTTATTTACTCTAATCCTTTCCTTGTCAAGAGAAAGTTTCTGCCTGGATTTGTGGAAATTCTGGAAGCAGTTCAGGAACAGATCCAGATTCCTTTCTACAGTCTTCAGTGAGCTTGCTTGTTTCCTGGATGTACTCCAATAGTTAAAACACAATGATGGATCATTAAAATTTTCCTGGAGAACCCTTAAAACAATAATGTTTTTTTCTGTAGCTTCTGAATCACTACTAATTTTCTGTTTTCATCAAATTCCATGGACTTGGAAAAGTAATGAACAACAAGATACAGATGGTCTTTCAAAGTAATTTAAATTTGTTGATGTAATGATTAAAATATAGAAAAGAAAAAGTAACATTTCATGCCTTTTAATCAGAGCTTTTCGCTCTAAAAGATTTGAGTTCTATTTTGGGAGAATTTCTTTCTCCCATAAGAGTGTCTTTTGGACAGTGTAACTGAACTCTCAGTGTCAATTTATTGACTAAATTCTAGAACACTAAATTAAAAGATTTTATGCTGATATAATTGTGATTATTTGAATATATCACCAGCCATTAACTGCTTCACATGAAGAAGAGTTTCCTAGAGTAATAGCTTCATAGATAAGATACCTTTCTCTTCAGCATTAAATAGGAATGAGAAATGCCGATGATTCTGTGAACATAATCAAAATCAGAATATCTATTTTTGTACCTATGACATCTCAGTCAAAATAAAATTCTTACCATTTAGCATTTTATCTCATAGGTATGTTTTATTTGACCTTCTAAGGGATTTTATAAAATTTCAGCAACCTTTAAAATATTATTTATTTATTTATTTATTTATTCACTTTACATTCCAATCCTAGCACCTTGCTCCTCTCCTCCCAGTCCCATGCCCTCTCTTCTTATCCCCCTCTCCCCTACCCATCAAAAAAAAAAATGGAGACTTCCACCACCATCCCACCACAGCAATAAAGTCACATAAGGACTGAGTAAATTCTTTATATTGGTCGCCCAGCAAGGCAACCCAGCCAGGGGAAAGGGATCAAATAATTTCTAAAAAAAACAAAACAAAACAAAACAAAAACTACAAAAAACAGAACCCCAAAACAACAACAACAACAACAACGTCTTGCAAAATCAGATTATTACATCAAACATGGGCCTATCTTGTGTGAGTAAACCAGTTGACTGGTTTTACCAAAATTTGTTAATATTCACATACAGTATATTATGGCTAGTGACTTTGTGGTTTGGAAAACTACATACAATGCTTGGAATGTCTTTCACATATAGCCCGTCCTTGGTGTCAGTCATTAGTATAGAACACTAGCATCTTTATTTCTGTTATAAGTGCTTTTCAAATGAGCACAGGTATGTAACTTGAGAATCAAGTTTTTATTCTCTTCTCTACTTCAGTGTTTTCCATGAAAATATACCTTAGATTTGTGCTTCGTAATACTACTGCTGTTAACCACAATGACTATAAAATACTGGGAATGTAAATAGCAAAGCTAAGGAAGTTAGTTTCAATTTTATTTCCTTTATGTATACAATCTCTATATGGTTGCATTAGTCCATGAATTATCTCTCTATGAATTTGTAACATATTCTCCTCTCTGAATATGAAATAAATTTATGTCCTTTAAAGACTTTCAAAAATTTTAATGACAACAAAATATTTTGTCATCTACAGCACTATAAAGTATTATATGTTCATAGTAGGATTGCTAAACTAAGATAAATATTAAGTACATTACCTTCCAATGGAATCATTTGGTACCAAATGACAGTGCCTGAACTCCCATGCTGAATTCACAATTTATTGTAGCCAAAATATTGGACAAATTAAGTGTCCATAAGAAGATGAATGGATATGAATATGTGGTATATATATACAATAGAAAACTTCAGCTAATAAAAGTATTGAGACTGTCATTTGCAGCAATATGGAAGTAAATGAAGACATTGTACAGAGAGGCAAATTTGCATGCATAATCTTAAAAAGTAGATTTATAGAAAGCAGACTGGTTCCCAGAGATTGGGTAATTAAGGACAAGTTTTTTTTAGAAATTGTTCATTACAGAAACTATTTTAACAAATTATAATGACAAGAAATGATGTTTCACCCCTGAAATTATAGTTCTTTGTAGGCTAAGACAAAACAAAACAAAACGAAAACAAAAACAAAAAATAAGGAGTTTTAGGACAACGTGAGCTACCTAGAGAGACTAATTTCTTTCTCAGTCCATTTCATTGTAATTTAATTTCACAGGTTAATAATATTTTAAAATATATTTTCCCTTCCTCTTCCTATAATTATATGGAAAACCTCAGAATTCTATTTTTTTTTTTAGATTTTTATTTTATATTTTGGAATATACATTTATATTATTACATATCAGTAGAAAAATTACATACAGCAAGAAGAAGCATAAAACAATCAGACTTTTATTTTATTTTATTTTTTATTAAATTTTCTTTTTTTATTAATTTATTCTTGTTACATCTCAATGATTATCCCATCCCTTGTATCCTCCCATTCTTCCCTCCCTCCCATTTTCTCCTTATTCCCCTCCCCTATGACTATTCCTGAGGGGGATTACCTCCCCATGTATATGCTCATAGGGTATAAAGTCTCTTCTTGGTAACCTGCTGTCCTTCCTCTGAGTGCCACCAGGTCTCCCCTCCAGGGGACGTGGTCAAATGTGAGGCACCAGAGTACATGTATTGAAATCAACAAAATCAGAAATGAAAAGGGAGACATAACAAGAGACACTGAAGAAATACAAAGAATCATAAGATCCTACTTTGAAGGCATATATGCCACAAAATTTGAAAATCTAAGGGAAATGAATGATTTTCTTGATCAATTTCACTTGCCAAAGTTGAGTGAAGAACAGATAAACAAGCTAAATAGTCTCATTTCATCTACAGAAATAGAAGCAATCATTGATAGTCTCCCAATCAAAAAAAGCCCAAGGCCAGATGGTTTCAGTGCAGAATTTCAGACTTTTATTTTTAACAAGCAATTTTTTGCTTATATTTTGAGGCAAAGTCTCTTTGTAGCTAAGTCTAGTAAAACTTAATCATTCTTACCATGCATCTATAGGTGTTCTTATAATCATATACATTTACTAAAATTTATATTCTGAATAATTTTCAAAGACTAAGAGATGTCAATATTTCCCTACTTGGCCTATGGGCATTTAGTCTCTACATTCCATTGCTATTCCATTGTACTTCAAAGTCTACAGTTTACTTAAAATCAAATAGTTCTCCTCTATGTGCATCTGTGCTGTATTTTTGTAAATGGTTTTAAGATATAAGATATATGATATCCTAGAAAAAAATGATACTGTAATTCCATGCAAGTCTTCTGTAGCTGTGTTGGTTAGATTCTCTGATAGTGAAGTATTTTCTATTGCTGTTGGAGTCATGACCAACAAAGCTATCTGTAGGTGCCAGTGTTTATGTTTTGTAAGCCTGCACATTGAGGATGTACATAGTTTGGTGTTGAATGCACATCAGATAATTCTCAGATTTTAAGCCCAATTTTTAAGAGTCCACTAAAGTAACAGATGTGGGCATAAAAGGTTTCAGCCTATGAATTTTATATACTCACTGGTTTATTTAATTATTTGTATTTTATTCTTCTTTAAGACCAGGTAGTACTTAACTTACATTATAAATGTAAGAAGATGAATTGGCTTATGTTAGGCATAAGACTATTTCCAAAAATCTTTTTAAAAGTTTGTGTCTCTTTTCAGTCTTACAGTTCACTGAATTAAGTCACCATGAAGACAAATGCCTTACTAAAGCATATGCAGAAACAAATATCACACATAAGAAAAAAAAGTAATTCTCAATTTACCCATTCATTTTAGAATTTTACATTATTCTCTCTTTCACTCTAGAATGAGTTAGTGATGTGTCCTCAAGTTGCAGTATGTTCAATCCAAAGGTCTGGGCTCTGGAAAAGAAGTCAAGGGAGGGGAGAAAGGAGAATAGAAAGGGAGAGGCAAAGAGAGAGAGAAGGAAGAATGGAGAGAGATAAATATGGAGGGAAACAGAAAATGGAAAGGTATAAGAAGTGAAGGAAAGAGGGGCAATAATGAAAAGAAAGGAAAAATGAAGGAAGGACTGGAGGAACCTGTATATCGAGAACAAAAGGAATAGTGAAGACTTTAGACCAGGGAATAATTCTAGAAAACACCATTATTTTAAGTTGGGTAGTTGGCTGTTGGTGGAAAGATATACAAGTAAACAAAGTGGATTTTCATAAGTATTTTTAAATCATTGTGTAAATCTTATGTAAGGTAAGATCCTTTTATATAGAAAGGAATCCCCACAGTAAAACTGTGCACTCTTCTTTAGTTTCATTAAAATAAGATACTATTCTAGAATTCTGACTTTAGCAGCTGTTGGTATATAACTCTTGTCACACTCAAAAAGCTTTGTAATATACAATAACATAGACTATAGCTCATCTGTACTATGGTTGGGTGCATTATTTTTAATTAACTTTGTATCATCTTTATGTATGGGAAGAATAATTAGAGCTATCCATTTTTGGTTCACTGGAAACAAGACTTATTATTTTTTAATAATGGCATTTGTCTATGCCAATGATTTGGATCATTCAACTCTTCTGTTTCAATACACTCATATTTCAGAATTGTGATAATATTCCTGCTCAAAATGAATTATCCTGAAAGCTCATCCTAGGATCCTGAGAACTTAGCTGCATCCCCACAGCTTAGTTCCAGGTGTGTACATGTGCATGTGCGTGTGCATGTGCATGTGCATGTGCGTGTGTGTGTGTGTGTGTGTGTGTGTGTGTGTGTGTATCAGAAATAAATAGACCTTAATGCTTATTCCTGGAATTAATTTATCAGTAAAGTTAAAATGAACATACTGATGATAATAAATAATAAAATAAAAGCAGTGGATGAAACTCATGAAATTTGTCT
The DNA here is from genome assembly GCA_907164505.1 of Acomys kempi. Taxonomy (NCBI): domain Eukaryota; kingdom Metazoa; phylum Chordata; class Mammalia; order Rodentia; family Muridae; genus Acomys; species Acomys kempi. Next base: position 59,110,558 of record OU015360.1, read on the forward strand.
TACAACTATTCTTTTGCCACTAATATTTTCTGATTCTGGTATCTCTCTCACATTATTAGGCACCATACAACCACAGGATGAAATTTACTTTGCCACACTTTTTGTTTTTAGAAACAGTCTATATTTCTACATGTTTTGTAAAATAAACACTGATTTTTTTTGGCTCTTCTTTGTAAAAAAAATGGAACCTGATGTCAGTGATGATATCAAGACTCCCTACACTCCCATAATGGAGAAAGGGTCATAAGTGTTCTCCAATCTGGAGACATGGAGAAAGACAGTACAGCTGCTTGTGAAAAGTTTGTCTGCAAGGAAAACGTTTGTTTTGAGATGGCTTTTGGTAAAGGTGATAAATTCATGCAAATGAAACTGTTAAAAAATGAAGTCATGAGCTGGGCATGGTGGCTCACTCCTTTAATCCCAGCACTCGGGAGGCAAGGGAGGCGGATCGCTGTGAGTTCGAGGCCAGCCTGGTCTACAGAGTGAGTCCAGGACAGCCAAGGCTACACAGAGAAACCCTGTCTCAAAAAAAACAAAAACAAAAACAAAAACAAACAAACAAAAAAGATGAAGTCATTTCAAACACAACTACAGCTCTTAGAAAGGTACTTAATATCTGTAGCTGGAAAGATTCTCATGTAGAGTTGAGAAATGAACCAGGTGAAACCATGATTTAGAAACACATACTGGAAAAAAAAAAAGCATAAAATACTGTCGAAAGAGTTTGGTTTGGGAAATTGATGAGGAATTTAAAATATGAACTAAGACTAGGACATGAAATTTCGATTTAGAGAACATTACAGTCACTACATGATGAGGGGTAGGTTGGTGACTGGGTAATCAACACTCTGAGGAAGGGATAGACTACACACAATTACTGAAGTGCCAAAGCAAAATTTACTCTGGCTATTAGACTAGGACAGAGTTCCAACAGGGCCAAACATAGGAGCCAAACATTGTGTATTATTGCATGCTCTCAAATTAACTCTGCTAGTAAAGTTATGTTTTCTACTTATCAGATATTGCTCCACCATCCCCCAAACCCCATCCATGAATATAGCTGTGCATTTTAGCAAGTAATAAGGGGTAGAAGGAAACTGAAGTGTAACTAATCCCCATCTAGGGATGAAGTTTTCCTATGTAAAGCTTGACAGCTCCTTTTATTATTATGGCCAAGTTATTGACCAGACTGTGGGTTGGCCTGTATCCAAGTGTAATCTGAGCTCTGTGGAAAGTGAGAGAGCAGGGACCACAGCATAGCCTGTTTCTCAATTGAATTTCCAAGCTTCAATTTATGCACACTTGTGTTGGTGTTACAGTAACCATGGTAAGCATCCTCCTCTCTAAACAGGTTTTTACTGATTGTTTTCTTATATTTGCTCCTATTTAGAGTCCAGCTGAAAGTTTCAATTAGTAGAGCTGATTGTTTTTGAAGTTGCTTCCAGTATTAATTTGGAAATTTTGGGGTTGTTTTTCTATGATAGTAATCTCAGCAGGTGATCCTCCGGGTTCCTTAGAAGTGCTTATTCAGTCCTTTCCCAGTTCCTAAGAGTAACGAATATTCCTGTTCATGAGCAGTCCTTACCCATCTCATCCGCAAGAGTTTCTCTCATCGGTGGTAATTGCAACTCCTTCCTGCCACACTCAGATATTTTACCATGTGTTCGCCCAATAAACAAAAAGTTAGAATACTAGCCCAGGAAGATCATCAGTCAAACGGGTTTTCAAACCTTCCCCAATAGGCTTGCTACTGGACCAGGTTCACACTCCGTAAGTATAGAGGAGCCCCTGCTAAGCAGGTTTTAGGCCCGGTCCAGCCCACTACCCCTCAGGCCTTCTCCAGGCCCTTGCCTCTCTCAGTAGCGCCTCGCCCCCTCCCCTCCCCCCCCCCCCCGCCCCGCAGGTCCCCTAAGCGCTGGTCTCGCTGCCCTAAGACTCCGCCTTCGCCTCGCCCCCACGCCTGCCACTCTTGATCATGCTCCGCCCCCGCCCTCCGGTCCGCGTAGCCTCTTCTTGCCCACCGCAGGCCAGGCGGCTACGGCTAGCTCAGCGGAGCGTGGCCTGGGCAGCATCAGGCCTTGGGTCGTCAGGGCGCCCCAGCCGCAGAAGGTAGCGCCTCGCGACAAGGCCCGCCGCCCGCCGATTGCCTCCCAACAGCAGAGCCAACCCGCGACATCCCGGGGTTCCTTCAGGGCGGGTGTGTCTGGGTTCCGAGATGCATTCTGGAGACAGGGCCCTGAGCAGACTCCGCACGAGAAGGTATTGGGGCACCGAGGGAATGACGAGCGTTAGACAGGCCCCTTCCTGGCGCTGAGGAGACACCCGCACCGGGGAAACGCCCTGGCTGCTAGACCTGACCGGGTTGCTGCCTGTGAGGTCGCTTGTCGCCCCCGGCTGGAGGCGTGGGGTGCCCTTGGTTTCCACGGGCCCGCCTCCGCAGAATTGCAGCTTCCCTACCTTCGCCTGCGTTGAGGCCCAGCTCAGTTTGCATACCCTGTCACAAGCAGCTTGAGGTAAGCACATTTGACTATTTAGAGGACTCTAGTCCCCATATTGTAGCCACAGGTCAGGAAATGGAGCCGAGCAGAAGAGCCTTGCGTTCTGAGGTCAGGAATTAAAATATGCAACAGGCAGGGCAGGTCAAGAAACTACTAGAAGTGTCTGTTTCCTACAGAAAGGAGACTTGTCTAAGACTGGAAACTTAGTGAGGTTCTTCCAAAACCAAGATGGGCAAGGAGAGGCTTGCTCCTTAAATCTGAGTTTCAGCTTCCTCTCTTGGCTCCTGGTGAGAATGTTGTAAGCAGCTACAGGTGAGCAACTGTTTTCTATGCCTCCTGCAATGTCCATAGTGATTTGTCTTCGGGAAAAAGACTTGTGAAGTGAGGTTTTGGTTCCTTAAAAGCTAAACCTTAAGCCATAATTTTAAAGGGTTTTTTTTTTTATCTTTCATAACCAAATAACAAGACTATTTTAAATCACTTTTATGGTGAATACTTGTGTTTACGTAGCTAAAGCAAACACAATGAGATATGAAATATATCTTGTGCTGTTTCTTCTCTATTAATATTAACTGGGATCCAAATGTGTATGAAAGTTTAAGGAGAAAAGCGCTAGAGAAAAGCTGTAAATAACATCAGATGTCACTGTGATTCCTTATTTTGTCAAATGACTAAACGATTTAAGTTATCAGTTTATCCCCAATGGTAGCCTTAGAAATTTGCTTTGTTCCTCTTACCCCCCAGAAAGGAGTGACACGTAAAAGGATCAGAAAACGGACTTCAGTGTTGCTGAAACAGTTTTCTTTCCAGTTGGTGGATATTTTAATGATTGGAAGAAGAGCACTGAGAGATTGAAGAGATTAGATTCTTTTAGAGGTACAGATAAATTTGATAAAAGAAGATTTGGAAGTATTTAATAAGAAGTTTGAAATAAAGGCAGAAATTTTGATCTTATGTGTCAACCATTTAGCACTTTAAACACTTGTTGAGAACATTTTCCTTCCCAAGATGAAAGAAGAAACAGTTGACAAACCATTATGCTTGAGACTACTTGAAGAAAAATAATATTGAAGTCTTCTAATTCGGAGAATAACAATATTTTGTCATCTTCTTTTGGTAAACAGAAAAACAATACCATGTGTGCATGTTTAATTTAATCACTAAGGATAAAGTCTTGTGCTACATGATGAAAATGACTTCATTTGAAGTTTGGAAATTTTTTATCTTCTCTTTTTTACATGATATGTTTATTAGATTTACATAAAGGGAATAAATGCTGGATTCATTGTATTTTCTGACTACACTGCTGTTTTCTGTGCATTATGGAGACACTGGAGACATTAATATTCCTTGAAATTTTATTTTGTTGGAACCAAAACTGCCAGGGACATAGATATGCTATATAATTTTCTCTTTATAGCAACTTTCCTTGCTTTGGATGAGCTGAATGTCACCTGGATTTTACAGCCTATGCGGTATAAAGTCTGTTTTATCTAGATCTTTAATATATAATTCATAATAACCAGATGGGATACACACTAAACACTGTGCTTAACACATATGCCTAAGGAAAGTATCTTCCCCATGGATCATGGCGTTAATGTTTACAGGACATTTCCTATTTTTAACATTGCTGATGTGTCATTTTTCTACTTGTGAAGAATTTGTGAGCAATTATTCTGAATGGGCAGTTTTCACAGATGATATACAATGGTTTAAGACACAGAAAGTACAAGATTTCAAACCAAGCCAAAAACTTCATCCAAATTTATATTTTGATGCTGGAGATATACAAACATTGAAACAAAAATCTCATACAAGCCATTTGCATCTTTTTAGAGCTATCAAAAGTGCGGTGACACTTATGCTGTCCAACCCATCATACTACCTACCTCCACCCAAGCATGCTGATTTTGCTGCCAAGTGGAATGAAATATATGGTAATAATCTTCCTCCTTTAGCACTGTATTGTTTACTATGTCCTGAAGACAAAGTTGCCTTTGAATTTGTCATGGAATACATGGACAGGATGGTTAGCTACAAAGACTGGCTAGTTGGCAATGCACCAGGGGACGAGGTTCCAGTTGGCCATTCTTTAACAGGTTTTGCCACTGCCTATGACTTTTTATATAATCTATTAGATAATCAGAGAAAACAAAAATACCTAGAAAAAATATGGGTTATTACTGAGCAAATGTATGAATATTCCAAGATTCGCTTGTGGGGCAAACAACTTCTTCATAACCACCAAGCTACAAATATGGTAGCATTACTCATAGGGGCTTTGGTTACGGGAGTAGATAAAGGATCTAAAGCAAACATATGGAAACAAGTTGCTGTTGATGTGATGGAAAAGACTATGTTTCTTTTGAATCATATTGTAGATGGCTCCTTGGATGAAGGTGTGGCCTATGGAAGCTATACCTCCAAATCAGTTACACAATATGTTTTCTTGGCACAACGCCATTTTAATATCAACAACTTGGATAATAACTGGTTAAAAATGCACTTTTGGTTTTATTATGCTACACTTTTACCTGGCTATCAAAGAACTGTAGGTATAGCAGATTCCAATTATAATTGGTTTTATGGTCCAGAGAGCCAGTTAGTTTTCTTGGATAAGTTTATTTTAAAGAATGGTGCTGGAAATTGGTTGGCTCAGCAAATTAGAAAGCATCGACCTAAGGATGGACCAATGGTTCCTTCCACTGCCCAAAGGTGGAGTACTCTTCATACTGAATACATTTGGTATGATCCAAGGCTTACCCCACAGCCTCCTGTTGACTTTGGCATTGCAAAAATGCACACATTTCCTAACTGGGGAGTTGTGACTTATGGGGGTGGGCTGCCAAACACACAGACCAATACCTTTGTGTCTTTTAAATCTGGGAAACTAGGGGGACGAGCTGTGTATGACATAGTTCACTTTCAGCCGTATTCCTGGATTGATGGATGGAGAAGCTTTAATCCAGGACATGAACATCCAGATCAAAATTCATTTACTTTTGCCCCCAATGGGCAAGTATTTGTTTCTGAGGCTCTTTATGGACCAAAGTTGAGCCACCTTAACAATGTATTGGTATTTGCCCCATCACCATCTAGTCAGTGTAATCATCCCTGGGAAGGTCAACTGGGAGAATGTACACAGTGGCTCAGATGGACGGGTGAAGAGGTGGGTAATGCAGCTGGGGAAGTTATTACTGCCTCTCAACATGGAGAAAGGATGTTTGTAAGTGGTGAAGCAGTATCTGCTTATTCTTCAGCAATGAGGCTGAAAAGTGTCTATCGTGCTTTACTTCTTTTAAATTCTCAAACTCTGCTTGTTGTTGATCATATTGAAAGGCAAGAAGCTTCCCCAATAAATTCTGTCAGTGCCTTCTTTCATAATTTGGATATTGATTTTAAGTACATCCCTTACAGGTTTATGAATAAGTATAATGGTGCAATGATGGATGTGTGGGATGCACATTATAAAATGTTTTGGTTTGATCACCATGGCAACAGTCCTGTGGCTAATATACAGGAAGCAGAACAGGCTGCTGAATTTAAGAAAAGGTGGACTCAGTTTGTTAATGTTACTTTTCCTATGGAATCCACAATCACAAGAATTGCTTATGTATTTTATGGTCCATATGTCAATGTTTCTAGCTGCAGATTTATTGACAGTTCTAGTTCTGGTCTTCAGATTTCTCTAAATGTCAACAATACTGAATATAGTGTTTCTGTTGTAACTGACTACCAAAACCTGAAAAGCAGATTCAATTACCTAGGATTTGGTGGTTTTGCTAGTATGGCTAATCAAGGCCAAATAACTCAGTTTGGTTTGGGCACTCAAGCAATAGTAAACCCTGTAAGGCATGATAGAGTTATTTTCCCTTTTGGGTTTAAATTTAATATAGCAGTTGGATTCATTTTATGTATTAGTTTGATTATATTAATTTTTCAGTGGCGGCTTTACCTTTCCTTTAGAAAGCTAATGCGGTGTATATTAGTACTTATTATTGCTTTGTGGTTTATTGAGCTTCTGGATGTATGGAGCACTTGCACTCAGCCCATCTGTGCAAAATGGAAAAGGACTGAAGCCAACACAAACGAGAAGGCCATGATTTCTGAAGGGCATCATGTGGATCTTCCTGATATTGTTATTACCTCTCTCCCTGGTTCAGGAGCTGAAATTCTCAAACAGCTTTTTTTCAACAGTAGTGATTTTCTCTACATCAGAATTCCTACAGCCTACATGGATATCCCTGAAACTGAATTTGAAATTGACTCATTTGTAGATGCTTGTGAATGGAAAGGATCAGATGTCCACAGTGGTCATTTTCAACTTCTTCAAGGGTGGCTGATGTCATTGGTCCAAGACACAAAACTTCACTTGCAGAATATTCATCTACATGAAACTAGTAGAAATAAACTGGCTCAATATTTTACAGCAAATAAGGACAAAAAACGAAAATTGAAAAGGAGGGAGCCTTTGTCAGAGCAAAAAAGTAGAATGAAAGGAGCTTTGGATAGAGATGCTGAATATATTAGGGCTTTGAGGAGACACCTAGTTAATTACCCAAGTGCACGTCCTGTGCTCAGTTTAAGTAGTGGTAGCTGGACATTGAAGCTTCATTTTTTTTCAGGAAGTTTTAGGTACATCAATGCGGGCATTGTACATAGTAAGAGACCCTCGAGCTTGGATATATTCAATGTTATATGGTAGTAAACCAAATTTTTATTCTTTGAAGAATGTACCAGAGCACTTAGCAAAATTGTTTAAAATAGAAGAAGGTAAAATCAAATGTAACATGAATTCAGGCTATGCTTTTGAGTATGAACCACTGAAAAAAGAATTAGAAACATCCCAATCAAATACTGTTTCCTTATTATCTCATTTATGGCTAGCAAACACTAAAGCAGCCTTGAGAATAAATACCGATTTGCTGCCTACTAGCTACCATCTGGTCAAGTTTGAAGATATTGTTCATTTTCCTCAGAAGACTACTGAAAGGATTTTTGCTTTCCTTGGAATTCCATTGTCTCCTGCTAGTTTAAACCAAATACTGTTTGCCACTTCCACAAACCTTTTTTATCTTCCTTATGAGAGGGAAATATCACCATCTAATACTAATATTTGGAAAAAAAATATGCCTAGAGATGAAATTAAACTAATTGAAAACATCTGCTGGACACTAATGGATCATCTAGGTTACCCAAAGTTTATGGACTAAGTGCTGCAGGACAGCAAAAAATTTGCACTAATGTGTCCCCACCTACTTTGTGGATATGAACTAAGAAACCTTGTTTATTCTTGTACATGTGTGTACGTGTGTAGAGAGAATGTGTGTTCAGTCTGTTATTACACAGAGGGATATTTTAAATAGCCACCATTTGTGGCCTAGCAGGGTTTATTATTATGTTACCACTTTACTTGCCTTGGTTTCTGAATTTTTTCCTGCTAAAAGGTTTCTGCTACAGGGGTATATACTGGAGGGGGGTCATCTGGTAATGTGGGAATATTTTAATGTATTTTAACATTCCTTCTTTGGATACTGTGCTAATCTATCTTGGGACCTCAAACACTACAAAAGGCCTTGCAATTGCTGCTTTACCCAGTCATCTCTTGTTCTTAAGATGGACTACAAATGTTTCTTATGTTTTAAAAAGGTCTAACACTTATCCTGCACAAAGAAAAAGAGAAATAAAAAAGAAAAAAATAATTTCTCCTATTTTGTGTAATGTTCAGTGAAATCACTGGGGAATTGATAAAACATCCTATTAGAATTTTTAGAAAATATAGATGAAAATGCAGAATAAAGGTTTTATTTTTTCTTTCTTTTTTTCTTTGCTTAACAAAAAAGACTGAGCAGTGAGTGCTAAAATTTGATGGACTATTTTGGAAATGCTTCTTTGATTTGCCTCCCTGAAGCTACAGCTGTTCAACATCACACCATGCCCACACTGTCTAGCCTTTCTGTCACTGTCAACAAAAAAAGTCAGTAGTTACTACCAAGAAAACTACTTGGTTTAGAAGTCACAGCACCCCTCTATTTTCCTAATGATTAAGTTGTGTTAAAGACTACCACAGACGTATACTCAAATTTAGTTGTGTGATATTACCATTTACTACTCAAAGCAAATTTTTTTTCGGAGAGGGAGGGATCATGGTTGAGTGAGTTGGTAGTGAATGGAAACAGAATTAAAAAGCTGTCTGACTTACCCTGTTTCCCTTTGGCTAAAATTCCAGGGTATCAGTGTCTCCAAAATTTGAAAGCAATTGAGAGGTGATGTCAGAGGCATCTGACACTCTTTACCATCTGCATTTATTATAAATTCGGTCAAAATAAAATGTGGTTCATTTTACTTTTTGTTTCTCAAATCAAAAATGCTCTGCTATTACAAGCCAGTGGAGTAATTACAATGTGTTGGGTGAACATTATCAGGCAGCATCGAGATTTCATGTAAATCTACGAAGATTAGAGTATTTTTCCTGATGATTGAAACTACAGCTACTTCAAGCTCTCTAACATTAGGAGTCTGCCACTCTGGCCTAGATAAAAGTGTCTTTTTCTCAGTAGATTGTTATTATGTCTAAATATGCCTCTGGAATGATAAACCTGAGCATTTGTTACATTGCAACAGAATTTAACTTAGCTGTTATTTTTTCTCTTCTATTATGACATGTGTGAAGATTGCTCTATGTCTTCTGTATTCTTCCCACATGGGACTCATAATTTTGCCTCCATGTTAAAATGAATAGAAACTAATACAAATTGAAGACTCAATTCTACATTTTTATTTTCAAGAAGTATTGTTCTCTCTTTTGACAACGTGTATGTAAAATTATTACCTGGATGATAACACCATTTTCATTAATGGGCAGAGTCTCTCTGGTTGATTTCAATTCCCAGAATATGATAGTAAGTCAGAGCATATAGAAAAGCTCTGGGGTAGAAGGGCAGTATATCATACTAAGGGATGAATTAGAAATGAGGATATGTAGAGAGAAAACAGTGAAAGGTACTTCTGCCTTTCTTTGAATATTTTATAGAAATGCCCCCATGGGCAGAAAGTGGTCAATGGTCCATGTGCAGGAAAAAGAGAAGAAGATATTTTGAAAATGTGATTAATTTTGAGATGAGATATGGGAATATTTTATTGATAAATTACATTTGATCCTAGCTTTCAGCTTCACAGAGCAGTTCACATCCCTTCAGAGGAATATTTTATACAAAAAAGAATCAATTGAATTTGCCTGTGTATATTCATGCCTGAACCCTCTTGTCTTACAACTTGAGTAGTTAAGGTGAGTGACACTTTGGACACATCTTAGTCATAAATACCCTTTAAACTTATTACTACCTTGCAAACAGAATTAATATTTTTATTGCTTCTGAAGAATATGACCCTTTAAAATATCCTGTTAAAGTGATCACTTCATCAATGTCCTCAATCTTAAGTCTGATTGGTGCAACTACACATTAAAAAATAAAATTGGAATTTTGAGAAATTGGACTATCAGGTGACAGAGTAGAGAAACATTGGTAGTGAAGTTTTCAAAAATATCAAACAAGTACAAATTTACTTTAGATGAATAGAAAGTAACCTACCCTAAAGATAAAACTCATGGAGTTGTATTTTTGAAAAGCCTAGTTCCTAACTTTATGAATATGCTTAAATTGTGAGTTTTATCAAGAAGATATGCATGTGCCTATCAAGCCTAGATTTCACAAATAACATACTTGGTTTCTTTAGGCAGAAGAATGAATTGCCTTTTAAAAATATGAAGCAAACTTTTTCAAGTTTTAAGATCTTTCAGGATCTGTTAAGTTATGCTTTGAAAATGTCTCAAAGAACCATCTACCTTTCCATGTACTCCCATGTTATAATTTCACTGTCTGTACTTTTAATTGACATTATTGACTGGAAGATTTTGTGCATTATGACAAATCTTAGATATTTTAAATGAAGCCTGTCATTTAATTTTGAGTAATGTAATACTACAGCTTTATAATCTTTGACCATAACTGGGAGATTTTTCAATGATTAAGAAGTATTTAGAAAAAAAAAAAAGCTACCACATGTAGGGAGGCTTAACATTCTAAACTCTATCAACATAATGAAAATTGAATTTTTTTTTGTTTTTTGCTGATTTGTCTTGGCTAAATTGTCTAATTTTCTTACATATTTTTCTTCATTTTAGCAGAGAAAAGCATCCAAATAATTGGCAAGATCCAAAGGACTTAATATTTGAACAGATGATGGCAGGTGATTTTGTAGATTTGTAACATTCTTTAAATTGATATTTGTGTTATGTACAATTATGTAGGTTTATGTTGTGTTCCACATAAGTAATACCTGTTTAATTTATTTTTTGATTACTGAAGTAGAGTTACTGAGGTCTGTAAACTTGCAATTTTTTTTGTGTTTGTATGTATGTGTGTGTGGATTCTTTTGGTGTTTGATAAAATTTCCTAGTTGCTATGGAAATGAATCAGATGAAAGATCATAAACAGAACTCCCTGATTAATATAAAAATGAAGAGCTAAAGGCAATTTATTGCTTTTATGGCTAATGATTAGAATAATATATTACTGATATATTACATATAATCTTGAAATCCATATCAGATAATTTGTATAAATTAAGCCTGCTGAGATAAATGCTTTGTTCAAACTAACTCGTAGGGTTTCCTTTGCTAAAGTTTATATTTTATTCCCTCAAAAGAGTAAATCCATTGGTACTTATTTAACACTCCTTCCCAACGAGTCTAATATATAATAGTGACCTTGGTTTAAACATTTTAAATCAAGGGATTTTCTAATGAGGAAAAATAGTAAGAGAGGTAGAAATCTGGGGAGAATAAACTTTCTACTAATGGCAGTGGAAAGGGTATATTAATTCATTTACTTCTCTTTTCCATAACCAAAAGTGCCTCCAGATAACCGTGATACCCAGTGTAATTCTCAATTCAGGTAATGTCATAAAAAATATATAAAAAACTGGATACTTATAGGAGCCTATAGTAATTTGAACTATATGATCCTTTTAATTTTGTGACTAGCAGTCAATCCAATATATACAAAGAATTTTTTAAATATAGAAAAATATCTTCTTTTTTTTATTCTTTGTACACAGTGTTAGAAGGGCAAAGAGGAGCAGAAAGAAGAGGAAGGAAGTTGAAGTGACAGGAAAGGAAGAAGACAGGAAGTAGTGTGTTAGCATTCTTATTCATTATTGTTTAAAGTATTTTTTAAAGCCCTTGGACCATTAGAGTGTATAAAACTTGAAAAACCAAAGCTATGATCTGAGTACTTGCTGTTACATTGCAGTGATTTTCTTATTTAATTCTTTAACTGTTGCTGTATTTCTCTGAGTCTTCTGATTGACTGTCTTAATTCAAGTGTGTTAATCCTAATCTTTTTTATTTTTGATTTTTTAATTTATTCATATTACATCTTGAATATTATCTCCTCACTTGTATCTTCCCATTCCCATCCTCCCTCCCTCTATTCCAACCCCCCATTCCCTTCCCCTAGACCTCTGACAGAAGGGACCTCCTCCCCTACCATATGGCCACAGCATATGAGGTCTCATCCAGATACCCTGATTTCTCTTCCTTTGTGTACAGCCACATGTCCACTCCCAGGGGAAGTGGTTAAATCTGGGATACCAGAGTTCATGTAAGACACAGTCCCTGATCTTTCTAGAACTGTAAAGAATGAACTGTCAATTTGCTAGATTTGCTATGTTTACTGCATGCATTTTCTTGGTTGGTACAACCCCAGGGTGCAGATTCACTAGCCTTGATGGTTTCCTTGTGGAGCTCCTGAACCCAGACCCATTAAGACACACATGGTTTATACTCACTTAAGAGTGGATATTAGCCTAACGTATGTGTCCTCTGAGAGACTGCCCCCAGCGGGGTATCAACACAGATGATGAGACTCCATGTTGGACTCAGGGTGGAATGATGAGAGAGATTAATCCTGATCTTACATTTCAATTAATGTCTTGGGTTTTGAGAGTAAAAAATTTCAGGTAATGGCCAAAACATTAATATTATTATTTAAGATAAAAAAATGTGTCTTTATCTGTATGAGCATGCAGGAGCAAGTGTCCTTGGAAAAGGTCAGAGCCATCATGTAGCTTAATTCCTGGTTGCCTCACACTAGTAGGAAGGGAGGATACAGGTTATCTTTTCTGTTCATCACATTCAGGAAGAGGCATGACACATCTAACATTTGGGTTATGGTCATGCAGCTTGAAGTCAGCCTTGCACTCCACAGGCCATATCTAAAGAAAAACAAATAAACTTAAATTTTTACTTCCTATTCAAGAGACTGCCATCTGAAAAGTCAATTTAAGGAAAACCTTGAGACATTTGATTACATATAACTAAACACTAACAATTTTCATGGCATAGTAAAATATTCCAAAATAATGTAACAAGAAAAGTGGAGGAATGTGACATACTGTGTACTGATATCAGGAATTCATGGTGGAAAAAAATCACAAGGATCTCAAACATTAACACAACTGTAGAATGAATACTATTATTTTGGGTATAGTTCATTTGAATCTATGGGAGGGAATATATTTGATCTCCCTCACAATAAACTTTGACATAAAACACACTGCAGTGAAGCATTAAAATGAAAATTAAATTTGTTGTTTTGATTTTTTTTTTTAGCAAAAGCCATTGAAATAGGGCCTTATTCATGATAGGCAAATACTCTGTCACTGAACTAGTTCAACAGCCCTACATTATTTCATTTAAATATAAAAGCAAACAAGCCAAGCCTTATGCATAAGTTTAAGTATGGACCTAAATGGAAAATTAATAGCTTATTTAGTTATTTTAGGAAGGCATGAATACTAAATAGGCCTGTTCAGGCAATTTATCACTAAGCTCCAACTCCAGGTAAAGAAAAAATACTTCTAAGAAGAAAATTTCAAATGTGATACTGTGATCTTACAGAATAAGAGCTTTTTAAAAAATTGTATGATAGTATAGTAATTTAATATATTTGATTCATTTTGTTTTTTATACAACATTAAATCTCTTCTACTTCATACAGTTGTACTCTATACACTATGTGAATTTTGATCTGTGGTCAGCAGCTTGCTTCTTAATTTTGGTTGCTTTCTATGTATGTCTGCATATCTGTGTATTGGGAGATGGTGAGGATGTTGGAATCCCCCCAACCCCAACATTTCCTGACCTGGCCTGCGGGGTTTGACTAAAACTCAAGAGGGAGGTCACCTGTTGAGAATGCATGACACAAAGAAGGAGAGCAGGTCTGACTGATCAAACTATCAAACTTTATTAGACAGGCAGCAGCTTTTATAATTCAGAAGGCAGGGAAGCATATTGCTATAGCAATGCAGTTGCAGGCTTTTCTCAAAACACAGGGAATTTCAGGCAGGGTCATAATGTCCTGTCACACAGGGTCTCTTGCTTTGTCTTCATCTAGCTTTAGTCTAACTTTTGACTCACAACAAGGTTGCTCCATCCCTATCTGTCTTTAGCTGCTGACTCACAACAGGGTCACCTAGTTTCTGGTGAAAGGTAAGCTCTGGAAAAGATAGAGACTTAAAGGTGCAGACTTCAACAAGATGGCTGAACATTGGCCATAAGGCCTTTTGTCCCCAACAATTTCTGCCAGGGGTGGGGTGAAAATCCTCAAGGGATGAAGAATGAAACTGGATAGTGCTATCTTGCAATTATTGGTCAAAATTGTCCAGAGACTTACCTCAAGGTATACTTTTCTTACACATTTAAACACAGCAGAACTGGTGACCTGTGACCTTGGCTGATAAACAGGGCTCATGTAACTGGCAAACCTGGTTTCACAATGCTTTCTCTAAGCTATGCTTCCTACAGAGGGAACTCAAGTACTTTCGTACACATGCACGTGGAGGCCAGAAATTGATGTCAGGTATCTCCTCATTCACTCTCCATGGTATTTTTGAAATAATAGCTCTCTCTCTGACAAAGGAGCTAATAGAATGTTCCAACTCTTCATTTTCTTTTATAAAAATGAGAAAGGGAAGAATTATTTATTTTTGAAAATTCTTTTTATTACTTATACACAAGTGAAAATTAAAGACCTTCAAAAATAGTTGGGAAAAGGGAATAAATATGTACTCATTGGAAACATAGCTTATTCATATTATTGGTACATCTATTGAAATTATTTTTTTATTTTTATTTTAATAATATTTTGTGTCACTGTGATTTCTAAAATCCCATGTCAGTGGCAGTTTCTTTCTCCTTTCCTCCAAGTAATGATGCTGTTGATTTTTCAAAGAAAAGCAATTCAGCCTCTATTCTTGCAGATGAGCCACTATCAAAATCCTTTTTGTGTCCTACCAAGTTCCTGTCTACAGACTCACTTACACTTCCAACAAAATTTTCAACTCAACTCTGACCTTTCCCACTTTGACTCCCTGGCCTTTATTGGCTGCAATATTGAAAATAAAGGACCCACCTAACATCCTGTATACCAGATTTATAATTTGGATGCTGGATATATGATCATGAAAGGAAATACTTGACAAAAAGAGAAAATAGACATAAAATAGTACTTCGATCCTATAAAAGAGTGGACTATAATACTCATGTAAACAATCTGCCTGTATCTGTATTAGAAATCTTAGGAATTTCATCCTGTCAATCAAATCGTACTTGCACATCCAATTATAGTCTCTAAATCTTTTTTTTTTTTAATTTTAAAGAAACTACTCTCAAGGGGCATGTCCCATGAAAATCTTCACTTACCAAGAAACTCTGACAGAGAGGAGGACATCCTATTTGGGCTCTAGATGAGAGAAGCATGGGAGAATGGCAAAGTAGAAGGATCCAGAGGGTCCTAGAAACCCACAAGAACATTATGATAGGCAGATTTGGGCCCAGGGGTCCCATTCAAGCTATGGCACCAGCCAAGGACAATACAGGCTGTAAATTTCAAATGCCTACCCAGATCTACCCAGTGGACAGGACACTCTCCACAGTTGGATGGAGTGTGGGGTCTGACTTTCACACATACTCTGAGGCTTCATATTTGACAATGTCCCTTGGATTAGGAGATCTGGTGGCACTCAGAGGAAGGATAGCAGGCTACCAAGAAGAGACTTGATACCCTATGAGCATATATAGGGGGAGGAAGTCCCCTTCAGTCACAGTCATAGGGGAGGGGAGTAAGGGGAAAATGGGAGGGAGAGAGGAATGGGAGGATATAAGGGATGGGATAACCATTGAGATGTAATATGAATAAATTAATAAACAAATAAAGAAAAAATTTAAGAAAATGTTTCCTTCCAACTACTACTTTTGAATGTACTTGCTTCTTTTTCTTCTAGAGCTTTCAGATATTTATTCTGTTAAATTGTTAGTATGAGATCACTTCAATTTATCTATGTAGGCACTTTAGTGCTATGAACTTTCCACTTTACACCACTTTGATTGTGACTCATAAGATTGTGTATGGTGTGCATTCATTTTCATTTAATTCAAGGAAATCTTCCATTTCTTTCTTGTTTCTGCATTGACTCATCAAACATTCAATAGAGTTGCTCATTTTCTATGATTTTTTGGCTTTCTATGGCTTCTACTGTTGAAATCCAGCTTTAACCTATGGTGGTCTGATAGGATACAGGGGTTATTTCAGTTTTTTTATATCTGTATTTGCTGAAGACTTGACCACATGTGTAGTCAACTTCAAAGAAAATTCCCTGGGATGCTGAGAAGAAGGTGCTGTCCATGCTCCACTTAGGAGAGACAGCCTGCAATAATGACAGGTGGACCCCTTAAGCAGAAGAAAACTCAGGAGGCTGTGAGTGGAGTGCCAGGAGAATTGACTATAGAGACAGCCTTCATTGAGACAGCTTGTTTAATTTGTGGAACAAAAGCTACTTAAACCTTTGGGAATATGATAGGAGTTTAGAGGATGGGCATATGTCATAGGCTGTGTCCAGGTTGCTTCAATATCTTATGTGCTTAAAAAGAATTCCAGATGGTGCTGGAAATGGCCTTATAAGTGCAAAGGAAGTTAACATGGTACTAGACTACCTGAAGTTTCTGGTTGCAAATGTCAGGGCTGGAACACACAGGCCTGAGACAAGGGGGCAAGGGTCTTATTCCCGTCAATCTCAGGATGATATTTCCATGATTTGGATACATGCTAACCCCACTCTTGCTTTTTAAAAATAGGTTTATTTATTTATTCCTTTTATGTCCTGAATGAAGCCTCCTTTCCTCTTGGTCCTACCCTTCCACTCTCTTACCCCTTTCCACCTTTTCCTCTCCACTAAAGGGGATCCCTACCAGCATATACCCACCCCAGCACATTAAGTCACATCAGGAATGAGCACATCCTCTTCCACCGAGGCCAAGCAAGGATGTTTTTGATATAGAGAATTTGTACTGAAAGAATTTGCAGATTTTCACGAATTGTAAACTGGGTATCTGCAAAAGAAAATTGTAAATTAAAATAGGGACCTTTCTTTTTCTTGTTCTTTAAACAATTAGGTTCCTTAAACTGTAAATGCAATGCAAGCAGCTCTAGATATGGAGGAGGAATAATACACCATGTGGTTCTATTAGCTTCTCTGCTTAACAATGGCTCTGGCAAGATGGGACTGGGGTCAAGGTCCTCAGATTCAATAATGAGTATTATACTGTTTCCTAGTGTTCTTGCTTGCTGATTTAAGATGAGGAATTTCCAATAACTAGAGAGTTGGCTTAATAGTGAAGAGCATTTGATTTTTTTTGGAGGAAATAGATTAAGTTCTTAGCACCCAAAGGATGACTTAAAATCACATACTACTCCAGTTCCAGATGATCTTCATACTCCATTCTGAACTTCATGCCACCTGTGTACATGTATCAATGTAGACAGAACACTTATACATGTAAAAAATAAACTAAATCTGAAGAATTTTTTAAGTACAAAAATGTGAAGAGGTACATGAGAATGGAAGAGACCTTCATACTTCATGTTTCAGGAGGGGGGGGCAAGGATCCATGATATTTTTCTTCTCATCTCAAAGGGAATAAAATAAGAACATGTAATAGTTTAAGCATCGTGGCTCTTTTACCAGTTTATGTCATATTGATTTTTGAAAATCCATCACATATGTCAAAAAATGGTTACTAATACAATTCTACCAGTAATAATGTTTAATATACATGACAGTAGTTTATCCAGGTTTCCTTCTCCTGTATTAGTCTCTTTTTCTCTTTCAATAATAATATTAGAATATCTTGTGAGGAAATTTGCCATGACCTTAAGGAAAGCTAAGTACAGTGGACAATTTAACAGCTGAGGACTGAGTTAGAAATCAAACTTCATTTGTAAAACTAAAGATTCAAAGTTTTAAAAAGTGTATTGTTGTAACCAACTCTTTTGAATATTATATATGTTTTTACTGATAACAGTAACTAATTTAAATAAGCATTGTATAGAATTGTAGTAGATATTTCAATATTCTTATGCTCCAATTTGGATTTTTTTCATGTGTCTCATTAACATCAATAGAAAGAGTGCTAACAAGGTCATGGACAGAAAACATTATTTTCTTTGTATAGAAAAAATATTTATAGGCACCTAATCACATACTGTGAAATTCATAAATACATTATATTCATTATTTATTCTAATTAATTAATAAAATACTACATTATTGTAAGATATTAACTTAAATTATTATTACATATTCTAGAATATGAGATTTTTGCTTTAAATAAGTATTTAGGGTTCTTCAAGTCATAGTAGAAGTTTTATTTTGGATGCTGGTGTAAACTCAGTATTTTGTCCACATGTTATGTAATGGTACAATATTAAAGAGATGGTTCAATGGACATAGGTACTTGGTGCCCATATTGGTGACATAAATACAATCCTTTGCATGTAAATAATGGAAAGATAAACTGACTTTCATTATGATCTTCACACAGTTATACATCTGTAATATGTGTGTCCCTACAGAAGTGTCTGAGTAATAAAAAGTGGGTACAGATGAGAAAACAACAATATTTGGCATTTGATGTGCTTTGATTGAGTGAAAACAGTATTGAAGAAAAAGAAGCAATAAACACCCTTAACATTTATATTTATCACATATTCTCTTTATTGATCCAGAAATTAAAACTGTTTTTGATTAAATAATTTTCTCAGGAAAATTAAATTCATTTTTTGAAAATGGTATAGACTTGTACTCTTGACTCACTGAATGTAATAAACCCTTGAGGCTATATATATTCTTACATGTAATCAAAGGAACTGCAATCTATTTCAAATGCAGTTGACTTAAAATTGTATTTAATTATTTTCAAAAGAACAGCACTTGAGTGGGAAAAAAACTAACAGATAATTTGTTTTCAAGACTGAGGAGAAATATTAAACCATAAGTAACTTAGAAAGATTAAATGTAAGATACTGGAGAAAAGAACAAAATAAGATAATATATGATATAAAGACTTCTTATTCTCAAGGACTAGTAGGATTAAATTACGAAAATGTTCATCCTAAACAAAAGTGACTGAATTATTCAATGTAATATCCAAGAAAAGGCCAATAAAATGCTTCACAAAACTGAAAAGAAAAAAGAAAAAGATCTCCCATTCTTGTGGATCAACTGAGTAAAAATGGCCATTTTACCAAAAGCAATCTAGAAATTTAATGCAACAGTATCAAAATATCTTACTATTTTTACAGACAAAAAATTCAGTTATCAACTTTATACCCAGAACAAAATCCTGAGAATAGCTAAGACACATCTATACAATGAAAGAATGTCCAGAGGAAACTCCATTCCTGATCTGAAGCTGTACTATATGCTCTATTGTAAAAACAAAACAAAACAAAACAAAACAACAACAACAACAAAAAAAAACCAACATGAGACAAACATAGAAATAGATTGACTGTTCAGTAGAATCAAATCAAAGTCCCAGAAAAATTCCCATAAATCTACGGACACTTGATTCTTGACAATGAATCCAAAACAGTACAATGGAAAAAAGATAGCATCTTCAAATTATGGTACTGGCTTAACTGGATGTCTTCATGTAGAAAAATATAAATACATCCATATTTATCACCCTGTGAAAACTAAATTCAAATATATTAAAGACCCCAAAATAAAACCAGGCACAAAATCTGTTAGAAGAAAGAGTGATGAAGAACGTATCACTCATAGGTACAGAAGACTTCCTGAATAGAGCACCAATAGTTCAGACTCTAAGATAAAAAATTAGTAAATGGGAACTCATGCAACTCAAAATCTTCTGTAAGGCAAAGGGCACTGTCAACAAAACAAAACAACAGACTACTGACTGGGAAAAGATCTTCAACAAACCCATATCCCAAAAAGTGCTAATAATCAAAATATATAAAGAACCCAAGAAACTAAACACCACCAAACCAAATTATCCAATTCAAAATGGGTTACAGATATAAAAAAAAAATCTCAGCAGAGGAGCATTGAATGGCAAAGAAAGACCGAAAGAAATGTTTAAAGTCCTTAGTTATTAGGGAAAGGCAAATCAAAATGACACTGAGATTTTATCTTACACCTAGCAAAATGACTAAAATATAAAAATCAAATGACAGCACAACCTGGCAAGGATGTAGAGAGAGAGACACACTCCTCCATAGCTGGTGAAAGTGTAATTTTTTACAACCACTTTGAAAATCAGTCTGGTGTTTTATGAGAAAATTTGTAATATTTCTACCTCAAGACCCAGTTATACCACTCCTGGCTATTTAGCCAAAAGATGCTCTACCATACCACAAGGACACTTACTCAACTATGCTCAGCTTTACTCATATAGTCAGAACTAGATGTTCATTAAGAAAATAATGGATTTTAAAAAGCCTATAGTACATTTATATAGTGAAATACTAAGCAGCTATAAAAACAAGGAAATCTTAAATTTTGCATGTAAATGAATGAAACTAGAAAAGATAATCCTGAGTGAATTAACTCAGATCTAGAAAGACACTTATGGTATATACTCAGTTATAGTTGGATATTAGCACAACATAAATGTCCTTTGTAGATTTTACCCAGTGGGTGACAGGAACAGATTGTGGGACTCCCTGATGGACTCTGGGGAAACGCCTGAGAGAAGTTGGAAGAATAGGGGAATGAAAGGGCCCAGAGTGTTCAGGATCCCCACCCATAGACCATCAAGGGTGATGGATCTGAAGCAAGTAGGTGGTAGGGTCGGGGATGGAGGGTGAGGCCTGCACAATCAAAGGCAATGCAGGCAGTGAACTTAGATGCTCTGTTCAAATATTGCCATTGAAAGTTCATTCTCCATGTTCATTCAGGGAGCAGTGAGTGTCTCTTATATGACCTCTGGTGCCACTGATTTAATCACCTCCTCTTGGTAGGGAGGCCTGGTGGTCACACAGAGGAAGGGGAAGCAGACTGTCAGGATGAGACCTGATATGCTTGTTCAGAAGATAGGATAGAAAGTACCCCTCTTTTGTCAGAAGTCTTGGGGGGAGGAAAATAGGACAAAATAGCAAGGAAGAGCTGAAAGGGGAAGATACAAGAGAGGGCATAACAATCAGGATATAATCTAAATAAATTATAATACATTAATCACATGGAAACCAGGAATGGCGGTTCATGCCTTTAATCCCAGTAGTCTGGGTCTACATCTTTTCGGATTAGAGACTAACCTAGACTACAAAATGAGAGTCAATGCTACACAATGAGTCTCTGTCCCCCCAAAAAAATTATGTATGGAAAAAATGCATATAGCCAAAAAATATACTGTACAAAATATCTCTGTTTGAAGAACAACAATCCCTTATTTCAATTTATACAGCAGAGTTATGGGAACAAAACACCAAAGTAACAGAGGTACAGGCAAAAAAGGAATGGAATTGAAATCCCAGATATAAACCTACACTTCTATATCATGCTATGCTTTTAAAAAGATACATAAAAGCGAAAGCATCTGTAACAAATATACTGGCAAAACAAGGAAAGCTATATTTAGAAGAATAAAATTAACTCCCTTTTCCTTACTTTTTACAAAACTCAATTCTAAGTGAATCAAGGACATCAACACAAGAACTGATACTTGATATTATTATAGGATGAAGTAGGATAGCTACATAAAATGACTTACTTAATAAACCCCAGTAGCAAAGCATTAAACTCACAATTGACTAATAAGACTTTAAAGCTACAAAATATCTGTAAATTAAAAGTCACCACCACTGGGTTGCCAATATAACCTACAGACTGGGAAAATATTTACCAGCAATAAATTTGTAAGAGTGACTGTCTTAAAAAAAAAAAAACTCAAAAACAAACAAACAACTAAACATCAAGAAAAGAAAGAAAAAAAAACAATTAAAAATTAGAGAATGGAACTGAACAATTACCACATAAAGAATGCTAATGTCTGAGGAAAATATATATATATATATATAGTTTTCAATATGTTTAGCCATCATGAGAATGTAAATTTAAATGATTTTGAGATATCATCCTACTATAGTCATGATGGTTAAAAGTCTTAAAAGGATATGTCAACAAATGTCAATGAAGAATTGGAAGAAAGGGAAAACTTATTGATTGCTGTTAGAAGAGTGGGCTGTTTTATCCACTTGGAAGTGTTTGTAGAGATTACTTAAATGTCAAGAAATAGATGTACTATGCTATCCACCTTTACAACTTCTGGATATATTTCCAAAGAACTCTAAATCTTTTCATAGAGGTATTTGCTAAGCAATGAACATTTTAACTTTATTAACAACAGTCTAAAAAGGTAGAGAGTCTATTTGTACACTAACTGATTGATTCATTATCAAAATTGTAGTTCATATAAACAAAGAAACACTGTTATTCTGTAAGAAAAATCAAATTCACACTTCAATGAATGGATCTAGCAAAAAAAAATCATTCTGATTGGGACAATTTAGGCTTAGAAAGGTGAATGCTGCAGGTTCAGTCTTATTTATATAGATGTTTGATTTGACTATTAGATATGTGTTCTTTAGAGTACCCATACTAGCCATGTTGGGTGCAATGGTGAGGGCACAGTTCAATGGAAGGGATATAAATCACAAGTAGTGAGATTGAGAAAGAAATACAATGGGACATGAAGGAGTAAATAGAGTAAAGGATGGAAGGACGGCAAGGTGGAAGAATCCTCAGCTCTAAATACATTATTTATATCAAATCCTTTCCCCAAAAATTATCTTTTAAAATGGAATGGAAAGAACATAAAAGCCAGAAGTAATGGTTGTCTTTTATGAAATCTTAGTTTCTAGGCATAAAAGGGCATTTGTACACATGAAGTCACAACCTGTGGGACTGCATGCACAATACCTGAAAATGATCAACCAAGTCCAAATCCCAGCATAATCTTATAAAGTCTGTCCCCAAACAAAGAGATATTGGCAATAAAAAAAAAACGAAGAAAGGGAGATAGGGATTTGACCTTTTAGCCTGTTTACTTCAAGGATTTGATCACTGAGGTGTTACCCATGCTCCAGTATATAGTCTCACATCTATGCACATTAATGAAGCATTAAGCATTCTCAGAGGGTTTAAACAGCACATGAAGTTCCTAGGGCTAGATAATGAGAAACTTAATGCAAGTGAATGTGGATGGATTTATTTTATTTTAATAATATATTTATTAATTTATTTATATTACATCTCAATTGTTATCCCATCCCTTGTATCCTCCCATTTTTCTCTCCCATTTTCCCCCTAATCTCCTCCCCTATGACTGTGACTATTACTCACCAGAACATGGAAATTGCCTAAGGGCCCCTCAGTAGAAGAATGGATAAAGAAACTGTGGTACATTTACACTATGGAATACTACTCAGCTATTAAAAACAAGAAATTTCAGAAATTTGTGGACAAATGGATTGAATTAGTAATGATCATAATGAGTGAGTTAACCCAGAAGCAGAAAGAGTCAAATGGTATATACTCATTTATACCTGGTCACTAGCCCAAGGGGCATGTCCCATGAAATTCTTCACTTACCAGGAAAGTGAGACAGAGAGGAAGAATTCCTATAGGCATTCTGGGTGAGAGAAGCATGGGAGAATAGGGAAATAGAAGAATCGAGAGGGTCCTAGAAACCGCAAGAAGAACATTATGTAGATGGATTTTTATAAAAACATATTATATATATTCACAAATGTGTCAAACTATAAAAATTCAATCAGAGTATATATATATATATATATATATATATATATATGTTGGGGGATGGTCTGATGTATTTTGTTGTAGACCGGACCTTGCATGTTAGAGACAGACAGACAGAGAGCATGAAAAGGATAACAGGTTCAGACCGAACTTGAGCACACGTAGATTGAAAAAAGGATTATCAAACAGTCTGGACCAGCACCCAAGCCAAAAACACCCATGGCATGGAACGGATGCCAAAAGGTTCACTCTTTTTTCCCTTTAACCTTTTTTCCCTCTTGTATAAGATAGTTGGGTTGTATAATAAAGTTTAATTGTTAAAAAACAGAGAAAACATTTTTTAATAGATCTTTGTAGTATGTTTCTGAATGTGGAAAATCAGATAACAGATAAATACTGGCATAAGTATTTTATTTAAAAATATTTTGTATTGACAATGGCCAAAGAAAATAAGAAAAAGCTTTAAATATTATTGTAGTATATAAACTATGAAAATTTTATATGCTTAATTCATTAAACCAAAATGACATATTGTTATTAAGAAACTGGGTAAACTACATGAAAAAACATCTTCCAGATAAGTCATGGAAATGGTCAATATGCATATGAAGAATAATTTTTAAGTTGACTATAATATTTTCAACATATTTTTAATTTAAAATATAAGCAACATAATTTCTCCTTCCCTTTTTTCCCCCTCCATCCTATTCCATGTACTGCCATCATTTGTTTCTTCTCAAATATATGTGCTCTTTTTCTTTGTTATTGTTATATATATATTTAAATACATAAGTACCAAATGTTGATTTCATTTAGTTTTGCATGCATACACTTTATTTTATGGCTGACCATTTCAACTGGATGAACATTTAAAAGGATAATTTAAGGAGATCATCAAAGAGGATCATTTCATCCCTCTTTTGCCGACATTAGTTACCAGTAACTCTGTATCTGTGGTTGAGGCAAGCAAAATTTCTCCCTCCCTTGTTAGCATGTCTATCAGTTTTACCATTATTCACCTCCTGTTTTGGTAACTTTACTGTCAAAATATGGTTATAGTTGAAATATGGTTAAGTGCAGTTCTCTCCTTATCATTTCTAGGAGATAAAACTTCACGGCAGACATCCTGGGTTTTTTGTTTGTTTGTTATTTTTCCTTTTAGCTCTTACGTTCTTTCTGCTTCTTGCTTTTAAGTCTTCTGCAAATTTCCATCAGCATCAGATGGAGTATATATATATACACACACAACGATTATAGACACCCTTATTCTTGTGTTTTGACTGATTGTAGTTTTTTGCATTGTTTTCTATGTGCTACAAAAATACAATTATTTGACGAGGGAAAGGAGCTACAATCATCTCTGTGCATATGGAGAAAAATTTTACAATGCAATTATGAATTATGTTGGTTTAGGGAAGTGATGGTAGAAGGTTCTTCTCAAAAAACCATGACCTCACTAGCCTTAAAATTTTGGTAGGCTTTTCATTGCCAGGTATGATTTACCTCTGTTTTTATTAGGCCTTAAGTTGAATTTCAAAACTGAATGTAACTCCTGAAGCTAAATGTTACTGTTGATCCTTTTGGGAGATCTCTCGCAAGCTGATAGTTGCTGTGATTAATTTCACAACAACTGGAAAAGACTATTGTTTGTGTCCATCACTGATCCACTTGTATAGTACACCCTGATAATATGGTACCTAGCCTTATGGGAAACAGATTTTTAGGGTAGACCCAGATTAAATAATTCTATTTCTGTGCCACACATGTATGATTTCTTCAGGAATAGGGGCTTACCTTCAACTTTTGTGAAGCAATCAAGGGCTGTATTGTTTTTCAAATATCTTGAGCTACTCTGAAAAACGACTCAAAGAAGAAGCTTTCATTCACTAGAATTTTTGCTAGTCTATGCCTCTTGGAGAAGAGTTATTATCATTAGTGCTACACCTATACTTAGTTATACCTACATGTGTGTGTTTGAATAAGCATACATTTATATATTTTGGATAGAATTTTAGCTAAATAAAATATTATTCCTTATGTCTTTTTAAACTTGTTTACTGTTAATTTTAATACTGTCCTCTTCTTCTTATGTACTTTCTCTCCTGTGTAAATTAAACCACCTATGGTTTTCCCCATTTCTTTCTCAAATCATTTGTATTCTATTATTTTCCTGTCTAGTCATCCTCCCCACCATTAATAGTTTTTTTCTATATTCCTGGTTTCTGTGGTTATAGTCACTCCTGAAGATTTGAATCTGCATGGTATGGTTAAAGAACATGTGGCTTTTGTCTTTCTGGCAATGGGTTATATAAATCAACATAATATTTTGGTTCCATTTTATTTAATGCAACTTTGTTTTTACTGCATTTTTGTTTACAGCTGAGCAGTGTCCTGCTACATATACACATTTTCATTGTCCATTTGTTATTTGAAGGACATTTTTGTAGGGAAGTAATGAACATGACTAAGCTCATATCTATAGAGTACAATGTCCAGTCTTTTGGACATATGGAAAGGAATGGTATAGTTGGTTCATACATTGGAATTATTTTTAGCTTTAAAATTTTTCCACCCTGATTTCCATTTCCAAAGTGCCTGCGTCAGTTTTAAATCCAACCAGCAATAAATGATGGCTAGCTTTCCTTACATGGTCTCTTTATATGTTATGTGTTATTTTGTTCAGCGTGACAATTCAAAGTCATCGTGATATTTATTTCCCTAATTGCTAGGGATGATGAGCTTCATTTTTTTCCTTTTCTTGTTATTTCCTGAACATTCTTTATAGGCCAGGCTTGCCTTGAATTCACAGTGATCCTCCTGCCTCTACCTCCCTGAGTGCTAATATATCAGATGTGTGCCAAAGCACCCAGCTATGAGCTTTAAAAACTGTATCTCTTAGCAAGTTTAACTTTCTAAATTTTTTGGCTTTAAGATCTATTTATTTATTTATTTATTATGTATACAATGTTCTGTCTGTATGTGTGCCAGAAGATTGCGGTGAAATGGCTTTAAAACCCCATTCTGCTTTCTTTTCTTTTCTTTTTCTTTTTTTTATTAGTTTATTCAAATTACATCTCAATTGATAGCCCTTCCCATGAATCTCCCTTTTCCTCCTTCTTTCCTGCTTCCCCCCTTCTCCCCTCCCCTATGTCTGTGACTGAGGGAGACCTCCTCCCCCTATATATGCTCTTAGGGTATCCAGTCTCTTCTTGGTAACTTGCTATCCTTCCTCTGAGTGCCACCAGGCCTCCACATCCAGGGAACGAGGTCATAAAAGGGGCACCAGAGTTCATGTGAGAGTCAGATCTCACTCTCCAATCAATGGTGGAGAATATCTTGTTCATCAGCTAGGTCTGGGTAGGGATTCGAAGTTTACTGCCTATATTTTCCTTGGTTGGTGCCTTAGTTTGAGGACGACCCCAGGACCCAGATCTGCCTGTCAGAAAGTTCTTCTTGTAGGTTTCCAGGACCCTATGGATCCTTCGATTTCCCCATTCTTCCATGCTACTCTCATGTAAAGTCTCAGTAGGATGTCCTCCCCTCTGACCCACTTTCCTGGTAAGTACAGTTTTTTATGCGACATATCCCTTGGATTAGTGTCTCAATATAATTGAGTATATACCGTTTGTCTCTTTTTGCTTCTGGGTGAACTCACTCATTATGATAAATTCTAGTTCAATCCATTTATCCACAGATTTTGGGAATTCCTTGTTTTTAATAGCTAAGTAGTATTCTGTATTTTAAATGTACCACAGTTTCTTAATCCATACTTCTACTGAGGCATACTTGGGCTGTTTCCATGCTCTGGCTGTTATGAATAAGGCAACTATGAACATGGTTGAGCATATGTCCCTTTTGTGTGGTAGGGCATTTTCTGGGTATATTCCAAGGAGTGGGATAGCTGGGTCTTAAGGAAGCCCTATTCCCATTTTTCTGAGAAAGCGCTAAATAGCTTTCCAAAGTGGTTGTACTAGTTTGCATTCCCACCAGCAATGAAGGAGTGCTCCTATCTCCCCTCATCCTCGCCAGCATGTGGTGTCACTTGAGTTTTTGATCTTAGCCATTCTGATGGGTGTAAGATGGAATCTCAGTGTCATTTTGATTTGCATTTCTCTGATGACTAATGAGGACCAGCATTTCTTTAAGTGTTTCTCAGCCACTTGATATTCCTCTGTTCAGAATTCTCTGTTTAGTTCTGAGCCCCATTTCTCAATTAGATTGTTTGGT
This sequence comes from Acomys kempi, assembly GCA_907164505.1. Classification (NCBI taxonomy): domain Eukaryota; kingdom Metazoa; phylum Chordata; class Mammalia; order Rodentia; family Muridae; genus Acomys; species Acomys kempi. Next base: position 59,138,469 of record OU015360.1, read on the forward strand.
TTAGTGGTGTTTAATTTCTTGAGTTCTTTATATATTTTGGATATTAGACTTTTATCAGATGAAGGGTTGGTGAAGACCTTTTCCCAGTCTGTAGGCTGTCACTTTGTCCTGATGACAGTGTCTCCTGCCTTACAGAAGCTTCTCAGCCTCATGAGGTCCCATTTATTAATTGTTGCTGTTAAGGCCTGGGCTGTTGGTGTACTGTTCAGGAAGCTGTGTCCTGTGCCTATGTATTCCAGAATCTTCCCCACTTTTTCCTCTAACTGAATTAATGTCTCTGGTTTTAAGTTGAGGTCTTTAATCCACTTGGACTTGATGTTTGTGCATGGTGACAAATAGGGGTCTAATTGCATTTTTCTACAGGTAGACATCCAGTTAGACCAGCACCATTTGTTGAAGATGCTATCGTTTTTCCATTAAATAGATTTGGCTTCTTCGTCAAAAATCAAGTGAGCGAACATATATGGATTCATCCCTGGTCTTCTATTTGATTTCACTGATCCACGAGCCTATTGCTGTGCAAGTACCATGCTGTTTTAATTACTGTTGCTCTGTAGTACAGCTTGAGATCAGGAAAGGAGATTACTATGGAGGATCTTTTATTGTATAGGATTGTTTTAGCTATTCTGGGCTTTTTATTTCTCCATATGAATTTGAGAACTGATCTTTCAATGTCTTCAAAATGTTTTGTAGGTATTTTGATAGGGATTGCATTGAATCTGTAAATTGCTTTTGGTAAGATGGCCATTTTTAGTGTGTTAGTTCTCCCAATCCACGAACAAGGTAGATTCCTCCATCTTCTGATGTCATCTTCAATCTCTTTCTTCAGAGATTTAAAGCTTTTTTCAAATAAGTCCTTCACTTGCTTCGTTAGAGTTGCTCCTAGATATTTTCTATTGCTTGTGGCTATCGTGAAGGGAGTAGTTTTCCTAATTTCTTCCTCTCTCTCTTTGTCATTTGTATATAGGAAAGCTACTGACTTTTTTGAGTTAATTTTTTATCCTGCCAATTTGCTGAAAGTGTTTATCCGCTGTAGGAGTTCTCGAGTAGAATATTCGGGGTCACTTATATACATTATCATATCATCTGCAAATAGGGACAATTTGACTTCTTCCTTTCCCATTTGGATCCCCTTGATCTCCTTTTGATGTCTTATTGCTCTGGCTAGAACTTCAAGAACTATATTGAAGAGATATGAGGACAGAGGGCAGCCTAGTCTGGTCCCCGATTTTAGAGGGATTTCCTTGAGTATCTCTCCATTTAATTTAATGTTGGCTGTTGGTTTGCTGTAAATAGCCTTTATTATGTTTAGGTATGTGCCTTGTATTTCTGATTCCTCCAGAACATTAAACATGAATGGGTGTTGGATCTTGTCAAATGCTTTTTCTGCATTTAAGGAGAGGATCATGTAGTTTTTCTCTTTCAGTTTGTTTATATGGTGGACTACATTGATGGATTTCCATATGTTAAACCATCCCTGCATGCCTGGAATGAAGCCTACCTGGTCAGGGTGTCTTTGATATGCTATTGTATTTGTTTTGCGAGTATTTTATTGAGTATTTTTGCATCAATGTTCATAATAGAATTTGGTCTGAAATTCTCTATTTTTGTTGTCTTTTTGTGGGGTTTAGGTATCAACGTGACTGTGGCCTCATAGAAAGAATTTGGTAATGTTCCATCCATTTCTATCTTTTGGAAAAGCTTGGAAAGTATCCGTATTAGCTCCTCTTTGAAGGACTGGTAGACTTCTGCTCTGAAGCCATCTGGCCCTGGGCATTTTTGGTTCAGAGACTATCAATGGTTGCTTCTATTTCTATAGACAAAATAGGGTGATTTAATTTGTTTATCTGATCTTGATTCAATTTTGGCAAATGGAATTGGTTGAGAAAATTGCCCACTTCCCTTAGATTTACAAATTTTGTGGCATAAATGCCTTTAACATAGGTTCTTATGATTCTTTGTATTTCTTCAGTGTCTGTTGTTATGTCTCCCTTCTCATTTCTGATTTTGTTTATTTGGATAGTGTTTCTCTTTCTTTTAGTTAGATTGGCTAATGGTTTGTCTATCTTGTTAATTTTCTCAAAGAACCATCTCTTAGTTTTGTTGATTCTTTGGATTGTTCTCTTTGTTTCTAATTTATTGATTTCAGCCCTGAGTTTGATTATTTCTAGACGTGTACTCCTCTTGGGTGTTTCTGCTTCTTTTTTTCCTACGCTGTCCAGATGTGTTGTCAAATTGTTTATGTGAGATATTTCCATTTTCTTTTTAAAGGCACTTAGTACTATGAATTTTCCTTTTAGCACTGCTTTGAATGTGTCCCACAAATTTGGGTATAGTGTTCCATCATTTTCATTGAATTTCAGGGAGTCTTTTATTTCTTCCTTTATTTCTTCCATGACCCATGTGTCATTAAGTAGAAAGTTGTTTAGGGTCCATGTATGAGTATGCTTTTTGTTATTTCGGTTGTTGTTTAAGTCTAGCCTTAGGCCATGGTGATCTGATAAGATACAAGGTATTATTTCAATCTTCTTGTATTTGTTGAGGTTTGCTTCGTGACAAACTATGTCATCAATTTTAGAGAACATTCCATGGGGTGCTGAGAAAAAGGTATAATCTTTTGCATTTGGGTGGAAAGTTCTGTAGATATCTGTTAGATCCGTTTGATTCTTGACATTGGTTTACTTTCTAATTTTAATTGTGGTGTTTGCTTTCTTTCCTGTGTTTTAATTATTTATATCTATATGTTCTATTAGATATATGGCTGCCAAAATCTTCTCACAATCAGTGCATTTTCACTTTACTTCACCAATAGTTTTTTTCCCACCATGCAAAACATTTATAGTTCCATGAGATCTGGCAATACTTATGTGATATGATTATAAAATTTTAGGAAATAACTTACCAGGAACATGTAACTACTATTTTTTAAAATACTAAATATTGCCTTCTTTTCATTTTATGATTATTAGTAGTGGCTCCTCCAAACTCACTGTGCTGACAAGGCTGGCCCTGAACTCAAAATGATTTGCATATCTTTTTCTGTAGAATGCTGAAATTTACTGTGTATGCCAGCATTACTTGCTAATCCTGTATTTATTTAAAGAGAAAAAAAGAAGTTGAACAACTGATGACCAAAAGGAGTTGTTATATGTTAAGAATCTCTACAAGAAAAATTGACAAGAAGTTTCAGTTAATAAAAGACAAACTAATATTAATAAAATATGCACCTTCAAATGCTGTTTGCTATTCATGTAAAACAAACAAGTTAAGAACAAACAAAACTGACTAAAAAAATTCCATGAGGCAAATCATCAAAATGTTGTAAAATCAATTATATTAGTAGGAAAATTTAATTACTTTCAATCTTAATTAACACATTTTAATAAAGTTTGAGATAAGAAAGTTACAGTGAAAATATAATGTATGAATAGCAAAAATTATATCAGGTAAATAGTCTAAAAGTAACAATGGCTCTAAACTGTTGTATATAAAGAAATCCTTAGATTTTGGTAAATATAATGCCAAAGTAAGCTAAATAAACTGATACATTGGTAGAAGTCAAGTTCATACCCTTTTTTCATGTGTGCTTAAATTTGACAAAAAAAAAAAAAAAAAAGAAAATCCATGATATGATTCTTTCTGCTTAATGGTAATCTTGTTATTGCATTTTATGAAGGATATTAATTTAGTGACAATTACTTGCCTCATTGCTATTTAAACCAGTTTCACCAGGTATTGAAATATGCCTTGTATATTTTAAATCAAGCAGCCCTTTGACAGCAATCTTGCTTTTACTTTTTTGATTGAGACCAATTGATTGTGCATCACAAATAGCTATAGAGTTTAAGTGCCTATACCAATCTGCTATCATTAAGATTTCAAATAGTGGGAGGTCACTGAAGTATTCACCTTCAATATAAAATTCTAAGTAGCATCAAAAACAAAGAAATCAAGGTGAATGGTATTTTTCACAACTTACAATAATCTAAATAGGTGCAAATTTGTATACTGAACATACTTAACATATTGAAAAATATTATATGATTATAGTGTATAATGTAACAGAAAATATCTGCTTATAAAATTAAAGATTACTGACAGACACAATTAGTAATTTGTATACCATGTTTTATATAGAACCTCTGAAAATCTTGGTTACACAAAATGCTCTAAAGGGCAAGATATGTAATTTCAAACATAGTAATACTTAAATTTGTTCAAATTAATCATTTAACAAATTAGTTCTTTGATAAGGAAGAAAAAGTTTTAAAACACACTACAAGAAATAATGACCCAATGTTACTTTACTAATTAATTTACTAAGTGCAATAAAACTTTTCATATCTAGTGAATGATTTCAAATGTTAGAAACTATGGAAAGAATAAAAGAATGAAAATGACAACTATAATCTATCATCAGAGCTGTCATCATGATATGAAAAGCCCAACTGTAAATTTAACCCAGGAAGAGGTCAGACATTAATTCACTGGCTATGAGTGGGCACAAACACATGTACTTAGCTTGGTATCATTAATTTTGTTTGTTCCTGCAAGAGCAAACAAAAAACAAAATTAAACATGAACTAAATCTAAAAGTGAATCAGTGGAAATATCTTTTTAACATCTTTTCAGGTCCTTGAATGTATTTTCTTTAATTATGAAAGCTAATGAAATTTTGACAAAGCGAAATACTAATTTATTCACAATATTCTAGAAGGGCATTTGATATCCTTTAAAGAATGATTAAGCATATCTCTCTTTATCTCTACACAGGCAATTATATATATATATATATATATATATATATATATATATATATATATATGAATTTATTTTGGTCTATAATTGAGCATATGTTAGGCTTTGCTGTGTTGCCAAATATATTCTATAAAAACTGCTAAGAACATAAAAGAACTTCTTGCATTCATGAACAAAATTTTAGCATTTACTTACCCATATATTAATGTAATTTATAATATATATTTTTGGTGTTACTCATTTAGTTTCTTTTCTTATTACTGTAACAACATACCTGGTTAAAGAATATCTTAAGGATGGTTGGTTCAGTTCAGAATGCAGTCCCCATGGCAAGGAAGGTGTGGCATCCATAGTCAGGAAGCAGAGACTGATGGTTGCAGGTGCTCACTCAGCTCACCTGCTCCTTTCTATTCTATCAGAGGTGCCAGCCTATGGAGTGGGCTACTCACATCTGGGGTGGGCCTTTCATCTTCACTAAGCCTCTCTGGGAGCGCCGTCATTGGCGTACTCAGGGCTATGCTTCCGTGCTGCTTTTAAATTTGACAGTTAGAACCATCACTCTCATTGTTTGAATTTGCAAATAAGAATCAAAGCAAGGACAGTAACCAGCTTAGCTACCCTGAAGGAGCCAAAAATCACATGTATTCAGAAGGAAGGGATCAAGTGTCTCGTGTACTGTTGTGGGGATGCAAAGCAGTCCAGCCACTGTGAAAGACAGTTCAGATGCCCCTAAAGGAAACAAAGATACTTTTATGGGCCAGAAAGTCAGATTTTTAATAAAACCCAAGGTGCTAAAGATCTTATTGCTCGAAATAGCAACAACTAAAAAAACAGCCAGGCCTCCATTTCCACATGAATAGAATGTGACCTGCTAATATTAACCTTTAAGGAGAGAGATGGTCCAACCCCGTACAACAACATGGGTGAACTATGAGAACTTATCAGTCATAAAAAGCCTAGGGCCTGAGAAGATAACATCTAATGTAAACCTCTTTCTTTAAGAGCAACCAATGACCACCACTAGATTCCTACCACTGCTCTGGCCCTTCCCCTTTCCCATCACTGGCCCACCAGAGGTACTGCCTGCCTACAGACTGGCCAGGGAAAGCCAAAGACTGAGTCGAAGTCCTCCAGCAGAACTGAGAACTTCCTTTCTCTAAATCTATTTTCCAACTCTTAAAAATAAAAATTACTTTGATTTCCTTTTTTGCTCAAAAAATCGCAGGATTGTTTATTGGGTATACAATTGTTTATTGGCTATGTTTTTATCTTGTTCAAAAATGATTTTGTTGCTAATTTATGCTTTTGCTAATTCCTAGAGAAGTAAATAAATGCTGTTTCTACTGTCAACAGGTAACCTGAATTCAACTACAGGCTTCTTGGATAATGGGTTTGATATGGTTTTCTAAGTTATTTTATAATGTTCTACTGTATTAAAATTAATTTGTTTACAATGTTAAAATTTAAATCACTACCTTAAAACATGTTTACCATAAAATTCTAAATGTGATATTATTGGCCATACAAAATTGTTATCCTCTTTTTGTACTGTACTTGTGTTTTTAACGTTCCCCTTAAACAAAAATAAAACCTAACTGCTTAGTCTTTAAGTATTACGATAAACTATGAACAAAGTTGTATATTTAAAATATTATTAAGATAGACAAGGTTCTCATTGCCATCTTAATTAAAAGGCTGAGGATATGTTCTGTACCCCCATATAGGAATTGTTAAAATCTTTAAAACCCGAGAGAAGACTTCCCAACTGGCACAGTTACAGCAAACTATCCTTCAGGCCTTAGCCACTGCCCCTGATGAAAAATCGAGGTCTGCAAAGCCTCCTCCCACTGGGGTCAAGCCAAGCCAGCTTTGCCAGGGACCTGTTTCAGATGCATCCAAAAGGAGACACCAATCTCACAGCTGCTTCAGACAGAATGGGACACTGGCAAATTTGGCCTATGTATGTCAGAATGCTCTCACACAGGCTTGTCCTCTGTGCCAAGACTCTGGAGGTTTAAGTGGCACAAGAGCATTAGACATTTCTAGAATTCAAGCTCCTTGACCTGGTGGAGTACATACAGATGGTTGTTAGATTCAGAAACCTCATCAAATTCAAGGTAATGCTACAGGTCTGTTTTAAACTCATCCTTGGGTTACATATTCACATGGCCAGCTTCTATAATGGGAGACTTCAAGTACCTTCCCAGCCATCTTCATATGCAGGATACCAAGCTTTTAACTGTCATGTCTAGATACAATCTACCTAATTACCATTCTTTTAGCTAAAGGACACTTAACGACTTTCGGCAATTTCACCTATGCCTTAAAGCTTCCAAAGGTGTTTAAGAATGTATTTTAAGTTGGTAAATACAAGTTATGAAGGTCAACCTATCTAAAGATGCTTTATTTCTTTATGTTGCTATCCTTTTGTCATGCTATTGTTATATTAACTGTTCAAAGTATTGAGACTGATCAATGGAGCTCTAATTTATTAATCTAGTTATGCTAAAACATTCCACTATATGATCCTACTACAGTTCCAAGATTTTAAATTTCATTTTGTTACTGTTCCACAGAGATTAGAAAGGCTTCTGCCTTTCCAAACTTACCTCAGAGTATTTGTGCTCTTAACACAAAGTTCTTTTCCCAAACCTGTACTATACTGTATGTCTACTGTCCTTTTCCTACAATGTGTACATGTCTAAAAACATATGTTTCCCTGCAGATTACAAATAGTGATGATGCTAAATTTATCTCCCTTTGTGAACCTAAAATGATTCTTTTAAGCTACAGGAAATCTACTTATTAGGTAAAATGGAATACAGATAAGTACTGCAATCCAAAGCCTAAGTTTATCATCTATTGCCTATCTCTGAGTGTGGGACTCCTCTCCCTTTTCACTGGTTTTGGGACTGCCCTCTAAGTACCAAATTGTCACCTTTCTGCACCCAACACCAGCTGACAACACCAGTCTACATGACTGGCTGTTTCTTCTCACTAACCTACAACTAGGACTTTTGTTACTGGGTGAAACCACTGCTCCCACTACTGCTGTTTCTCTTTCTGTTTCCACCACTGCTGCTGCGGCAGCTGCCCTTGAAAAACAGTCCATTCACCATTTCTTCATGCTCCTCTGGGATTCGAAATATCCAGGCTACTACCATAAACGTTTTCTGGAGCCCCGTGAGCTCCTATATCCAAGGAACCCTTGCTGTCCACAAACAGCCTGGCTACAAGCCTAAAGCTATGGAAAGAGACACTGAACAAACAATGCTCTAACAATATTGTTTACCTTGAATGGGGTGAGCTACATTAACAACTCTCAAACCCTGTCAACTTTTTTTCAAAACAATCTTACTTTTCTATCTCAAATACATAATTAACCTTTACTCTTAAAGAACAACAAACCAAGATTTTTCCCTTCCTTTAACAGCTAGTCCTTGCTTTCTACAGCATCTCCAAACACTTAAAAATACCCATTTCCTTTAATGCTTTGACCAGCCCTTCTACCCTTCTCCTTTTTCCAGATCTATATACTATACTGCCAATCAGAGGCTTATTAAACCAAACTTTTGTATTGCCTCTTTCTCCTGTAAACTCCTATATTAAGATGCCCAGGTGTCTGTGATCCTCTCCCCTTGTGATTACTCCATAAGGATTTTTAAACCACATAAGATGATGAAGCCTAAATATCCCTCCCTAAGGAAGCTAATCACACCCCAGAGGACCAAAAATCCTTTGCTTGATCTGTCCAGAAAAACAACAGCCTCCAGCCAGAGACACCTGAATGGGATTCTCTTAAAGCAACTTTAACCAGATGATGTCCACAACCAACAGCCTTGAATTCCTGAGAGCTGCACATTAAAACTTATATATAATAATAACTCTTTCTATATATTTAGTTATACCTTAAAACTATTGTTAATATTCAAAACACATCCGTACAAACTGCTTTTAAAATGTCAGCCCTCTGAGCAGTTAGTTCTGTAACCCCTCAAATTTCTGCCCTAATCCTCCTTTTGTGGGCTTCTACACCCCTGTAATGATTGTTGTTTTTTCAACAACAAGCTTGGACTAGGTGTATAGGTACTCAAGGATCTCCCTTGGAAGCTCCAGGCATGTTATATTTCCTATTACCTCACCCTATAGTACTCAAATCTTGTTGTAGCTTGGCTACTCCCCTATCCTCAGGCCTGTACTAAGCATTGTAATCCTACTTCTCTTAGCAATCTCCCTTATACAAATTTTAAAACAACAGATGAATAATATTGCTGAGGTCACTGCCAGCTGAGTCCTGCTTCAATATCAGACAATCCCCAATTTAGAAATGGTGACACTAAAAAAAGAAGAAAAGGGGCAAATGTGGACGTTTCTTTGTATGTAGAGGAGACACTCCCTGCAAGTAAGCTATATGCTTGCTTATAGGTGATTATACCCCCTTTTGACAACAGTTCACCAAACATCAAAACATGTTAGAAAGGCTAGTTCCTTGCTGGGTCACTTCCAAAGCAAACCTTAGTGCCAATGCCGCTCCCATCCAGCAGGAAAGACACCAACACCGGGAATTCTTCTTGCAGCAGTTTTTATTCAGGATCCTGGAATGACCCCGGGAAAATCTCCTACAGAACCTTTTATAGTGTGCCTGTCTTATCAGAAACTGCCACGTCATCACTCCTGGTTGGTGCATTCAGATCACACCACCTCATGCCATGCCTTGTCAGATCACACCACCTGACGCTATGACTTGTTTGAATCACGCCACCTTACGTCATGCCTTCAGGCATGCACATAAGGGGCTTGCTCACTGCGCATGCGCAAAGGTTTACTCACTGCGCATGCGCAAAAGGGAGTGCATTGTGCCGGGGAAGCAGCAGGGGCACTGCTATCTATGGCTCCCCACCTTAGCCCAAAGGGTGTCAAACATTGGCTTTTTGAAGAAATACATTTCAAAAGCTTCCCTGCAGACAAGCCCCAGGAGCTGTTCTGTGCCAGGCTTCTGCAACTCAGATACCCTTGGTTATAAACAAAAACAAAAATAAAAAATAAAAATAAAAACAAAAACAAAACCAGAGGTTTGGGGGTTGGGACACACTTCCTGTTTCTCCTTTCATAGCTCCCTGTCTTTGTCTTTCTTTTATTAGTAAGCTTAGTGAATTAAAATATAGTTCTTAGACTCTTGAATGTCATTTTTTAGTCAATGCCATCATTTACCTGACTTTTTACATGACCAAGTCTCCCTTCCTCCACTGAAAGGGACAAGAACTCCCATTTTCTCAACCCTGGCTAAGTGCAGGGACACCCTGAGTTCCTTCGAGCTGGGGGATCTGACTGGAAATCTCCCTTTCTGCAAAGGAGGCCTTTTTTGTGACCTGTTCTCAGGACAGAGCCTTCCTGGGTAATCTCCAGAAGGCTGAAAACATTGTGTGACCACATTCTCAATCCAGCCTCCCAGAGAAAGGAACCCAAATATATGTACTCAAGTAAAAGCAGGTTTTAGCCATACAGTACAACATAAATAAACTAGAATTTACAGACCAAAAGACATAAGTAACAAGGAGGACAAAGGCAGGATGATTCAATCTCACTCAGAAGGAGAAATAGAATAGGCATCAGAAGTGGTTGAAGAGAGGAAACAAGGTAGTAGAGGGAATGCAGAGGAACAGGAAGGTGTGGATCAGGCTTGGTGAGAGTTAAGAGGGAGGGGACAGAAGTCCTGCAGAGAGAAGAGGAATCATGGGCAGAGACATCTCTGTCACAAGATGGAGACCTAGGATAGGGTAGGATCCTGGGAGGTTATGGGGGTGACTCTAGATGAGACACTTAGCAGCAGAGGTCATGGAGGCTGAAGTTTATACCTTCTAATTAGACTGGAGTGCATGAAATATTGTCAATAAAATTAAAGAAAATATCATAATGTAAGGAAAAATATGCCTATAAATACAAGGAGCATACAGAATACCAGCAGTTGAAGGAATAAAAAAAGGCTCCTTAGAAAACTTCTAAGATTCTGGTGGCCAGAGTGTACTGTATCTGAGCAATGGAAGAGCAGAGACTGCAGCTATGGTGAATAAACTAACAGCTGACCCAACCATTGAGGTTTCCTGGAAAGGAGAAGACATCCTGGGATCTGGGGAGGCACAGTTCCAGGGCCTTCACAACTGTCTGTTGGATTGAGATGTTGCACAAGATCCTGCTGCAACCAGTGCAATCTGCCTATATGGAGCCATGGTTCCAAGTCCAAAGGATGCTCTGCTCTAGCAGCCAAGCCTTGGATTCCTCCTGCCTCTCTGAAGGCAGGTCCTGAATATTGGGACCAGGAGTCATGCAGTGTCCCCATCTTGCTCAGTGTTCCAAACTAATGGAGTCTGGTGTGTTCTGCCTTTATGAGCACTGGTTGCCAGTTCAAAGGGTACTCCACTCCAGATCCCTTCAGCTTCCCCAAGGTCTGCCCTTAGATAACCTGTATCAGCCTTGTGACACCAAGGCCCAGTTTTATTTGTCCCCCTGCTGGTGCAATCTGCACAATGCAAGTGTACAAGGCATGGTTCCAAGATGGAGGACCCCAGGCAAGTCTGAGTGCCGTGAGCACAGCACATATTTGGCCACCAAATGAATGAGTGGCTAAAATAATTCCTTAAAGCCAGGTCCTGTTTGTTGCACAGCTGACTTCATAATGCCAATGATCTTACTGATCTACCCATCCAACCTGAAACACAGCCAGCAGAGAGGGGAGACTGTGGCAAGACCAAAGCCCCATCCTGTGGAGTCCAGTAGGAGGCCCAGACAAAATTAACCTTAGAGCTCTTTCCCTGGTGACTCCATATATCTGGGGCAAGGACAGCAATAGTGAGAAGTGCTAGGGCTCTGACCCACATCTGCCAACCTAAGAGAGCCTGTGTGCACAGGAGTAATATTCAGTTTAAAGCACTATCAGCTCCCTCCTGAATGGCCTGGACATCAAAGAGCATCAAGCCTACTATCACCATAGGCAATCAGATGCCTAGATATCAGCATATGCATATGATCAACAAAATCCAGGGCCATATGTCACCAATAGAAAACAGTGATTAAAGGACAGTAAGTTTTGTAGATACTAACACACATTAAGTGAAAGAAAATCATCTTAAATATGATGTTAAGAAATAATAGAGGCCTTAAGGGAGGATAATAAAACCCTCAAAGAATTATAGTAAAATACAATCAAATGGTAGAAAGAAAAAATAAATAAACCTGTTTCAAACATAAAACTGGAAGTAGAAGCAATAAAGAAAATGCAGTTTAAGGCAATCCTGGAGATGGAAAGCCTAGGGAAGAGAACAAAAACTGCAGACACAAGCATTATCAACAGAATTCAAGATATGGAAGAGAAAATCTCAAGTGCAGAAGATATAGTTGAAGTAACCAATACATCAGTCAATAAAAAAATTAAACTATAAAGTACCTGATACAAAACATCCAAGAATTGACCATGTCCCCTGGAGGGGGAGACCTGGTGGTACTCAGAGGAAGAACAGAAGGTTACCAAGAAGAGACTTGCTACCCTATGAACATATACAGGGGGAAGTAATCCCACTCAGGAACAGTCATAGGGGAGGGGAATAAGGGGAAAATGGGAGGGAGGGAAGGATGGGAGGATACAAGGGATGAGATAACCATTGAGATGTAACAAGAATAAATTAATAAAAAAATTTAAAAATCAATATTATCTATGCTCCATTTGGTAGATGAATAATGGAAATTGAGATTTGGTGATTATTCAGATCATATATAGGATTTTGAGTTTTAATGATAATAATGTAACTATCTTAATACATTTATGTAAATTTTATTTTTAAAATACTATTATCACATATATGAATAAATAACATATGAATCTCAAAAAAAAAAAAAAAAAAAGAAAAAGAAAAAAAAAGAAATCTGGGACAATATGAAAAGACCAAATCTAAGAATAGTAGTAGTAGAAGAAGTGGAATTACTCCCCAGCTCCAAGGCCTATAAAATATTTCTAACAAAATTATAGAAGAAAACTTCCTTATACTAAAGATGCCTTAAACTAAAGATGCCTATAAATATACCAGAATCTTCCAGATCTCCGGACAGATTGTACTTTAAAAGAAAAACTCCCCCCACATAATAATCAAAACAAGAAATATATAGAACAAAGAAAAACTATTAAAATTGCAAGGGAAAAAGGTCAATTCATATATAAAGGCAATTGTATTATAATTACACCTGACTTCTTTACAGAGACTATGAAAGACAAAAAGGCATGGAAAGATGCCATGCAGACAATAGAGACTACAGATGTCATCTTCTACTACTATCCCCAGAAAAACTTTAATCACCATAGACAGAGAAAAGAAGATATTCAATGACCAAACCAAATTTCAACAGTATGTACCAAAAATACAGCCCTATAGAAGATACTAGAAGGAAAACTCAAATCTAAGGAAGGTAACTGCTCCCAGGAAAATATAAAAATAAATAACCTTAAATCCAAAACCTGAAAGAAAGAAAGAAAGAAAGAAATACACACACACACACACACACACACACACACACACACACACAACTACTACGAACAACATCAAAATAATAGAAACTAACAATCATTAGTCATACATATCTCTTAATATCAATGACCTCAACATCCCAATTAAAAGACAAAGGAAAAACAGAATTGACGTAAAAACAAAACCTATCATGCTGCATATAAGATACACACTAAAAAATAAATATAGACATTAACTCAGAGTAAAGGACTTGAAAAATGTATTTTAAAAATGGAACTCAGAAGCAAACTGGAGTACCCATTCTAGTAATGAATTAAATATATGTTCAACCAAAAATAATCAAAAGACTTGGGGAAAGACACTTCATACTCACAATAGAAAAGTATACAAAGATGACTTCTCAATTTTGAACATCTATGTCATAAACACAAGGCTACCCATATTCATAAAAGAAACATTACTATATTTAAATCACATATCTAAACCCCATGGTAATAATGGGAGGCTTCAACACCCTACCTTTACTAATGAACAGATTACTGAAGCAGAAATCAAATACAGAAAGAGTGTAACTATTAGATTTCATGAATCAAATGGACCTAACAGATATCAAAAGAACATTTCACCCAACCATAAAAGAATATACCTTTTTCTCAGCACCTCAAAGAACCTTCACCAAAATTGTTGATATACTCATTCACAAAGCAAACCTCAACAGAAACAAAGAGATTGAATTAACACCTTGCATCTTATCAGCCCACCATCGGTTAAAGGTGGAATTGAACAACAATGGAAACAACAGAAAGCCTATAAACTCATGAAAATTTATACAACTCCCTAGACAATGTCCATAGAGTCAGAGATGGAACAAAGAAAGAAATCAAATACTTTCTGAGATTAAATAAAAAAGAAGTCGCAACATACCAAAACTTTTGGGACACAATGAAAAAAGTGCTAAGAAGAATTATTATAGCACTAAGTAACTTCAAAAAGAAATTGGAGAGATCCCATACTAGGAATGTGATAGAACACATGAAATTTATAGATGAAAAAGAAGGAAACACATCAAAGAAAAGTAGATGACAATAAATCATCAAACTCAGGACTGAAACAAATCAATTAGCAACAATACAAAGAATCAATGAACCCATGATTGGATTTTTTTGAAAACAAAATTATCAACAAGATAGACTAATCTTTAGCCAAAGTAACGTAAAGGCAGGAAGAGAGTATCTAAATTAACAAAAGCAGAAATGAAAGAAATGCAAAGAATCATCAGGTCTTACTTCAAAACCTGTATTCCACAAAAATTGGAAAAATCTAAAAGAAATGGAAAATTTTGTTGGTAAATTTGACTTAACAAATATAAATTAAAGTGGATAAACATTTGAACACTCCTAAAATTCTGCAGGAAATAGAACCAGTCATACAAATTCTCCCAACCAAAAATCTTAGGCCAGACTGTTTTAGGGAAGAATTCTACCAGACATTCAAAAAAAAAAGAGCTAATACTAATAATCTTCAAAGTACTCTACAATATAGAAACAGGAGGAACACTATTAAACTCATTCTATGAAGCCACAGTCACCCTGATACCCTAACCAAACAAAAAATCAGAAGAAAGAAAGAATTTCAGACAAATTTTCCTTGTGAACATTAATGCAAAAATACTAAGTAAAATACTCACAATCTGAACTTAGGAACACATCAAATATATTATCCATGATGATCAAGGGAATGGTTCAACATATGAACACCCACCAACTTATTCCACAATATAAACAAGCTGATAAACCATATGCCATCTCATTAGATGAAGAAAAATCCTTGAGAAAATTCAAATTTTCTTTACAATAAAAGTTTTGGAGAAATGAGGTATACAAGACCCATACCTTACTATCCCTTACTATAATGAATTATAATAAACGCTATGTATGGCAAGTCCGTGGCTAACATCAAATTAAGTGGAGAGAAACCTACAGCAGTCACACTGAAATCAGTGACAAGACAAGGCTGACCAATCTCTCTATATCTCTCCAATACAGTACTTCAAGTTCTAGCTAGAGCAAAAAAAACAACAAAGGAGATCAAGTTGATACAAATAGGAAAGGAAGAAGTTACAGTGTTCCCATTTGCAATGATATGATAGTGTACATAAGTGATTCTCAAAATTCCACCAGGGAATTCCTACAACTGAAAATACCTTCAACATAGTGGCTGGATATATGATTAATTAAAAAAATCACTAGCTCTCCTCCACACAATAACAACTGGGCTGAGAAAGAAATTAGGGAAACTACACTCTTCACAATAGCCACAAAGACCTGCTTGAAAAAAAATCAAGTCAATTAATAAAGAAATTAAAGAAGATAGCAGAAGATGAAAAGATTTCTCATGCTCATGGATCTGTAGCATTAACATATTAAGATCTTCATCTTACCTAAAGCAATCTACAGATTCAATTTTTAGAGACTTTTAAAAATCAATTTGAAGCATCATATGGAAAAACAAAAAATGCAGAATAGCTAAAAAATCCTAAACAATAAAACAATGACTTCATGATATATTATAGAGTATGATTAATAAAAACTGCATGGTACTGACATAGAAATAGACTAGAGGATAAATAAAATTAAATTGAAGACCCAGAAATAAACCCACATAACTAAGGACTTTTGACATTTGACAAAGGTGCTAAAACCATACATTGAAAAAAATGAGAGTATCTTCAACAAATGGTGTTTGCTAAGTATATGTCTACATGTAGAAAAATGCAAATGGATCTATAGTTTTCATCCTGCACAAAAGCTCAAGTCCAGAGTGAACAAAGACCTCCTAACACCAGATATGCTAAATATATTAGGAGAGATATGGAAAAGGGCCTTGTAATCATTGGCACAGTAGACAGCTTCCTGGATAGAAGAGCAACAGCTCCTAGACCAGCAGTTAATAAATGGGACCTCTTGAATCTGAAAGTTTTTTTAAGGCAAAAGTCACTGTTGATAGAAAAATTACAGTCTACAGATTGGTAAAAGATCTTCACCAATCCTACATCTGACAAAGGGCTAATACCAAAAATACATAAATACCTGAAATATTAAACACCAGCAAACAAAACAACCCAATTAAAAAATGGAGCATAGAAGTAAACATATTTTTCAACAGAGGAATCGCCAATGACTGAGAAGCACTTAAAGAAATTCTTATTTCTTACTCATCACAGAAACTCAAATAGAAATGACTCTGAGATTTCCTCTTTAATCCTGTCAGAACAGCTCAGATCAAAAAGTGAAGTGAAAGCACATGTTAGTGATGATGTAGAGAATAGAGACCACCCCTCCATAGCTCTTGGGAGTGAGAAATTGTGCAATGACTTTTGTTCTTTCTCAGATATTTGAGAATTGGGTCACCTAAAGACCCAACGATTCCATTTCTGGGTGTATATCAAAAGCCCTCCAATGTGTACAACAAGGACCTTATGCTAATAGTAGCTTTAATCTTAATATGCAGAAGCTGGGGGCAAAAGTAGATTTCTTTCAGCTGAAGAATGGATAAAATAAAAGCAGTACATTTATTTACACAAATGAATTCTACTCAGCTGTTTGAAACGAAGAAATCATGAAGTTGGCAGGCAAATGGATGGATCTAGAAAAGATCATTCTAAGTGAAATAACCAAAACCCAGAAAGACACATGTAGTATGTACTCACTTATAAGTATATTTAAACATACAGTACAGGATAATTTCCATACACCAATACCAGCTCCAGGAATGGCAAAGAGGAGAGAAGAGAGGTGGATCCATGGTAGGGAGAATTGAACAGACAGTGAATAGGTGGCTAAGGCAAACCAACTGTTGGTTGAACAACTAACTAGAGGAACCAGTTGTTGAGGAGATGTTGAGAAATGGAAGAAAAAGAAATACTCTGAGACTCAAAATATGCTGTACAAACTTAAGTTCTTAAAGTCCAGAACTACTTTTTTCTGGCTCTTTATCTGTCTCCATCTCTGTCTCACTTACTGTCTGACTCCTTGCTCACTTACTTGCTGCTGTCTTTCTATCTAACTATCTTCTTGCTTGCTGTTACCCGTTCTTCTATCTTCTTGCTTGTTGTTGTGCATCTTTCTAATTTTCTTGCTTACTATTACCCATCTACCTATCTCTCTTCCCATTCTTTATCTATCTGTCTCTATTGTTATTCCCCATCTCACTCTAGATTATTCGCTCACTTCTGTTATTTGCTTTCTCCTCTCTCTTCTTCGACCAACCCCAATATTTTATTGAAGTGAAGTTCATTTTTTTATTAGAGATTACATCATGATTTTTTCCATCTTTATAATAAGTAGTACAATCAACACTCTACAAAGTAACAAAGAAATTCAAAATATTCTGTAACCTACAACAAAACATAGAGAAAAATCAATCAGTGTTCATGAACTGATCATTAATTTTTAAACTTTGCAATGGAAAGTTTAACCATAATTTCCCCAGGCTAAAGCCAATGTGTTTACAAGATAGCCAAAGCAACTGAGCTTCAGGTAAATATTCTCTAAAGAAAAAACATGACATACTTTAATTCCCAGACCAACAGGTGTGCTATCTATGCCTATGCTAACTGTCAAGAGGTTCTCTGTTTAAAGAAGAGACTTGATACCCTATGAACATATACAGGGGGAGGTAATCCCCCTCAGGAACAGTCATAGAGGAGGGGAATAAGGGAAAAATGGGAGGGAGGGAAGAATGGGAGGATAGAAGGGATGGGATAACCATTGAGATGTAACAAGAATAAATTAATAAAGGAGAAAAATAAATTTAAAAAAAGAAAGCAAACTGGAAATTGAAAAAAAAAATAAAAATCTGTAAAGAATGACGTTTCAAGCCTACCCACTGGTGATCTCAAAAAAGATTTTAAGGAAGCATTTCTACAGGTAACAGTATCTAGATAGGTGCCTTTATGTCAAGGTCTTAACTTTCTTACACTCTTAACTTTCTTACTTTCTGCTTGGGTGTACGCAGTCAGAACAAAAAACTCTATCATTGTCTCAATACTTTGGCAAATGCCGTTTTTCAGTATTCTCTGTGGGAAAGTTTTTCTTGTGTGATTTTTCCTTAGGGCTGAGAAATAAAGAGAAAAAACAATTTTAGGAGAAATAGCATATATCTAAACAACATTATACCTGGACCATACATGATATTTAGGGGCAGTGATGATCAGCCAGAAATCTTTGGAACTTTGTCAAGCCAAGCCTTAACAGCTCTTCTAGGTATCTAGAGGACATGCTAAACAGTGTAAGGTCTCTGGAACTTTGTCAATCAAAGCCTCCATGATTTATCCTCTTATCTGCAACAGATAATCATACCACAATTGACAGACAAAAATAATATTCATAGTAAGGAGCTTTGAAGGGAGGATGAATAAATATTACTCAGAAGGGGAAATAGACTAGTAAGCAGTAGTTATTGAAGAAAGGGAACAAAGTAGGAGCAGAAAAACTGAGAGATATGATGGTGAAGATCAGACCTGGGGATTGTGGGAGCGGGAGGACAAAAGGCTTGTAGAAAAAAGGAGAAACTTTTGGCAGAGAAATCTCTGTGACAACTGGAGACCTAAGTCAGGGTAGGATCCAGGTGGGATATGAGAAGGACTCTAGCAGAGACTCCTAGTAGCAGGGATCATAGAGGATTAAGAGGACACCTTCTAACTAGACAAGTCTAATAAACAGAGGGGAAAACAACCCACCTCCCCCAAACCTTGACTCACCATTCACTCTGTCAACAAGATATTCAGGGATAAAGATAGAGCAGATACAGCAGAGATTTAGGGAAGGTCTTTCAATGCCCTGCCTAACCCAAGGGTCACCCCATGGGAGATAAACAGCCCTTGACATTATTAATTATATTCTGCAATGTTTGCAGACAGTAGCCAAGCTGAGTTGTCCTTTGAGACGATCTTCCCACCCATGCCTCAAAATAGATATTGTGACTTATAGCCAAACATTGGGTGATGCTTAAGGAGCCTTGTGAAAAAGTTGGAGCCTGGAAGTGACTGGAGCTTCACAAAATGATCATGAGAGCCAAAAATCCAGGGCCAAGAGGGGCCTTTTTAGACTTAAGTTCCAACCAAGGACCTTTCATGGACAAGACCTAGGCCCCTTATAAAAATGTAGCTATTGGGCAGCTCACGCTTATGTGAATTGTCTAGTAAGGGGAGTGGGGACTCTCTTTGACATGGACTTTCTTGCTGGATTTTAATTACTTCCCCCTGGTGGGACTATGTTGCCATGCCAAAGGGGAAGAAGAGAAATTCAGTTCTGAAAAGATTTGAAGAGCTGAGGTGGGTGGGAATAGGAGCTTCCTTTTCCAGTAATAGGGAAGGGGGATTGGTAAGAGGGAAGGAGGGTGGGACTGAGTGGTGAGGAAAGACTGAGTTATGACCAGAATGTAAAGTGAATATTAAAAATTATCCCCATAGCACATAATAATCAAAACACTGATTAAAATACATGGATTAATATTAAATGATGCAAAGGAAAATGACATAATAACATATAATGGTAGGCCTATTAGAATTACACCAGATTTCTCAATAGAGGGGCTGAAAGACAGAATGCAATGGACAGATTTATTATAGATACTCAGAGACCAGAGATACCATACAGATTATATATTCAGAAAAAATCTATCACAGTAGCTTTAGAAAATAAGATGTCCCATGATAAAACCTACTATAAACAACATTTGCCTACAAATACAGCCATGCAGAACATGCTATAACAAGTATTCTAAATATACTTATGAAAACATAGGGAATAATCTCACAGGGAAAGAATAAAATGATCTCACACACACACACACACACACACATACACATACACACACACACACACACACACACACACACACACACACCACCACCACCACCACCACTACCACCACCACCACTACCACACCACCACCATCATTACCACCATTACCACCACCACCATCAAAAAACAACATGAAACATCATTGTTGGACACACATATCTCTCAATATTGATGGTCTCAATTCAATTGCTTGAACAAAATGTCTCTACTTATGAAATATAATGAAGATTTTCTTAATTTAGCTCTGAAGTAGAGCTTGAAATTGTGACTGGTGAGACATTAATATTCTTTTATTGTTCATAATTATGTTATCTATCTTTAAATTTTGTTTTGCTTGCTTTGTTTTTTTTTTTATGAAGGACAAATTTACCTATGTAGGTTTGTGAATGAATATGTTAAAATTTTGGTGGGTATTGCATAGAATCTGTGCTTTGCTTTTGGTAGAATGGTCACTTTTATTTTACTGTGTCAATCTTACCAATTCATGATAATGAGAGAAGTTTCAACTTTTTGATACTTTCTTCATTTTATCAAACAATTGAAGTTTTTATCACACAAGTCTTTCACTTGCTTGGTTAAAATTACCAAGATGTTTTTATATTATTTGAGGCTCTTGTAAAAGGTTTTGGTTCACCAAGATCATACTCACATACTTTTTCATTTATAGATAGAAGGGATCCTATGTTTTGTGAGTTTTTTTATTTAAAATTTTTTATTTTATTTGCAATGGTATTTTGTCTGCATGTATGTGTAAGGGTGTCATGTCTTGGAGACAGAGACAGTTGTGAGGTGACATGTGGGTGCTGGAAATTGAACATGGGTCCTTTGGAAGAGCAGTCAGTATTCTTTACTGCTGAGTGTTCTGTGCAAACCCTTTTTGAGTTAATTTTGTTTCATAATAGTTTGATAAAAATGTTTATCACTTTGCGACCTTCTTATGGTCTCCTGAGGATATAAATGGACATGATACACACAGGCATAAAATCAGAAAAATAGTATTCCACATAATATCACAATAACTGTTCAAAATTATGCATCTGTATATACATAACAAGGCATATATTTATATGTTTTTATTACAATATTGTTACTGAATACTCAAGAGTATATATATATATATATATATATATATATATATATATATATATAT
>OU015360.1:59159765-59173352 GCA_907164505.1 Acomys kempi
TATATATATATATATATATATATATATATATATATATATATATATGAACATGGGAAATATGTGAAAGAACTTTGATGTTACACAATATCAAAACCTCTCAGGAGTATATAAAATAATAGAATAACATATCAAAATGATAGAACACATTGTGAATGAAATCATATCTGGCAAAACTTGCTTCATCCAAAAATATGTAGATATGACAAAGTTCATTTTATATTAAAATAGATGAGCCAATCAAGACATAAAAATTTAAAACATATATGTATGATGTAAATGCACACCTTTTATTAAAACAGATATTATTTTATATAAACATTCAGAGTAATCCAATACAATGACAGTTCATTCATCCACTACCATATCCTCACCACATCCATAGAAACACTCAGATAAAGTGTTATCATAAATCAAATGGGCCATATAATAAAAAAAATTTTCCCAAAGTGGCTCCTATTATTCCCTTTCAAATGGAAAATATAATGTTTTTAATGGTAATATGACCTATTATACATGATGTTTTAAGTTCATAGAACTAGAATGTGCTTTGTGAGCTGCAGTCTATTTTTAATGTCACAATGATAGTTTATATTTATGGTTTTATAACAGATTTTTAATTATTTTTGTATGACAGGAGTCAGAAAATAGTCACAAATCAAGCATTTCTTATATAAAAAGAATATATGCCATGTACTTATGTTTACTTTATATGTTATATAATGTCCTGTTCTTATCAGAAATGAGACACCTTGTCAAGTCATATGACCAAGATCGTAATATACACTCATACACACTTTTTCTAAATATACCTTATGGTAAAAATGGCGACAGAGAGTAGATGAAACAGTAGTCTAGCAAGAGCAGGATTAATAAGGACAGATTGGTTGTCTCTCTTTCCATAGAGGCCTGAACTATTCATTTGCTTTTTGGTAGCAAAATCAAATAATTTAGCTACCTTAAATAGTTGTCTTTTTTTTTTCTTTTCTTTTTTTTTCTTTTTCTATTTTTTTTTTTTTACTAATTTACTCTTGTTACATCTCAATGGTTATCCCATCCCTTGTATCCTCCTATTCTTCCCTCCCTCCCATTTTCCCCATATTCCCCTCCCCTATCACTGTTCCTGAGGGGGATTACCTCCCCCTGTATATGCACATTGGGTATCAAGTCTCTTCTTGGTAACCTGCTGTCCTTCCTCTGAGTGCCACCAGGTTTCCCCATCCAGGGGACATGGTCAAAGGTGAGGCACCAGAGTATGTGAGAAAGTAATATCCCACTCTCCACTCTACTGTGGAGAGTGTTCTGTCCATTGTCTAGATCTGAGTAGGGGTTTAAAGTTTACCGCCTATATTGTCCTTGGCTGGTGCCTTAGTTTGAGCAGGACCCCTGCGCCCAAATCTGCCTATCATAATGTTCTACTTATAGGATTCAAGGAACCTTTGGATCCTTCTACTTTGCTATTCTCCCATGCTTCTCTCATCTAGAGTCCTAAGAGGATGTCCTCCCCTCTGTCTCAGTTTCCAGGTAAGTGAAGGCTTTCGTGGGACGAGCCCCTTGGGCTAATATGCTGATATAGTGAGTATATACCATTTGAGTTTTCTGCTTCTAGGTTAACTCACTCATTATGATAATTTCTAGCTCAATCCATTTATCCACAAATTTCGGGAATTCCTTGTTTTTGATAGCTGAATAGTATTCTATAGTGTATATGTACCACAGTTTCTTTATCCATTATTCTATTGATGGACACTTAGGCTGTTTCCATGTTTTGGCTATTATGAATAAGGCTGCTATGAACATGGTTGAGCAAATTTTTTTGTTGTGTGCTGGAGCATCTTCTGGGTATATTCCAAGGAGTGGAATAGCTGGGTCTTGAGGAAGCCCTATTCCCATTTTTCTGAGATAGCACCAGATAGATTTCCAAAGTGGCTGTACTAGTTTGCATTCCCACCAGCAATGAAGGAGTGTTCCTCTTTCCCCACATCCTCACCAGCATGTGGTGTCGCTTTATGAGTCTTCAGATCTTGAACCATTTTATTTATATCTTTCATCTGGTTGTTTACATTTTTCTGAAAAATTTCCATTTCCACTCTATGTGCTTCTTTTGTGTCTTTCATCTGTTTCGCTGAGTCTTCCTGCATTTGATTTCAAACTTTATTTGTTTCCTCCATTATTATCCTCATTACCAAGAATTTGAGGTCATTTTCTTGTGTTTCCGTTGAATTTGAATTCTGTGAGTTGTTTTCTTTGGGATAGCTGGAAACTGGAGACACCATGTTGTTTTAGGGTTTTTTGCGTATGCTTTTACGCTGTCCTTTAGACATCTTGCCATCTCTATTTTTTTTGGGGGGGGTAACTTCCAGAGTTGGATGGAGGGAGTCTGCTGATAGATTCACTTGTTTTCTCAAGATTTCCATAATCTGGAAGCTATGATGCTTCCCTGGTGTGGATGGCAGGAAGTTAGATCTGTCATTTGGGGCTCTCATAGCCAGTGATACTCAGCTCCCCTTTGCTGTGGGTCCTGCAATCATTCTGGGTCTCTGACTGAGTGTTGGGTCAGGCCAAGATATCCACAGCCTTCTGGGTCCCCTGCCAAGTCCAGACAGGGACACTGGGCCCGAACCACACGTCGAGCTCAGCTAGATTCTCAGGGCCTGACCGTCTGCCACAGCAGGAGACATGCAGCTGTGCTAAGCTCGCGCCTCCAGTGGAACTGAGGGCTCCACCCAGCCTGCTTCACAGCAGGAGAAATGCAGCTGTGCTGAGTTAGTGCCTCTGGTGGAACTGAGTGCTCCGCTCAGCCTGTATCACTGCAGGAGAACTATGGCTGCTCTGAGTTAATGCCTAAGGTGGAACTGAGAGCTCCGCCCAGCCTGAGTCACAGCAGGAGAACTGCAGCTGCGCTGAGCTGGTGCCTAGGATGGAACTGAGCACCTCACCCAGTCTGCTTCACAGCAGGAGAGCTGCCGCTGAGCTGAGCTGGTGCCTAGGGTGGAATTGAGTGCTCAGCCCAGCCTGTGTCACACAGCAGGCTAGCTGTGGCTGTGCTGAGGTAGTGCCTTGGGCAGAATTGCTTGCTGAGCTGAGCCAGTGTCTTCACAGCACAGCACACTGAGCAAACTGGGGACTCTGGAGCTGACCTGTCCGCTGAGTCCAGTTTGGGTTTCAAGGCACCACACGACCCAAATCCTGTCCAGAGTCCCCTCTCCTGCAGGAACTCCCACCATCCACCACACCAACTGCCTCCACTGGAAGGCTCTGAGCTGCAAACCTCAGCCGCCGCTGCTGCTAACACTGGTGCTTCTGCTGCTGCTGCTCTGACCGAGAAAATCCGCGCTCCTCAGCACTCTATTCCCTCTGAACCATGGAGCACTCCTGCTGTTGTGGTATGGGGACGTTGGTGTTCCTGTCTCAGAAATCTGTGCAATTCCCTGAATTGTTCACTGGAGCTTCCAAACTCGGTCCACACTGCTTGCTGCCATCTTGGATCGCCCCTTAAATAGTTGTCTTAAGCCATGTTTGATGATCTAGGACACTAGAATGTGAGATTTTAAATAGGTTATTTTAAATCTGGGAAGAAATAAAAGATAACAGTACTTCAATTGAGATAATATAAGCAAGTAACAGAGATTTTCAGGAGGTTTGGCATATTAATAATAGATTGGCATATCCCTTTGTTACAATAAAGACTGTATAGTGTATAAAATGAAAGCTTATAGACAATGAAAGTCTCTTACAGTATGACATTATAGAATGGACCAAGTTCTTCTATGTGTAATACATGCATCCAATGAATTATATATCTAGTAAACATATAAAAATTTAAGGATAGATTCAAGGAGATGTCACAAACTATAATTGCAATTTTTAAATAGCATCATTTAAAGTATTTCTATTACATAATTGACTTGTGAAATTTTAAAATATTGTACACATTAAAAATGAATAAGCTCATAAACCAAAGGTATTCTGCAACAAAAGTACAATAAAACTGGCAAGTCTTTAACATTATTTCATGATTAATTCATGACCTTAGGCTTCTGTTTTATTGTTGTATAAGCTGGCACTTCAAGTCATATATATTTTTATTATGTCATTAGTTTACTAATGTACCCACTTTGTACATCTGTTTCATGGCTCATTCAGACTATATCTTCTCTTCTTTGCCCTACTCACAATAATAAACTTTCTCATACCACACTTGTTTGTAGTCAGCACTTAGATTCTCTTAATTTTAGAATCTCATACATTTTACTGCCCACAACAAATTTCCTCTTTTTCTTGGTACCACAAACAAGGACATTATTTCCAAAACACTGACACTTTCATCTGCATCATCTCACAATTAATTGATTGTGACATCCCATCTACTGTTACTACTCTTAGGAAAGCACATGCCACCCTTTTAAAATTGCTGACCCCCAATGCCACAAGCCTATGTGTGCCAATTAGTCTATGCATAATATTAATAACGAAGAACAGACAATTTATTAGCAGCCCTACAAAAGCACTAAGGTTCAGCATGCCAATGATGAGAGTCTCCTTACCATGGGATTTTTATACATTAACACAAGTCCTCTAATAACATTAGAATATTGAAGAGTAGCAACACTCTGGCCCAATGATTTAAGCCATATAAAGTCTTGAAAGAAGGAAAAAGTATTAACTATGAATACTCTTTCTTCAATATCAGTTCAGGTTTCACAATATTCCTTAGAACTACTGATTTTGCTTTGGCTCATTGGTATTTCTCTGACATTAAAAGAACCTGACATACTTTTATCACTTTCTATTTCATTTTTTTAAAGCTGTTTCAAAAAATACCACCTGAGATGACATGAAATCATTTTCTTGTAGCTCAGAAAGCATCAGGGAAAAGGCTGTCAGTGTGCTTAACTGTCAAAGTATGACCTGGTGCCAGGAATCATAGAAAAATTACAGCAGCTTAATATTCACACCCAAATGTGTCTTCTTTCCCCACAGAGCTACCTTGAAGGAAGAGAATAGTTTGTCATTCAATAATTGCATGAGATACACTGTACTCTTTTATTATTAAGAGTAGAAACAGCCACTAATATGCCCTCTGACTCAGTCTGAGACTGACATTTGACATAAACTTTGGAATTTGATTACCAGTTCTGTTCTATTGCCAAGATGAGTGTGTATGTATTTGTAAGTCAATCCAAAGAATGGTATCCTAAGACTATAAAACACAGGGGAAGAATAATTTCACAATGAGAATAAAATATTCGCTTACAACTCTATACAAAAATTTTCATTTTAGTTGAGTCCTGTCATTTTTAATACGGCATATTATAAGAGTATAACACATCCATGTTTATGTAGTTACAACAAAGCCTTCACAGATTAATTCTTTACTATCTTTTCAGAACCAAACATGCAAAGCAATCTGGGACATCAGTGCAAAGATTTCCAAAACTCATGCATTTTCAGATGCAGACATGAAAATTTTGGTAATCTATGTGATAATTCTTTTTTTGTTAACTTTAATTCCCCATTTTTAAAAATAGATTCTTCTCTTATAAAATACATCTCAACCACATATTTCCCTCCATACATTCTTCCTGCCTCAACAAGTATTCTTTAAATACAAAATAAGTGTAATATTCTTCCAACTACTTCAAATGAAACATTGTGCCTTTAATATGAGCAAAGAAAGTGAGTGTAATACTTATCTATTCACCAAAGGAAACAGTGACCCATTCTTCTCACACAACTTGAATATTAATGTCATTTAAAGGTGGGTAATTACAATCTATCGGTGTGCAGACTAGCAGCAGATTTTTAGTCTTTATCCTTTAAAATCATTGAAGTATAATGTCAAAATTTAGTTTTATATATTTGATATATCAGAGGAGTAAAATATATTAGACTAACGTTTTAAAATTTGCCTTTTCTGATTATCTGATACTCAAGATTTTGAGTGTTGTTCTCTTAGATCTACGCCTCATACAAGGCATAATTCTAAATTTAGGATATTAAGATATAATATCCTAAATTGTAAACTGTCAAATGATTAACTATAACCTCAGCTGTAATAACTGTAGCAGAGTGGATTAACATATTTGTACAATTACTACTCTCAGACGGTTTCTACAAAATTTTAGAGGAGAATGAATTGAATAGTCATTGTACTTTTACATGAATACTTTCTTTACTTAAACATGATAATATGCATATATAGGGAAGGTGTTTGAGACACAATCAGAGGAGAATCAAATATTGAGGATTTGTTGTTCTCTTCAAACATGTAAAGCTATTTATTTTGACTGTGTGATTTTAGTATTAAAATTTGCATTAAGCCATGTGTGATGCCACATGACTCTAATCCCAGCACTGAGGAGGCCTAGGAAGAAGGATATCTGTAATCTCCAGGCCAGCGTTACCTACTTATGGAGTTCCATAGCAGCAAGGCCTATGTAGAGAGATGATATCTCAGAAAGCAAAACAAAACAAATACCAATCAATCTACCAAACAGGGGAAAAAAGTTTATATAATTTTGTAGAAATGCAGTTTAAAACAAGATGAATATTTACTTTTACAAATATTGTTCTATAATGACACTTATTTACATGAGGAAAGAGTAATAAAGATTTACAGAGATTATAATATATTTAACATGGTTTGTAATTTGGCCTTTTAAAAATATATTTCTCAGTAGTAAAATAGGTGATTATTTACTTTATTCATGTAGGGGCATAATTTGCATTTATCTTGATTTCCAACTCCTAGCTATGAGTGAGGCATAACGAGAGAAACCTCTTTTCATCTCACCTTAACTTAATGCAAATTGGTGAGCAATGGCAATTTAATAGAGTTATTTCTACCCATGTTTGGAACACAAGTTCATTTATTCATATGTATATATCTCTATAGTCACATTCATATTATTTTGTGTTTTGATTGTGAATTTGTTATATATAATCAACAGACTTAAACATTTACTGTGATTTTCAACCTTAATTATATAAAATGGCAGAATATCTGTATAGGAAGCCACTGAACTACTGTATTGAAACTTTATCATCCAGAACTGTATTCTCCTAGGAATTATTATTGCTTTAAAAATATTGTTACTAAATGTATTTATATAAATTTTTGTATATCAATGAGAGTGAAAATGAAGGTGAGGAGACAACTCATCAAAGTTAAATCATGTGGGTCCTCAGGAGTTTACCTCAAGTCTTTAGGGTTGGTCGTAGTTCTTGTAATCATTGTGCTTTCTTCTTGATATCCTAAGAAATATTTTATTTAATTCTACACATTTAAATCTTTGAATTTTAAAGTGTATTCAATATTTCTGTTCCCAAGCTTTTCCAAGGAACATTTGCTTCTGACTCTGTCTGTATGCCTGTCTGTCTGTCTGTTTCTCTCTCTCTCTCTCTCTCTCTCTCTCTCTCTCTCTCTCTCTCTGTAGAGTTATAAAGTTTACAGTCAATCTTTCAATGGTAATGCATGTTATACTAAAAGATAATGCAAGTACATATGAATAGAGAGAGAAAGAAAAAGTATAATGTTTAAAAATAAGAAAGTAGGTAAAATGTATTCTGAAGTATTGTATGGAAGAATAACTGTAAGTGCAATAATTATAGATCAGTTTTTATAATAGTTCATATCAAATATATGTGACATTTTTGTGACAACTTCCATAAAATACACATGTTTACTTATCCCAGATAGGCAGCCCATGACAGAGCAAAATATGATATATCACCAAACTCCAAAGCAATAAATCAATAAGCTTTATTGGAGTTGCTTATACTAAGTATACATGAGAGGTTAATTAAAGGAACATAAATGTCTCAGAAAATTGCATCAGAGAAGCCTATACAGTTTACAAATGTTGAAAATCTGGTGCATAATGCAGATCTTGCAGACAACTAAACAGGTAGACTAGGTTCCTTTCTAGGCTCTTCAGCTTTTTCAAACCACAGGATTTCTGCTGATCTCAGCCTCCATCAGGCTCCTTGTTTGTCTCTGGTCCTTCTAAAGAGCTTGGATGTTTCTGCAATTTGTCTTGTCTCTTGTTTTCTTTTACAGATTGTTTTTTCTTGGAGTGACTCTCAGCAGTCTTTATTGCTTACTCTGGTTAGTTAGTGGGTATTGCCTGAGGCAATTTTCCATATGCAAAGTGTCTTGGTAGAAAGAAATGCATCAGTCTTGAAAAAACAGCTGCATGACATACATGAACATTTAAAAGATTGTACTTAGAAAGCTCTATTACCTGTTTCAGATCTACCCAATGGAGAGATCATTCTCTGAAATTGTGGGGAAAATGGGGAGTGCCTTTTTTTTGGGGGGGGGGAGAATGCCTCTTAGATGAACTCTAGTGTCTCCAATGTAATGATTTCCCATTAGTGGAGAGGCCCTAAGGGTAAACAAATGAAGGGAAAGTAGGTTATTGAGATGATAACAGATAGGCTGTGGTCATATAGTAGGGGAAGAAGTCTTCTGTCAGAAGTCTAGGGCAGGGGAATATAGCAGAAGGGGGAGGGGATGGAAGGGTAATATTGAAACAAGGGACTAACAATCAGGATAGTACATGAATGAATTATAATAAATTAAAATATAAAAACAAAAAAGTATAGTACACTAAGTTGGAGAGTTAGAGCTTGATAGTAATTATTGCTATTGAAGAGAATAAAAATACAGATTCCAGCACTCATGTCAACCAATTCACAATCACCTGTAACTCTAGGTCCATGGGGATCTGACTTACCTACCTCTTACATGTATAATTATATTTACATTTACACAGCTCTATGTATTTAACATATATTAATAGAATACAAAATATATATCATATTCTTACATTTTCATATTTACTTAAATTTTCAAACAAGAATGAGTTTAACCAAGTTTAATAACACCAAGAATTTACAAAGTGCTTTTAGATATTTAATCTTCACAATTTTCCTTTATGTAATATATTTCAGCTGTACAAGAGCACCTTTTCCAAAAAAATCCAGAATTACCTCTCAGAAACATACAACAATCATTTACAAAAATGAATCATGCTATAATAGGAAATATTCTGGTGTGGTCGTATCAATAACAATGGCCCCCATGCAGTTATATAATTAAATGCTTAGTCGTGAAGTAGTGACTCTGTTTGACAAGGATTAGAAGGATTTGGAAGTATTGCCTGTTGAGGTAGGTGTAGCCTTGCTGGAAGAAGTGTGTCAATGTGGGTGACCTTGGAGTTTTCATCAATCTCAGGGCATGCCCAGTGTTCCTTTCTGTCCTGCTGCACGTGGATCAGGATGGAAAGTTTTCAGCTCCATGGCCATGTTCACCTGTTCGGCATCTTATTGTCCACTGTCTAATTCTCTGATACTGTAACTGCAAATTAAATGCTTTCTTTTACAAACATTACTGTGGCTATGGAGTCTCTCCACAGCAGTAGGACAGTAACTAAGACATTTAGGAGTGACTCATGCATAGCTATTACTCTACAGATTGCCTTCTCTATCACTAAGACTCTGAAGACTTGTAGTCATTAGAATAAGCATAGAATAATCACTACTCATGAACAGCACTTAGCATCAACATGACTCTTTTAAAAACTATTTTATGCATATGTTGGTACTGAATAATCTTTTCCTAATTAAGTTGCCCTTTACCTGGCATTCATTCTGTTTTGAATCTTTTATATTCTACTAGATAAATCATGTTAATTCTTTGAACAGTATACCAGATACATTTTGTTCAAGGGAGCAAAATAAGAATGCTTTTAATCTGTAACAAGAGCTAATAACAGGCTTTTATGGCCCTATTCTAACCTGCTTAATTGCTTCAATAAGTTGACTACATTTTATAGTCTCAGATCATTTACAACTGATAAAAATTATCTATGTTAAAATAAATTGTAGTAATTTGTTGTCAGAATTTTAAAAGCATACAGAATACTACAGGAGGAAAATAATAATGAACAAAAGCTGTAAATCACTCTATTTGGTTACTTTCGAAAGATGGAATGGGGCAGACTTTGGGGAATATGGCTCCCCTGTTGGAGGTCTTGCGAAGGGAAATGGGGCAAAAGGGGGAGCAAGAGTGTGAACTGGAAGATAAGAGTGATGTGATAGCAGTCAGGATATAATATGATTAAATTATCAAAAATCAATTAATAAAAGATAGTCATGGCCCCAACATATTATATTCCTATATCAAGGTATAAAATTCTTGATCTTGGTTTTCCTCTAAAATGAAGAGGCCCTTGTTACTGTTTTGTCAATTTGTCATTGTCTAGAATCAATTGAAAAGCAAAAACCAGGACTAGGAAATGAATCCACTAAACTAGCCTCTGGGCAAGATTTTAGGGCATTTTCACATTTAATGATGATTGTGGAGGTCCCATCCATTGAGTCGTCAAAGAAATCACTGCTTCATAAAACCAGATGACTAGAATGAAGAACAGTCTTTTGCAATAAAAGTCATGGAAAGTTTGTATATGAGGGAATCTGAAAATAAAAACAAAAAATGTAACATTATAGAAACATTACGAATCTCAATCTAAATATCTTTAAATTTTAACATGTATTAAATAATACATTTTTATATAATTACAATATAATTTGAAAATACTTTACAATTTTTGTGTCAAAACCTTGAATATATGATTTAGAATGGGGAAAAGCATACTCCAGAGAAATTGCATTAGGTTTTTCTGGATTGAAATACACTACTCACAATGACCTAACTTTTTTTTGTACATTATTGGAAAAGGCATACAATGTATTAGAAAATATTTTTTTCACATATATAAAATAATTAGTGATATAAGCTCATTTATTTTTCTGGAGTATAATTTTTCAAAATATAGTTCAATTTCACTTCTGTATGTAGACACTGTAATTGAGTAACCATCAAAGAATTATAAATTTTTAATTTGGAGCAAAAATTGCTTTAGGCTAGTTTTACTGAAAGCTGATTGGAAAAAATTAATCATGAAGAAACTATGGATCAAATATAGAGATGTGGTAAAGTGTTTCATGAAACTTGACAAAAGGATAACTCAGTATTACACAACAAATATTTATCAGTTATTTCATTGGTAATACAATATTATAATACATTTAAGTGTTTATAATTTATTTTGCATTTTATGTATTTTGTGTTTATATAATACATACATATACATGTAAGGGAATCAAATGTCCTTTAAATTTCAGTATTCTACCAGATTATTAACTAACTAATATAATAGGTATCCACATTAATAAAAAGAAAATGAGATCATACATTGTGGTAGACCAGGAATGGTAGGTATGATTTAATAAGAACATAATAATTAGTTACTATATTATAGTTTAGTTGGTTTACTCTATGTCTTGGGCATACACTTAACTTAGCCTGATTTTTGCATTTTACCTTTGTTAATACATTTATTATTTTATTTTAAAGTGTTAATTGTTCAGTGTATATTTGGTGTTTTTACTCCATGTATGTGTATCACCTAAATACCTGTTTCCTGTGGAGGCCAGAAAGGATATTTCTTCACCTGGAACTGGAGCCAAAGTCTATTGTGATGCACTGATTCCCAAACCAAACAAAGACTCAACAAAGAAAGATCATTAACATTGATGCAGAAATACTCAATAAAATACTCCTAAATGGAATCCAAGAACACATCAACCAAGAAAACCTAGTTTTCAATTCCATTCTTCATTCTCCCTGCATTTCTGTCATCTTTTCATTTTTTGTATGTGTCTTAGTGTGTGCCTACCTTGTGAATCTGTTTTGTATATGTACCTGTCTTTGTGAATGTCTATGTGCCTTTGCATGCTTTTTTAGTGTGTTTTACCCTCCCACATATCTCTTTGCTCTCTTTTTCAAACACCAACAAATGAAGAACATTTTGAAAATCTTTAACTGAGTTTTCAAAGGATTACATCATAGACTCAAGAGCTAGCATATTTGAACTGCACACTGTACTCTGAGGACCACTGCCTAGACTCCTAGGGAAATGGGAAGGCTACAGAAACTTCCAGTTTAAACACCCCCAATCTGCCATGTCATTCGCCTACCTGTTGTGTACAACTGGGGCACAGCCAGCAAAGGTGACCAGACCACTGTTCTTCAAGCCTCATACACTGAATTTCTCAAGAGGATTACAAACTCCAAACTACACCCAGTCTTTCCTGGCACTACCATTTTGCTGTTCCAAAGTGCACATCCCAACCTGCTTGGCTAATCTCTGTCCATGTGAGACATATCACCCACACTCCTAAGTAGAACTGCAGGGTCCCAGAAACATCTAGCTCCATTGTCTGACCATCTCTCTAGGCCTGGTGCACCAGGAACATACAGATTAGGATACTCTTCTTGATGCCTGCTATACCAGGAACATGCAAGACAAACAGGGGGCTCAAGGCCATTTTAAGAACATAATAAAAAAGAGCCAGGGTATTGGTAGAAAGTTATTATGTAACTCAAATTCTGTTTCTGTATCTCCCCATATCTGATTGCAAGCCTTGCTCTGAGAATTTCCTGTCACATTGTTGTATAATCTCTTCTCCCCAATTTTCCCCTAGTTTACCAATGAAGCATCTTATATCCAATCACTGAAGAGTGGAGAAAATAGGGCTTGACTTCCTGCCAGGTAGGGGAAGGGAGTTTTTTGAAAAAGTATGGTATTCAGCAGTGGATCAAGCCACAGGCAGAGGTGAAAGAGAAATGAAGAAGATTCAGCTGTACAATGAAATAAAGAACTAAAAAGCAAGTAACATGGGGATTTTGGCAAAGATGGAGTCAAGATGAGATAGAGGTTGAAGAATTGACTTTAACTGGTCAAGAATGAGTTGTAAAGCCTTATAAACAAATATAAAAGTTCATCAATTATTTGTGTGATAGCTGCACTAAGACAGAATGTAAGAGACAAAGACACAAATCTACAAAAATAACTCTAACAACAGGGCAATGTGGCACCACAAGTACTCAGGTATTCTGTTACACCAATCCCTGGAAATGCTAACACAACTGAACCACAAACAATTGACCTTAAATCTAATCTTAGAAAGATGACAGAGGCATTAAATGAAGAAATAAATGAATCCCCAAAAGAATTGCATGAAAATACAATCAAATAGGTATAGGCCTTTAAAGAAGAAGCAAATAAATATCTTATTAAAGAAATGCAGTTCTTTGATGCTCATCACCCTGTTTGAGGTCGGTTGGGAGTTGCCAGGGATTAATTTGTCTCATTGCCAGTGAATGTTTAAAATAATAAAAACATTTTTAAATGCCATATTCTGCATGTCTCTGAGGTTTTTGAAGACCTCATCTAATGATCCTGCCTTATCTTTCTATAGAATCATATCTATCTGTCATACCTAAGATGTATATTCTTGTGATAACAGTCGACCATCAATTGACATGGCCATGATTTGATCAGCTAATAATCAGCTTGTATAATTTATTTATCCTAAACATCCTGCAATAGCACTTTCAAAGTATTGGAAGTAAAACATATAAATGAGTTTCATGGGTACAATACCTCATTTTAGAGTATGTGTGTGTGTATGTGTGTGTGTGTGTGTGTGTGTGTGTGTGTGTGTGTGTGTGTGTGT
>OU015360.1:59173362-59184886 GCA_907164505.1 Acomys kempi
TGTGTGTGTGTGTGTGTGTGTGTGTGTGTGTGTGTGTGTGTGTGTGTTTGAGTTATATGGGTATAATACCTCATAGTAGAATATATATATATGTATATATATAGTATGTGTGTGAAGAATAAACTTACATTTAAATTGTATACCACTGTACCTAGATTTAAACTTATGTTGCTTCCATATACAAAATTCTATATGAGTGAATTATAAATAACCTTGTAAATGACAATTGAAGCATCAAGTTGAAGAGTTGATACAGTAGTCTACAGTTTGTTCTACAATTCCTATATTTTTTCTATATTTCTCCCTTCTTTCTTTTGCACCCATATCTCCTAACCTAAGAATGTAAGAAAAGGGAAAATAGAGGCATCACTGAGTCCAACCTTGTTTTCTTTCTATATAAGACCATTAATACTTGTAACCAACTCTCATTAAAAATAACACTCTATTGTTGAAGAAATCAGGGAAAAACCTTCTTGAGCCCCCTTAAGGGAAGTGGGGCATCATTCTCTTAAGGTTTCTTCTAGCTGATGATGGGCAAATACTACCTAGTAAGGGCCAAAGTTAAATTGATGAAATGGTTAAACTTCCTAGGAATTTTATTTGTGGTCCAGTTTCTAAATGTAAAAAAGTGCTTTAATTGTGCCAATTTTTACAATTTGATTAAAGATGACATTATATTCCTACATGATTTATTGGAATATTTTAGACATTATTTATCTAACCATTATGTCAATGCACTCTTTATTTTACCTAGAGAATGGCATTTGCACTAGGTTGCATAACTCTGAAATATGGCACACAGCTTACATCTTGCCTGAGGGCATCTGCAACATTTTTTTTTAGTCCATAGAATAAAATCTATAATAATCAGAGAGGTGTGAAAAGAGGAATCTTTGAGTACATTTATATAGCAGCATACTCTTAGTCATTTACCGATTTAATTATGTTGAACTATGTCTGCACTTATGGAACAAAACTGTATGGATCATTGGGGGTCCTCATTTTGCCATGTCCATTAATTCAGATTACAAGTATTTTATTGATGTTTTGTAATTAATTTCTTTAGAGAGAGGGATAATGATTTTCATTTTTAGCTACAACTGGACCCTTTTCTGGTTTAGCCTCTGGGCAATGCTGGCTTAATAAAAAGAATATAGAGTCTTCTTGTCATGCCAACATGAAGTTGAATATGTCTTTTGTAACCAATATTTATTAGAAACACATAGAAGTGGATATTAATCACAACTTCTTATTTTCTATGAGAAACACATTGCCAAAAAGTATCTGCTTGTGCTGTGGATGAAGCATGGAAGGTGATGTGGCATAAGGCAATGTTGGAAATGACAAATAAAGTTTTCCTATAAAGCAAGGTATCTTGGTCTATAGCATTGCTGTTGAGTAAGGGGCAATATTGTTATAAATCAAGAACTGGATAAGGAAGGATACATACATTCATGGGTGCCAATCTGAATAGTCTAAACTTGGTTTTTATAAAAATAATAAATAAATAAATAAATAAATAAATAAATAAGTAGATGTAGAAAAAATAAAGAAATAAAGACAATACTACTGGGCTGAGAGATTTTATTATGCCTCAGTATCAGGGGTCAAAAGAACCTTACAGAA
Source organism: Acomys kempi (assembly GCA_907164505.1). Classification (NCBI taxonomy): domain Eukaryota; kingdom Metazoa; phylum Chordata; class Mammalia; order Rodentia; family Muridae; genus Acomys; species Acomys kempi. The sequence goes on from OU015360.1 coordinate 59,174,989, forward strand.
TCTGAAAGCATTTGACCTATTTAAAGGTGATATCTACCTACTTTTTGTCTGAAATCTCTTAAACAAAGATGATAAAAAACCCATAAACATGAAACCCAAGTTTCAGAACGTGGATATTCCATGTGTTCTGAAAATATAAATACTAATATAGCACTTCAAAGAAACAATAGAGTAATACCCAATGCAGAAAGCTGTAGAGTATACTAAATGTTTGGCAATGAAAATGAAGAAAGCAAGAATAAATCAACCTGAACAGATTGTGAAGAGACATATGCAACCCGTGCTGAGAGTTTCTCTTAAGTACAGTGAAAAATATAGCTTTAAGAGTAAAAATAAATAATTAGACCATGGAAAATAATTTTGAATGGTTCCCTCCTTTTCTATTTTATGTAATAATTTGAGAAGTAATAATACTCATGCTTCAATGAATATATTAAACTCTGCTGGAGTTTAAGGTTTTCAACTGGGCCTTAGCTTTTTTAATTACAAGATTTTTATAAATTAGTGTGTCTACATAAAATCAAACAAATAGGGCTGGAGAGATGGCACAGCCATTAAAGGCTAGGCTCATAATAAAAAAAAAAACAAAAACAAAAAGCAGAGATTATAACAGATAATGGTAAAGATATTAGAAAAGGAAAATACATACTTCCTGCTGATAGATCTTCTGAACACTGGAGATTGATCTGGATATATCACTTTGGGGCTTATGTAATCAGGACTCTATAATTTTCTACATTTATATTGTTTCATGTTAATTGCTTCTCTTTTTACACCAGCCAAGGAATGGATACCTTTTAGATAGTCATCAAATGATAAAAGGATAATGATAATGTGATACATTCATAAAATGGAATATGATTTGGTTATTAGAAAAAAGTAGAATTATAAAACTGCAAATAAATGAGCAAATCTACAGAAAATAAACCTGAGTAAGGTATTACAGAGAAAGACAAATTCAACTCTTTCTGTCTTAAAAAAAAGTGCTAGTTTTTCATATTTGGAGAATTGTAATCCCTTTTGAATTCTAGTAGAGGTCATAATATTTGTTATTATAGAGGGTGTGGCTCCTGAGGTGTGAGACATAAGACATAGTGGTATAATAAGTCAAAGGAAATTATGAATCAGTAAAGGTTAAATTGGATTGGGACATAAAAGAGAAAGGTAGATAAGAGAATATGAATAATGATAACTAATACTAACTGAATTTTGAATATGTCATATAGAAACCTACTACTATAAAACCTCCCTAAAGTATGTATTCATACAAAAAGAGTTTTAATGGAGTTACTCTACAATGTGGCTCGAGGATATCTCAACTAGATACCTTTTACAGGAAAATAAAAATAATATAAGGGAGTCAGGTACCTATTTTTAGTATATTTTATTAATTTATTCATATTACATCTCAATTGTTATCCCATCACTTCTATCCTCCCATTTCTCCCTCTCTTCCATTTTTCCCTTACTCCCCTGCGCTATGACAGTGCATGAGGGGCAACTCTTCCACCTGTATATGCTCATAGGGTATCTAGTCTATTCTTGGTAGCCTTCTATCCTTCCTCTGAGTGCCACCAAGCCTCCCCATCCAGGGGACTTGCAGGTACCTATTTTTGAGTTGTTAGCTAATGGAATGTTATAGAGCTCCAGGAATTATAGTCAATAAAAACCAATGTTCTTAGATGCACTCTAGAACTGGGCAGTAAGATACTATTGCTGAAGTCATCACATACTTGTATCACAGAACATGGAAAATGATGCTAATATTCATATGGAAACTTCTGCTATGCTGATTGGATTTCCTAGTGCTGGAAGATGACTTCTCTCCTAAAGTTCTATTGCTCCAAAGAGTCATCATGACCATGATAATTCCTATGAAATAAATCATTTAATTTAGGCTTGCTTTCAGTTTCAGATTTTTGACCAATTGTCATAATGTCAGGTAACATAGCAACATATTGACACACAAGCATATCACTATTAAGACACATCCCTTACTTTCTTCCTCATCCCAAAGATCTAAATACCTTTAAAAGTCTCCCATTCTTTACAAATTCAAACATATTACAATTTCAGTAGCTTTAAAATATCCAGTCTCTTTTAAAATCCAAAGTCTTTTACAATTCAAAGTATCTTGATGGTGATTTCCAGTAAAATATTTTCTTACATCAAGAGGTAAAAAAAAAAAATCAAGGCACAGTCAAAACAAATCAATACAAAATTAAACTCTAAACTTCCAGGACTGGCATCTATCCAATCATTATCTTATGGACTCATCCAAGGAGCTTCTACAGCTCCTCCAACAAAGAGCACACAGCTGCCTCCACTCCACTGCTGCTGCTGTTCTTTATGACCATGCATGATGGCACAGGCATCTCCAAAAGGCTAGGGTCTTCTGATGCAACTGGGCAGGACTTTCATCAATAACCTCTCATAGGCTCTGTTCCTGGTGCAAATCCTCAACTTCTTTGCCTCATTCTTTCATTTCTGGTCCTCCAACTTCTGCTAAGCCTGCATGTTCACAAATGGTCTCTCCTGGCCAAGAAGGCCACACTTCCTAATAGTGCCATTTTATATGAACCAAGCATTCAAACACATGAGTCTTTGGGGACCATATATATTCAAACCACCACATAATATGTCTTTATATTTCTTGATCCTCAAAAGAGAAGGTTTTTCTTTTTTCTTTTCCTTTTTTTTATAGTATATGACAATTATTGCAAAGATCTTCATTGGCTCAATAAGTAGATAACAAGACTGTGGAGTTCTCAACTTTAAATGGAATACAGAGATCACACATATGCTACTGGGCTTAAAGACATTTGCATGGAAGAGCTGAAGGTGGTGGATACCATGAAGGAAATAATAGTTTCTATAGACCATATGAAGTAATCAATTGTACATAAATGTGTAAGATATATCTAAGCTCAAGGAGGAAGGGAGACACATATAGAATCAAAACACTAGACAGATAATGAGCATTTCATCAGTACTGGAAGTATACATATAAGTTTCCTTTAGTCATGTGACCAGTGGTAGGCTGATCACACTCAAGGGCTGGGCTCATTCCCAAGAGTAGCTGTGCAATACAAACTGGCCTCTGTGGAGAAGAAAAAGAAACAAACATTCAGAGTAAGGCAGGGAAGTAGGGATAGGAGATTTGGTAGGTGAGAAGGGTTAAATACAATCAAATTACACTGTATGATATTCTCAAAGTATTAACCAAACCAATATTTAAAGATATAGACATCTCCAAATAGGCTGTTCCAATGACTAATTTTTCTTAAACAAATAATGGCCTTCCTATTTTTATTTTATTTCGTTTTTTTCAAGGAAGTAAGAAGTAACTATTTTGTGGAAAGTATTTTATATGTTTTAAAGATGCTTATTGGCACATACGTATTAGAATCCCAGTCCCAATTAAAGATTTTTAAAAGATTTTTTCATTAATTTTTATACACTATTTTGCCTGTCTGTATGCCTGCATGACAGAAGAGGTCACCAAATATCATTATATATAGTTGTAAGCCACCATGTGGTTGCTGGTAATTGAACTCACGACCTTAGGAAGAACAGACAGTGCTCTTAACCTATGAGCAACCTCTCATCCACTCCCCCCAATTACAATTTATTTTCAAAGAGTATAAAATGGCATTCTGTATTTCCTTACATTTTTTATTCTAGGATTTGGATTCAGAGAAAGCATTTTTATTTAGATCTAATTTTTATATTTACAGAAAATATGTCAACATTGTAGTTCAATGATACATGGATCAACAGTACAAAGAATGCTTGAGTATATTTTACCAAAGATATTGTGAAAAGATTTTTCCATTCTCTTAGCTGTCTGTCTGTTTGTCTTTCTGTTTCTGTGTCCCTCTCTCTGTGTGTATTAGCTTCATTGTTTGAATTATTTGGAAAACCACCTTTCCTCTTAAGGACTTCAGTTTACACCTCCTAATAATAACAATATTTTTATATAAACTTCTAATATCATTATACAGAATACTTTTTAAATATTTTTTAATTTATATATACATTTATATTATTACATATGTGTATAATATACTACCTACAGCAAGAACCATGAAACAATCAGGAATTATATAAATGTTATTGTCTTATTGTTTTGTCTATTTGTATTTGATAGCTTTGACGAAAACATCTTTTCTATTTCAGTGAATAGAATGTGAATCCATATCTATCATATCACATCATTATCAACTTAAAACATCTTTCTAGTCCTAAAAAGATCTTAACCCCTAAACAACTAAGCTTAAGACAACAAGAAAATTTGCTCAACCATGTTCATAGCAGCCTTATTCATAATAGCCAGAATATGGAAACAGCCTAAGTGTCCATCAGTAGAAGAATGGATAAAGAAACTGTGGTACATATACACTATGGAATACTACTCAGCTATTCAAAACAAGGAATTCCCGAAATTTGTGGATAAATGGATTGAGCTAGAAATGATCATAATGAATGAGTTAACCCAGAAGCAGAAAGACTCAAATGGTATATACTCACTTATATCTGCATATTAGCCCAAGGGGCATGTCCCATGAAAGCCTTCACTTACCAGGAAACTGAGACAGAGAGGAGGACATTCTATTGGGACTCTAGATGAGAGAAGCATGGGAGAATGGCAAAGTAGAAGGATCCAGAGGGTCCTAGAAACCTACAAGTAGAACATTATGATAGGCAGATGGGCCCAGGGGTCCCGCTCAAACTAATGCACCAGCCAAGGACAATACAGGCTATAAACCTTAAACCCCTACCCAGATCTAGCCAATGGACAGAATGTTCTCCACAGTAGAGTGGAGAGTGGGATATTAATTTCTCACATACTCTGGTGCTTCACCTTTGACCGTGTGCCCTGGAGGGGGAGACATGGTGGCACTCAGAGGAAGGACAGCAGGCTACCAAGAAGAGACTTGATACCCTATGAGCATATACAGGGGGAGGTAATCCCCCTCAGGAACAGTGATAGGGGAGGGGAAGAAGGGGAAAAGAGGAGGGAGGGAAGAATGGGAGGATAAAAGGGATGGGATAACCATTGAGATATAACAAGGATAAATTAATAAAGAAAAAAATTTAAAAAAAGAAATATTTTCTCTTAACCTCTTTTATGATATATTTTGTAAATTCATGACAATGAATTTTAGGTTTTGTATTATTTAACATCTTGAGCATGTACCAAGTTTATGAAACATTTAAGAAAATTAAATTACCTCACAAGAATATTTTGTTTCTGTCATACAACAAAAAGAAATATATTTTTTCAATTTCATATTATCTAAAAAAAATAGTTCATAAGTGAACACATTTTCTACAAGGGTTTTAGATATTCTTCATTTGTGTGTTATGCTTCAAATCAGATAGAGAAACTAGACTAAAAATTCAGAAATACTGCACTAGATGTAATTTACTAATTATTTTATAAAATAGCATTTATCTTGTTATGCAAGATTTTAATAATTTTGTTGTTATTTTCAAAAAATGTATTATAGCAAGGCATATAATTACACAGTTATTTAAAAGTGCTAAATGTTTTCATGATTGCAAATTTTTTCTTCAATTATATTTAAATATTTAACTTTTTGTATATTCTTATAGTTGTAGGTAAGTTTAACTGGAAGAGACCTTTACCCTCTTCTTGCCTCTTTATGTATTCCATGAAGATGCACCACTTCATAGATAAGTACATACATACACAGACATACAAACACACACATACATGCACACATATACACACAAAGTCATGAGTACACATGCACTACATAAAATAAAGAATACAGAGCTTTGTGAATTGTGTATTTTAGGAATGTTGAATAGAGTTTCTGAGCATTATTGGTTTGAAATCACACATTATAAGATTATAGCCTGAGTTATATAATTAGTGTGTATTTTCTGTGGTATATTATGTATTTAAAACAAGTTATAAATACTAGATCCTAAAAAGAAACCACTGAATGTCCTTAATATACTTATTTCATGATATACAAAATTGTCATAGTTATTAGAAAAATGTAATAGGACAAAATATTACTTGTTTTTTAAATGAAAAAGTTCTTTAAATGAGTTTTTGTTGCATGTACACAAATTAGTAGTGCTTAAAAGAACATATTTTCATTTATACTCATAATCAAAGGAATTTCTCTTTATCACTCTGACAGTAATTGGGAAATAGACTATTTTGGTTAATCGCTTTGCTTCCACAAACCAACACGCAAACAAACAAACAAAAAAGACTTTTCTGACCTGTGAGGTATGTTGGAGTGATTTGTTTATCTACATGAAGTTTTATTAGTGACAAAATAATTTGAACTATTCTGTAGAAAAAAAGTTGACTCTGTGTAACAATTTATTACTGCATGTAAATAAAAACTAGTGCATTCATTAACATTTTAAAGACAGATAAAAACAGTGCTTTAACCATTTAGTATAAGTTATTATAACTCGAAAGCTTCGAGACATTTAATACAATGTCTTTAATCAATATAACAGGATACAATCAATTAAAAAATTCTTAGGTCACCAAGAAATAAAAACTTGATCAGATTGTACAAAAAATAACAATATAGAATTCAAAAGAGTATTTAATATTGTTGAAAAGGATAAGAGTATTATGAAATGGACAGAAAATAAAGTAATACCAATAGAATATTGGTAATGAAAGGACCCTCCTGTTCATGGTGAATTGCTATTATGCCACAGGTTGTGAGTTTTCTTTTTGTAGATATCAGGCACAAAATAAAACATGAATAATAAATGTCTCTTGTTCTTAACACTGAAGAACTAAAATGAAAAATAAACTTTAATGAAGATCATTTATAGTCTGGAGAGATGACTCAGAGATTAAGAGCACTGTCTGCTCTTCCAAAGGTCCTGAGTTCAATTCCCAGCAATGACATGGTAGTTCACAGCCATCTATAAATGAGATCTGGTGTGCTCTCCTAGGGGGCAGGCAGAACACTGTATACATAATAAATAAATAAATCTTTTAAAAAAAGAAAATTATTTACAAACATACTCAGAAGTTCTCAGATAGACACTAGAATATAGGCACAAGTTTTATGACAATATAAACATAATGAAATTCTTTTATTCTTTCCTTTTTTAAAAACAGGGTCCACTATAGCTTTATTTGGCATTGAATTTAATATGTATCCCAGGATGATGTTGAGCGTGTGATCCTCTTGACTCTTCCACTCAAATACTGGGATCCCAAGTTTATATTACTTTGCCCAGTATGTGAGATATTGGTACTCAAACCTGTGACTTATCTATACAAGATACTCTGGCAACTGAGCTACATCTAAATTTCTAATTATACATGAAAAAACATTGAAATTTAATGCTGTTACAAATGGAAAAATGTTGGCTTTGTTGTTTATGGAACCATTTTATTTTTTAATAGAAATATATCAGATGACAGATTAAATTTGTAAGTAGTACTGAGACCAAAACTATTGTTTGCATCAGTTACAGTGACTGCACACAAGAAATTGTTCTTTCTCTTTCTCTTTCCTAATCTTAACATGGATGTTGTTCTTTGGTTTGCTTCAGGCTCCAGAATATTCCTGACATAGTTTTTTTTAATTTGTAAATTTCAAAAGTCTGTTACATGTTTTTCATTTCACTGTTACTAACAAATATTTTACATTAAATTCCTATGTAAAGGGCAAAAGGAAGTCACTGAATCACAAATCACTTTCAGAAGCCCTCAGTTCCTTTCCCAAAGCTCATGCTTTGCAATAATATTTCCAAAGTCACTCATCTCCTAAATGCTGGATCACAGATGCTCTAGCTGTTCTTTCTCCCAGAACTCAAACATCTCATTCCTATCATTTAGCCAGACAGAAGCACAATGAGCATTCATATGAATCTGACACTGTAGCACTTGTCTCCCTCTTCCTGAAGTTACAACCAAAGGGGAATTTCCCTCTATGTTACCCAAAAGCAGAAGAATTTTAGTTATATGTTATAGCTATGGTCTTATCTGTGACTTCCGGAAATCTAGAACATATTTAGATTACATAGTATGGAACTTATCCTAGTCTCCCCATTCCACAAACCTAAAAGAGTAGGAAACTAATTCACTCATATTTATTTTAGATAGAATGCTCTGTCTCTCACTTCAGGACCCAATTAAGGCTGACTACTTGCAAGACTGCACATTTGTCTTAATAAGGAATTTACCACAAGGCTAAAACTAATGCCATGTTCTATATGTTCTGTATGTTTTGTAATTAATGCTGTGGTCTGTGTATGTTCCATAAGAACTTGTCCTCTAAGTCATCTCACTTCTCCCTGTGTTCCGGTAATGACCAGGTATTGCCATAAACTACACCTGCCAACAGTCTCCAGAAACTCCACAAGAGTGATTAGATACAATTAGCTCCCAATGTTCCTCTGAGATAAAAAAAAAAAGAAACAAAACAAACAAACAAAAAAACCTTCCTCTTGAGTCTCAGTCCCCACTCAATGTACCTAAAGGTCGAATTCCCAGGACCCACAACTTCCCTGGAGATTCAGCCTACCCTCAAGCTTCCCAATGGTCCACATTCCTTTTACCCACAACCCCAGCTTATGTTATTTCCATTTATAAACTCATTACCCTTGAAGCTCCGGTGCCACTCTACTATCCTATTCTATTAAGGATTGTGATCCAAGCTTGAGCCTTTAATACAAGGACACTGTTTATGTTGCATGGATATTGAGTCCTGGTGGTCTCTCCATGTGGGTGATCTGTGTATTACAAAGCAAAGAGCTGATTCTTTGAGAAAGTAAACATAATAGACAAAATCATAGTGAAACTAACTCAATGATAGAGAGACAGTATCCGCATTAACTAAATCCTAAATGAAAAGAGCAGCCTAACAACAGTATAAAGGAAATCAAAAGAATCATTAACTTTTCAAAAGTCTGTACTGCAGTATATTGGAAAACCTAAATGAAATGGATGATTTTCTTCACAGATACCACTTAATGCTAAAACACGATCAGGTAAACAATGTAAATAAGCACATAACCTCTAAAGAAATAGAAGCAATCATTTAAAGTCTCCCAAAAAAACAAAAGCTTTGGCCCAGATATTTTTAGCCCAGTATTCTTCCAGACTTAAAAAAAAAGTTAATAACAAAACTCCTCAAATTATCACACAGAATAAAAAACAAATGGAACATTGACAAACTCATTCTAGGAGGCCATAGTCGTACTGGTATCTAAACCATTCAAAGTCTCAACAACAACAACAAAAAAATAGACTGTCAGACTGCTCTTCCATCTAAACATTAAATAAAAAATACTCAATAAACTACTAACAGACAAAACCCATGTGCACATCAAAAATGTCATCCACCAAGATCAAGTAGGCTTCATCCCATGGATGCAGGCATAGCTCAACATACACAAACCCATAAATACATTCCACCATATAAAGAAACTGAAAAACCCACATTCATTTCAATAGATGCTTAAAAACCCTTTCACAAAATCTAGCACCCCTTCATGTTAAAGTCTTGAAGAGATTGGGATATAAGACATAATTACATACAATAAAGGCAATAAACAGCCAGAAAATAGCCAACATCAAATTAGATGGAGACGAAATTTAGGCATTTACATTTAAATTATGGGCAAGACAATGTTGCCCATTATCTAAATATTGATTCAATACAGGTCTTGAAATTCTAGCTGGAGCCATAAGGTAATTAAAGGATATCAAGGAGATACAAATCTAAAAAGTGGTCAAGGTATTTTTATTTGCAAATGGTAATGTATATATGTATATATGTGTGTGTGTATGTGTGTGTGTGTGTGTGTGTGTGTGTGTGTGTGTGTGTGAGAGAGAGAGAGAGAGAGAGAGAGAGAGAGAGAGAGAGAGAGAGAG
>OU015360.1:59184896-59196268 GCA_907164505.1 Acomys kempi
AGAGAGAGAGAGAGAGAGAGAGAGAGAGAGAGAGAGAGAGAGAGAGACCACAGAAATTCTACCAGAGAATCCGTACAGCTAATAAACATCTTCAGGGCATTGTTTGGATACAAAATTTGAAAGCATCAGTAGCCCTTCTGTATACAATATATAAATAGGCTGTGAAAAAAAATTAGTCAAACAACACCCTTCACAATAACTACAAGTAATATAAAATATCTTGCTGTAACTGTACCTAAGCAAATAAAAGACCAGTATGAAAAGAATTTCAAGTCTGTGAATTTAAAGATATCAAAAGATAAAAAGTTCTCCCATGCTCATGAACCTGTATGATTAACATAGTGAAAATGGTCATTTACACAATGGAATACTACTCAGCAATTAAAAACAAGGAAACCTTGAAATGTGCAGTCAAAGGGATGAAACTAGAAAAGATCATCCTGAATGAGGTAGCCCAAACCCAGAAAGACATGCAAGTTATATACTCACTCATAAACAGATATTAGTCACATAATACAGGATAATTAAATTACAATACAAACACTTATGCACCAACCAAGGACCATGTATGATGTGGACCTAGACCCTCTCCTCAGATGAAGTAGATAGGCAGCATAGTCTCATTGTAGGTTCCACAATATTGGGAGTAGGGACTACTTCTGACATGGACTCTGGCCGCTAAGGTTAATCACTTTCCCTGGTAAGGCAGCATTGCTAGGCCCCAGAAGAAGAGGATACATGGAGTACAGATGAGACTTGAAAGACTGAGCGCAGATGTTAGGAAAGGAGAGTTCTTCTTTCTGAGGACTATAGGAGGGAGTAAGATGGTGAGGGAAGGTGCTATAATTGAGATGGGAAGAATTTCAAACAGCAGAACAAGTAGGTAACTTATATTGCTAATTCCACTACACAGAAGAAGCTGTGAGACTGGCTAAGACATGACTGACTGTCTATGCATAGACAATCCATCTGGTTGTTTACAGAATTCCTGTGATTTATTATTAAATGGCAGTCTTCTTATGGCATGAATGAAGATTTACATATGTCTCTTTTTTCTGCTCATACAAAGAGCAGAGAACTAGCCTTAATAGTTCTGTGCATCACACACAACCCATACACTTATAATTTCAGGACTGTATAATGCTTATGAGAAATTATATGTTTTCAGAACAAAAGAACCAGACACTGATGATGGATCAGACATGACAAGATTCATTCCTCTCAGCATCCTGAACACTGACATCCTGCATATTTTATGCTCCAGCACCAAGAGTTTCAGTTACTGCTCCTCAACAGAACAAGAGAGCTTCGAAAAAAGACTCAGATCCCAATTGGTCCAGCAATTGAGACTATTTCTCACAGGACTTTAATTAAACCTGGAATTTCTCAATGTGTAGAAACTGGACCACAAATGCTATTCCTAGCTCAGATATTTTCCCTAATTTTATTTGTGTCTCTACAAAGGTATTGTTTGTCCCAAATCGAGGCGAAGAAACATTAAGAAAATGAAGCCCAACTTCACTTAAGAGGGGTTGGGTAGGTTTTTGGTTGATTTCTTGGGCTATAGATGTTTCTTTTCATTGGGAAATGGTTATAAGTTATTATTAGTTTTATTCAAAGAGAAAATGAAGTTGGACTGAAAGATGTCTCTCTCTCTCTTCCTTTATCATTTTTTCTTAGGTTTGGACACAGGAGTTGAAAAGAAAGAATGGGGAATATAGAAATATATAGGGATGATAGTACAAAAAGTAGAATGTTTAATCTATTCCTCAACTTAATGCCTTAATTGTTAATTACAGGGTTATTTTTAATTCACTAGTACAGAATTTTGTATATTGATGAAATATAAGATTAATTTTGATACATTGTTATAGAATTCAAATTTATGATTATTCTCAATACACACTATCAATCTATCTATATCTATCTATCTGTCTATCTATCTATCTATTTATCTATATATATATATATATATATATATATATATACTTTTTTCTTCTCTAATATGAGGTATTGTACACATGAAATTCAACTATAATACAAGGTTTACTTCCAATACTTTGAAAGTGATATATTAGGCTGATTAGGATAATTAATATCACATGTTAATTATTAGTTGATCACATCATGGTCACATCAATTACTAGTCTATTTTTATCACAAAAATATACATCTTTAATGCAACAGAGTAGTCTATAGAAAGATATGATAAAATAATTAGATAAGGTCTTCAAAAACCCCAGAGCCATGCAGAATATGGCACTTAAACATTTTTCTATTATTTCAAAGATTCTTTGACATGTTAACTCCTGGAAACACCCAGCTTACCTTAAGAAGATGATCAGCATTATTGAACTTCCTTATGGAGATAACTTCAAATGTGGCAAACCAGTCAGTGAACAAAATGTCCTCCTTTCTACACAGACAGAATTCTGCCCCCAAACAGGCATGCTTGGATTCAGGCAGGGTTGAAGTCCAAACTCTGCCAAGACAAGGTAAACAAGTCCTCAATAGTTCCTGCTTTAAAAATATGTCTCTGAGATATACTGGGCCAGAAGGCTGAAGATGATGCTCCAATGATATAAATACTTTTGGGTGACTGTTCTGTAAGCAGACTGTCTCTGTCATTTTCTCATTTTAGAAGCTGTTAACCTATTCAGATGATTACTTTTATTCCTTCTCAAGTATCTGATGGGGTTGAAGAGCAGATACATTAGTTTAACAATTAACCTTAGTTGTTTTGGTGTTAATATGTTTTATAGGTCTAGATAGATGTTTTAAGATGATAAATGTGGGAAGGATTGTAAGCTTTATCCCAGGTGAAAGCAGTCTTGGTGCACTTTGCCCCTTGGAAAAACCTCAGATAGACTAGGTGTGAAATTCAGCAAGTGAATGGAAGACTCCAGCTGGGTTATTGTCTTTCTAATCGATATTTTTCTAATCCATGGGGGCAGGGACCCATACTTGATGGTGCATGGGTGGAGGAGAGAAGAGAAGGCTGCATCTTTTGGAGCAGCATCACACATGGATTTGGAGGAGAGACAAGTTTACAAGCCAGACAGGCATGCGGGCCTGAGAAACCTGGGGATCCGCCCTGTGGAACAGATAGCAGAAGGTTTACTCTAGTTTCCCTTTAACCTTCTTCTTTCTTGTATAGGATTATTGGATTGTATAATAAAGTCTAATTGTTAAGAAACAGAGCCAACAGATAAACATGAGATTTGTTTGATATTGATTTTTATTTAGAACTGTAGATTCATCAAAGTAGGAAAGATATTTTCTTCAAGGTTGTCAAATACAAATAGTCTAAACATATGAATGTAACATTTATATAATTGTTGATTGTCCTGTGGATCTTCTGGGTTTAAGTAGTTTATTGTATATATGTGTAATAATATAAATGTACATATAAAAAGGAAAAATAATAAAAAAGATAGCAAAAAAGTACATCTTATGAAATCCAATCTACAGATTCAATGCAATTCACATCAAAATACGAACACAAATATTTACCAATCTCGAAAGAACAATCCTCAATTTTATATGGAGAAGTAGAAAAGACAAGATAGCCAAAACAGTTCTGTACTATAAACAAATATGTGGAGTTATTATCACCCTTGATTTCAAGATGTAATATATAAAAACTGCATCATATTAGCATAAATGACCCAAAAATGAACCCACACACCTATGGACACCTGATTTTTGACATAGGAGCCAAACCATATAATGGAAAAAAGAACACAACTTCAACAAATGGTGATGATCTAACTCAATGTCTGCATATAGAAAAAAATAAATAGATACATATTTTACCCTGCACTAAACTCAAGTCCACGTGGATTAAAGAGGTCAACATAAAACTGGATACACTAAATCTAATAGATGTAAAAGTAAAGAATATCCTTGACTTATGGTACAAGAGACATATTTTTGAACAGAATACCAACAGTCTAAATACCATGATCGACAATTAATAAATTTGACCCTTTGAAGCTGAAATGGCAGTCTACAGATTGCAAAAAGATCTTCAGCAGTCCTGCATCCAGCAAAGGGCTACTATCCAAAATATATAAAGAACTCAAGAAATTAAAGATGAACAAACCAAATAATTCAATTAAAATGAGGTAAAGAGCTAAACAGAAAAATTTCAACAAAGGAATTTTAAATGGTCAAGAAGCACTTAAAAATGCTCAATGGCCTTAGTCATCATGTCACCAGGGAAATGCAAATCAAAACAACTCAAGATTCCATCCTATCCCTACCAGAATGGCTAAGATAAAAAACTCAAGCGACAACACATGCTAATAAGGATGTAGAGAAAATGGAACACTCCTTCGTTACTATAGGAGGACAAATTGTACAACCCCTATGGAAATCAATTTGGAGCTTTCTTAGAAAACCTCAAAACCCATATGTACCACTCCTGGGCATATACTCAAAAGATTCTCCACCTTATGACAAGGACACTTGCTCAACTATGTTAATAGTATCTTTATTTACAGTTACTGGAAACAGCTATCAGAAACTGAAAACAACCTAGAAGTCCCTCAACTGAAGAACGGGTAAAGAAAATGTGCTACAGGAGATAGAATATTACTCAACAATTAAAAAGAAAAATGTCATTCAGTGCTCGAGCAAATGAATAAAACTAGAAAAGATCATGCTGAGTAAGGTAACCCAGACACAGAATAACATGTACTCATGGCATATACTCGCTTATAGGTGGATATTATTCATAAATACAGGATAATTATGCTACCATACACATACTCAATGAAGCCGAAGAGGAACCAAAGATGGATGATTTGATTTCATTCAGAACAAGAAATAAAATAGATATCTGAAGTAGATGGATGGAGGGAACTGGGACGGAGAGCTGGTGGGGAGTTTAATGGAGGGATAATGTATGAGCAGGGTGTGAGGGCTTGTAGATAGAATGTAAATCAGTATGGAGGCATTTCTGGGACTGGGGAGATTTCTGTGAGTCTATGGAGGTGATGGTAGGTGAGACTCTAAGCAGTAGTAGAGTTTAAGGACCCTGAAGTGGCCTCCTCCTGTAGCCAGGTAGGAATTCTAATGGAGGGAGAGCAACACCAAACCATTCATAAAACAATCCACAGAAGAATATTCTTGACTCTAAGAAATGTAGAGATAAAGATTCAGCAGAGACTGATGGAATGCAAAACTAATGAATGGCCCAAATTGAGACCCATACCATAGGAGAGAGCCAACTCAAGTCACTGATAATTGGCTATGCATAACTGTCCACAGAGGGACTTCATTTAGAAGATGATGGAATCAAATAGAGAGACCCACATCCAAACAATAGGCTGAGCCTTATGAGGAATTCTGTGGAAGAGTTCAAGGGAGGAGAAAAGAAGCTGGAGGGTCAATGACACCAGAATACTACCTACAGACTAAACTAACATGGGCCCACGGGTGTTCACTAAGACTGAAACACCAGCCGAAGAGCATACAAGGGCTGGATGAAACCTCCTACACATATGTAGACGATGTGCAGCTTGGTCAACATGTGTGTCGACAAAAAAAAAAGGGAGTAGGGCTAGCTATCTGTGACTCTTTTGTATGCTCTGGATCCATTTCTGCTAACTAGTCTCACTTATCAGACCTCAGTTGAATCAAATATGACTAGTCCTGCTGAGCACTGGTGGTTTGAAATGCCTTTATCTGACAAAGAGAGTTGTCTAAATTTCATGCTCTGGGTCTGGTGTTTGGGAGGAAAGTATGTTAGGCAGAAGGAAAAGTGCAATTTTATCTTAATGTTCTTTTATTTTGGAGAAAATATTTTATTAGATTTCTTAAAATCATAAATAAAAAAATCACAGTGAACGAAAAAACAGTGAAAAATATTTCTCAGAGGGCAGTTGTTCTAATAGAAGTTATCAAATATTATCCCAGTAAAAAATAGTCCTCCTGAAATTCACTTTGTTTTCAGGTATCAGTGTAAGTATGTATAGTTTTTAAATGCTTAATTGACTCTATCAATATTGACTTAAGATTTTTACATTCTCTTAGCATTTTCAATGCTTTAATGAGTTCATGCTCATTAAAACCTGGATGATTAGCAATTAAAATCATTGCAACTTTTAAGTTACCCTTTGTTTATGTTATTTCCATTTAGTAGGAAATAAGCTACAGTCTGTTTTCACATGAGTTGTAGAAGAATTGAAGCAGAATGTGAATATCATCTCCCAAATATATTTACTCAAGATAATTGTCTCCCCATTCCAATAGTTTCCAGCAAAAAAAATAATATCATTACTTTCTCACATACTCTGGTGCCTCACCTTTGACCATGTCCCCTGGAGGGGGAGACCTGGTGACACTCAGAGGAAGGACAGCAGGTTACCAAGAAGAGACTTGATACCCTATGAGCATATACAGGGGGAGGTAATCCCCCTCAGGAACAGTCATAGGGGAGGAGAATAAGGGGAAAATGGGAGGGAGGGAAGAATGTGAGGATACAAGGGATGGGATAACCATTGAGATGTAACAAGAATAAATCAATAAAGGAAAAAATATAAAAAAAGAAAGAAAAAAATAATATCTTGCCACATAAATCCAATGGTGTCCTTTATTTTAGGTAGGGAAAATGTGAACACATACAGTAAAGTATAAGTCTGTGCCATATTTTATAAAAGAAAAAAACTCTTATAAATTAAAATTTAAAACCATAATTTAGCAATTCACTGAGCTTTCTTCTAAGCTATCATTCCTTAAAGTATTTCAACATTAAATTTGATATAAAGTTAAATACTTTTAAAATATTTAAATACACAAATCAAAAATTTTTTATAAAGTTCTTGTATCTAAAACTTCTGAAAATTCAAATTTCTTATTACATGTTGTGAAGATTTATTCACTATAACTAAACTTGGAATGTTTCTCTTTCTTTTCTCGTATACACACAAACATGAAATATTTTCATCAGAAGATAAATACAAAGTAAAAGGGTATTGAAACACTTAAGTTTTTGGATATTTTAAGGATGCATTTTTATACAGATATTTCCATTTTTTTCTATGTAAAGATATCATGTCGTTTATTATTTAACAAAGGACTGTAGGAGTGATTCATATTTCTTTTGGCAAAATAAAAATTTAATTATAAAATACAGTAGATTACTGACATTGCTCAATATTCCTTTAATAGAATATTATTCTTTAGCATAAATAACAAAAGAAACCATTTTTATGGTATATGCGTACTTAAGGGAAGTATTATTAGTATGTTTTAAAGCAATTATTTAAACATTTTCTTCATATTTCGATATGTTATATATTTCTGAGCTGGTTAATTGACTCTCATTATATGACTTACTTTTCTCTGATTTTAACTTAGGGCTTTCATTTTCTTTACTGAAAATTTAGATTATAATACAATTACATCATTTCCCCTTTCCTTTCCTTCCTTATAAACCCTCTCATGTGCCCCATAATCATCTTCACATTCACCGGTTTTTAAAATTATTTTTACACACACACAAGCCCATGTGAATATGTTCTTAAATATATAAATACAACCTCCTCAGTCTATACTATAAGGTTACTTTTATGTGTAAGTTTTCAAGCATGATCACCTTTTATTGGTGTGACTCTTTACTCATCTCATTTATGCCTTTATGTCTATAATAAGGAGACTTTTATACCATATAATGTGCAGCCTGTAATGCTGTCTTCACAATGGACTAAATTAGAACCTTATATCTACCCATGAGTGGTGATTCCTCAACAATGCAAATATAATCCTGATGGCTTAGAAGATTCTTGTTGCGCAACTGATTTTCACCAGAGATTCTGTTTTTGCATCTACCTGACACAGAGTATAAAGGGCAGGCAAAAGAAAAAAAACTTACCCATTGGGCTTTCCTTTAACTTAACCAATGAATGAGGGTACAACTTTCTCTGAGGTATCTCTCTCCTTTTCAGTTTATCTTTCTAGAAATTACCATTTCAAGAGTTTACTTAGCTGGTAACATTATCTATAAAACTTAGAGCTCAAATTAACCTTTATGCCTTCTCATATTATTACCTTTTCTTGTATCCCTCCAAGTGATCAGATTTTTTCCAACTACTGCCATTTCTATTTTTCTATCTTTTGTTGTTTGTTTGTGACTCACTATAATTGCCTCCAAGAACATGAGTAAAGAGATTACTTAAAGTAGTGTGGGCAATGCCTATCGTTAGACAATGAATTTCCTTCTTCTGCAGTAGTTAACAATCTATTGAACCTCATGACATATACTCATAAACCTCATCTAGACTGGCTCTTTCATATAAACTTTTAAAAAATATTTAAAAATCAAATATAACCAATAATACATCATTGTGGCCTTAAGTCTATACAGAGCAATTTTGGACTGACTCTTGATGGAAGTTCAAACAAAGAACTGTCTACATGATATGACAAAACATTTTGACCCCTGATGTTCACTGGATGATAGTTTAACTTAATTAGCAATATCAGTAATCCATGTTTCCATGAAAGCACAGTAGAACATGTTTATAGGTGATGACACACTTGACTACTCATGTAATTTATAAAAAATTATGTGACTTTGGGCTACAAAAAGTAAACAGAATGAGATGTAATGATCAATGTAAATTTTTAATATGTGTTTCATTTTAATTAAAACATAACATCAAGTTGTTCTTCTCTTTCTTTCCCCAATCACTCTATGTACACATCTCATATCAATCTATTCTCCCACTCAAACATCTCACCTCATCTCTTCCACATATTTAACAGTGAAAATGCTTCTTAAAAATTAACAAAATATCACTCAAGGAATTTTATTGTGTATGTAACACTTAATTGCTTTAAATATTTTTACCCTTTCACCAATGTGCCTCTTTTTATGCATATGTTTGTGTAAGAAGATATAGTATACTAAACATAAAAGAGTAAATGATCTTTATTTGATAAAAATGTACTTAAGGCATAAAGAAATATTGTATAAAGTGAAGATAAAGTCGTTGTTTCCCAGATGAAGTAAATACATTAATATAAAAGATCCCATGAAAGCCTTCACTTACCAGAAAACTGGAACAGAGATGAGGACATCCCATTGAGACTCTGGATGAGAGAAGCATGGGAGAATAGCAAAGTAGAAGGATCCAGAGGGTCCCAGAAACCTACAAGTAGAACATTATGGTAGGCAGATTTGGGCCCAGGGGTCCTGCTCTAACTAAGGCACCAGCCAAGGACAATACAGGCGGTAAACTTTAAACCCATACCCAGATCTAGCCAATCGTCAGAACAGTCTCCACAGTTGAGTGGAGAGTGGGATATGACTTTCTCATGTACTCTCGTGCCTCATATTTGACCATGTCCCCTGGAGGGGGAGACCTGGTGGCACTCAGAGGAAGGACAGCAGGTTACTGAGAAGAGACTTGATACCCTATGAGCATATACAGGGGGAGTTAATCCCCCTCAGGAACAGTCATAGGGGAGGGGAATAAGGGGAAAATGGGAAGGAGGGAAGAAGGGGAGGATACAAGGGATGGGATAACCATTGAGATGTAACAAGAATAAATTAATAAAAAAATTAAAAAAAATAAATAAAAGATCTGGCTGATGGTTATACTGAACTTTTGTTACAAAAAATATTACTAGTTTTCATTATTAAATGTCACAATTTTTGTGTCAATTGTTTAAAATATTGAGCTCTTTTGTGTAGATTTTTATGGAATATTTCACTTTGTTGTCTTTAAAGGTTATAAATATAATACCTTGCTACTAATTCTGAATCATTACTTCCTTATGTCAAAAAATGTAGTTATTAGTCACTTATTAATGCTGTTTCATTTATGGGAATAAGCTGTATTTTTAATAATGGCTTCAATAACTAAATCATTTTTGTATTTAGTTTTCTGCAATGTTGTTTAACAATGCCATGCAATGTTCCTCATAGTCACAGCTGACCTTGACAAACAGACCCAAGCCAGCCTTAGCAACACCTTTGTTCACCTTCCAAGGCTTCCAAGGCTAGAGTTTGTGCATTTTTGGGACTCATCATAAAGTAGAGTCCTCTCTCCCTATGACCTATTTAGGAGCCCTGAGTACAAAACCATTTTTAAAAGTCTCCATATTTTTTTCAGAGAATGACTCTGGATTGGGGGGGAGGGTAGGAGGGACTGGAGGTGTAGAGGGATGGGAAACCATATGATGATATGTTGTTTAAAAATCTATTTTTAGTAAAAGAAAACTGTCTCAATAAAATTATTTTTGAAATCAGTGATGATCTTGACAATCTTTTGAACTCTGAAATAAATAAGTGCATGGAAAGTCTACCTACTACCGAAGGAGATGTAGTTTAGTGATAAAACATTTCTATATCCTATGTAAGGCCTGAGATAGTGTCCCATGACTGAAGTAAATGAATTCTAGATAAATAATAAGTAATAAATATTAATGTTCCTTCCCATAACTGAACAGAGAAAAGATCATTTGAGCAATTGCACTTGCTGAAGTAGTGAGTGAGTTAAGGCGAAACTTTCAAATACGGCCATTAATCAATTTGTTAGACAGGGGTTTACATGCATACAATTTTATTCCTAACAGCAAAACTGAGAGAAAACGCAAAGTATCAGGGGTAAAGAACTAGTGGGCACAACACTGCCAAGATCAATGGACATTTTCCCAAAATCTCATTGAGAAGGAGATGT
The DNA here is from genome assembly GCA_907164505.1 of Acomys kempi. NCBI lineage: Eukaryota > Metazoa > Chordata > Mammalia > Rodentia > Muridae > Acomys > Acomys kempi. Next base: position 59,195,588 of record OU015360.1, read on the forward strand.
TGATCTGTAAAACTGGGAACTTATAAGTGTCCAGGATATAGGCAGTGCAACATTACAATGTCAGTTAATGATTCGGAGTCTGAGGAGATTCATGAGCCTTACTTTAGTTTAAGGTATTTTATAAGTTAGGATATTATTTCATGCAGGTTTACAAAATACTTTGAAAAGTTTCAAAACAATACTTCAGAGAAATTTGAAATTTTTTATGATAAAGTATGTGTATTTTAATGAAATATAAATAGATAAACATGAAAAGAGTGCAAAATTCTATATTTTAATGTATTCATAAAGTCAGCAAGTAGTTCAGAACTTCTGCGATGTCTTCACTGGTTTTGTTTGTTTGATGACAAAAGTATATTATTTATTTTCTTAGAAAAATAATTGTGCTTGAATAGAACTAAAGAATGTAAAATCACTATCATGGACAATAATCATGGTATGAGTGAGAATTTTGTACCGAGAAAGTTATATATATGTGCCAGGTGTGGTGGCACATGCCTTTAATCCCAGAACTTGGGAGGCAGAGCCAGGCAGATCCCTGTGAGTTCAAGGCCAGCCTGGTCTACAAAGTGAGTCCAGGACAGCCAAGGCTACACAGAGAGACCCTGTCTCAAAAAAACAACAACAACAAAATAATAATAATAATAATAATAATAATAATAATAATAATAATAATAATAA
>OU015360.1:59196278-59214190 GCA_907164505.1 Acomys kempi
AATAATAATAATAATAATAATAATAATAATAATAATAATAATAATAAACATTTGACAGCACTACTAAAGAAATCTTTATTACCTTGAACTAACAGAAGCCATACAGTAAGAAATTACATTTGCAACAAAAAGACTTCTAAAACAGTTTAATGAATTATTCCTCTGAGGATCCTTAGCTTTGAGGTGTTCATTTATAAGTAGAGCATATAACATGTTGAAACAAACATTTCAAAAACAGTATTTTACACTGTTATATGTATATGCCAAGTAGCTGTCATCATACACTGTTTATTTTAGCCTCACTATTGCTTTTGGAATTCCACTTATTAAACTATATTCTTCATTTACTTATTTATTTAATCACTTAATACTAATCCCAGCCCCTTTCTTTCTTTCCCTGAGTCCTATCAACATGTCCATTTTCCATATGTCCATCTTTGATTTTTCTCATAAAAGCAATGGCAGCCAAGCAGTATCAACCCATTCTGGTATCTCAAGTTGCACTAGGACCAAGAAGATCTGCTCTCTCTGAGGCCAGACAGGAAAGTCCCTCTAGGAGAAAGGGATGCAGATGCAGGCAACAAATTCTAGGATAGGCCCTACTTCCCTTGTGAGAAACCTACATGATGATCAAACTGCATATCTACTAAATCTATGTGGGAGGACTTGGTCCAGCCTATGAACTGTCTTTGGTGGGTGGTTCAGTCTCTTTGAGTCCCATAGGCTAAAGTTAGTTTACTCTGTAGGTATTCTTGTTATATCATTAACTCCTCCCGCTCCCTCAATTGTTCCGCACGTCCATAAAAATTGCTGAAGTTGGCCTTATTGGAATTCAAGTTACAGCACATTCTGGTGAAGCTGTGGAGAAAGTGAAACATTCCTCCATTGCTTGTGAGAGTACAAACTTGTAAAACAACTTTGGAAATCTATCTAGTGCTTTGTCCAGAAATGGGGAATAATTCTACCTCAAGACCCAGCCATACCAATCCTGGGCATTACATTTGCCAAAATTGAACCACGACCAGATAAACAAATTAAATCACCCTATTTTGCCTATAGAAATAGAAGCAACCATTGACAGACTCCCAACCAAAAAAAGCCCAGGGCCAGATGGCTTCAGCGCAGAATTCTACCAGTCCTTCAAATAGGAGTTAATACCGATACTATTCAAGCTATTCTGAAAGATAGAAATAGATGGAACATTATCAAATTCCTTCTATGAGGCCATAGTCACATTGATACCTAAACCTCACAAAGACCCAACAAAAAAGGAGAATTTCAGACAAATTGCTCTTATGAACATTGATGCAAAAATACTCAATAAAATACTCGCAAAGCAAATACAACAGCATATCAAAGACATCATTCACCATGACCAGGTAGGATTCATTCCAGGCATGCAGGGATGGTATAACATATGGAAATCCATCAATGTAATCCATCATATAAACAAACTGAAAGAGGAAAACCACATGATCATCTCTCTAGATGCAAAAAAAGCATTTGACAAAATCCAACACCCATTTATGTTTAAAGTTCTGGAGATATCGGGAATACAAGGCACTTATCTAAACATAATAAAGGCTATTTACAGCAAACCAACAGCCAACATTAAATTAAATGGAGAGATACTCAAGGAAATCCCTCTAAAATCGGGAACCAGACAAGGCTGCCCTCTGTCCCCATATCTCTTCAATATAGTTCTTGAAGTTCTAGCCAGAGCAATAAGACATCAAAAAGGAGATCAAGGGGATCCAAATGGGAAAGGAAGAAGTCAAATTATCCCTATTTGCAGAGGATATGATAGTGTATATAAGTGACCCCAAAAATTCCACCAGAGAACTCCTGCAGCTGATAAACACCTTCAGTAAATTGGCAGGATACAAAATAAACTCAAAAAAGTCAGTAGCCTTCCTGTACACAAATGACAAACAGGCAGAGGAAGAAATTAGGAAAACTACTCCCTTCACGATAGCCACAAACAATATAAAATATCTAGGAATAACTCTAACCAAGCAAGTGAAGGACTTATTAAAAAAAAACTTAAAACCTTTGAAGAAAGAGATTAAAATGACATCAGAAGATGGAGGGATTTACCTTGTTCGTGGATCAGGAGAATCAACATTGTAAAAATAGCCCTCTTACCAAAAGCAATTTACAAATTCAATGGAATCCCTATCAAAATACCTACAAAATATTTTGAAGATATTGAAAGATCAATTCTCAAATTCATATGGAGAAATAAAAAACCCAGAATAGCAAAAACAATCCTATACAATAAAGATCCTCCGGGGGAATCTCTATACCTGATCTCAAGCTGTACTATAAAGCAATGGTAATTAAAACAGCATGGTACTGGCAAAGTAATAGGCTGGTGGATCAATGGAATCGAATTGAAGACCCAGAGATGAATCCACACACATTTGCTCACTTGATTTTTGACAAAGAAGCCAAATCTATTCAATGGAAAAATGATACTATCTTCAACAAATGGTGCTGGTCTAACTGGATGTCTACATGTAGAAAAATGCAATTAGACCCTTATTTGTCACCATGCACAAAACTCAAGTCCAAGTGGATTAAAGACCTCAACTTAACACCAGAGACATTAACTCAGTTAGAGGAAAATGTGGGGAAGGGCCTGGGACACATAGGCACAGAAACAACTTCCGGAACAGTACTCCAACAGCCCAGGCCTTAATGTCAACAATCAATAAATGGGACCTCATGAGACTGAGAAGCTTCTGTAAGGCAGGAGACACTGTCAAAAGAACAAAGTGACAACCTACAGACTGGGAAAAGATCTTCACCAACCCTTCATCTGACAAAGGTTTAATATCCAAAATATATAAAGAACTCAAGAAATTAAACACCACAAAACCAAACAACCCAATTGCGAAATGGAGCTTGAAACTAAACAGAATTCTCAACAGAGGAATATCAAATGGCTGAGAAACCCTTAAAGAAATGCTCTTCCTCGTTATTCATCTGAGAAATGCAAATCAAAACAACACTGAGATTCCTCCTTATGCCCATCAGAATGGCTAAGATCAAAAACTCAAATGACACCACATGTTGGCGAGGATGTGGAGAGAGAAGAACACTCCTTCACTGCTGGTGGGAATGCAAACTAGTACAACCACTTTGGAAAGCTATCTGGCGTTTTCTCAGAAAAATAGGAATAGGGCTTCCTCAAGACCCAGCTATCCCACTCCTTGGAATATACCCAGAAAATGCCCTAACACACAACAGGGACATATGCTGAACCATGTTCATAGCTGCTTTATACATAGTAGCCAGAACATGGAAACAGCCTAAGTGTCCCTCAGTAGAAGAATGGACTAAGAAACTGTGGTACATTTACACTATGGAGTACTACTCAGCTATTAAAACAAGAAATTCCCAAAATTTGTGGACAGATGGATTGACCTAGAAATTATCATAATGAGTGAGTTCACCCAGAAGCAAAAAGAGACAAATGGTATATACTCACTTATATCAAAACAGTAGTCCAAGGGATACATCCCATGAAAAACTTTACTTACCAAGAAAGTGGGTCAGAGGAGAGGACATCCTATTGAGACTTTAGGCTAGAGTAGCATGGAAGAATGGGGAAATAGTAGGACCCACAGGGTCCTGGAAACCTATAAGAAGAACTTTATGACAGGCAGATCTGGGTCCTGGGGTCCTCCTCAAACTAATGCACCAGCCAAGGAGAAATAGGCAGTAAACTTCGAACCCCTAACAATACCAAGCGGACGAACATGATATTATCCACCGTTGAGTGGAAAGTGAGATCTGACTCTCTCATGAACTCTTGTGCTCCTTTTCTGACCATGTCCCCTGGATGGGGAGGCCTGGTGGCACTCAGAGGTAGGATAGCAAGTTACTAAGAAGAGACTCGATAATCATAGAGCATATATAGGGGTGGAAGTCTCCCTCAATTACAGACATAGGGGAGGGGAGAAGGGGGGAAGTGGGAGGGAGTGAAGAATGGGAGGAAACAGGGGAAGGGCTAACAATCAAGATGTAATATGAATAAATTAATTAAAAATGGTAAAAAAAAAAAAAAGAGATGGAGACCAAGCCCATATTTACAATGACCTACTTTCTTCAACCATGGCCACATCCTCAATTTCCACAAACCTTCCTGTAATGTTATGGAATCACAAGTCCCTAATGTGGCCAAAACATAATCAGCTGCACCAAAAGATGACAAAACTAAAATGTTTTCTAGCAAATCTTTCATCCAAACCAACATTGTAGCCACTAGAACTTTAAGAGATTCTCAACTGTTTTTTTTTTATCCTCAAATTCTAACAACATTTTCTTTAAATAATGATATTAGAAATATGGGCAAAGTAAACAATAGCACAGTACTATTAAATATTACAGTAGGGCATACTTATGTGGAAAGTGCTGAGGCAGAAAAAAAAGATGTATACCCTAGTGATATATTTTTTTGGACCTGTGGATTGAACATAGGCAGTAGTAGTTGATTGTGGTAAGTGTATGTTAAGACTTTTCCTGCAGAGATGCTATTCACATCCACTCACTCTACATAAGGCACTCACAATAGACAAAAATATGGATGACATTCCCCAAGAAGAGCTCCAAGAACAGTGAAAAAGAGAGAAGAGGTGGGGATGTGCAGTGGGAGAATTGAGCAGCATGTAAAAGTCTAGTTAAGAGAAACAAACCATTCATTGAACAACTAGCTAGAGGAACCAGTTGTTGAGGAGAATTTGAGCAATGAAAGAAAAGGAAATAATCAGAGACTCAGGCATATGTGGTACAAGCTGAAGCTCTTAAGCCCCAGGAGAACTTTTCTTCTGTCACTCTATCTGTCTCTGTCTCACTTGTTGTCTGACTCCTTGCTCCTTGCTTGCTTACTTGCTGCTGTCCTTCTGTCTAACTATCATCTTGCTTACTGTTACGCATCCTTCTATCTCCTTGCTTGTTTTTGCCTATCTTTCTAATTATCTTGCTTGCTGTTGCCCATCTACCTGTCTCTCTTGCCATTCTCCATCTATCCATTTTTCTTGCTATTACCCATCTATATATTTCTTTTTTTCTTTCCCATCTCATTTTATCTTACTTTCTCAAGTCTGTTACTTGTTTTCCTTTTCTCCTTGCGACAACCCCAGTATTTTTTTGTAACAAAGTATTTTTTTATGACAGATTATATCATGATTTTTCCTCTTTTACAATCACTAGGGTAATCAAAAATCAATAGAGTAACAAGGAAATACCAAAAGTTCTGTAACCTATAACAAAGTATACAACAGAAATCAATTTCGAAACAATGGCCAGAATAACCTGATTGTTACTTCTTGTACAAATACTCAGGAAAGTTTATTCATAAATATTCCTGGCTTAAGTCAATGTTTTTACAATATTGTCCTAGCAACATAGGTAATGGTAAATGTTCTCTAGTGAAAAAAATGCTTGACTTACTGCCAGGTCCAAACCGACAGGTGTGAAATTCAAGCCTAGGCTAACTGCCAAGCGGTCCTCTATTGTAAAATATCTGTAAAGCATGATGTTCCAAGGCCATCTTACATTATTCTCAAAGCAGATTCTAAAGAAACATTTCTACAGGTAAGTATCTCGCCAGATACTGGTATGTCAAGGTCTTAACATTCTTACATGCAGTTTCTGCTTGGGTGCTCAAAGTCAGAGCAAAAATCTCTATCATTGTCTCAAGCCTTCAGACAGATACCCTCTTTCAACATTCTCTGTGGGTAAAAGGTTTCCCTGTATGATTTTCCTTAGTGCTAAGATATAAAGAAAAAAATATTTAAGAAGAAATAACAGATTTCTAAACTACATTACACCTAACTCATCCATAATAATTAGGGACAGTGTTGATCAGATGGAGGTCTTTGGAACTTAGTCAAGCAAAGCCTCTACAACTTATAATCATGTCTCTGACAGATGGATACTACCAATAATCAATATTGTAACCTCAATGTGTTTTACTGAGATTCCTTATATCAAGAAGGGTGACATGATACTTATAGGAGCAGAAATGTGTCAACAACAGATGTGAGTAGATGTCACATAGAAGCAACCATAACTAAATTGCTTTAATATTGCTATTTTTTCAAGAAAGTCTTTCTCTATGTTACCCTGGCTACCCTGGAATTCACTCTTATAGAAAAGGCTGCCCTCAAATTCAGAGAGGTCTGTCTGCCCCTATCTCCTGAGTGCTTGGACTAAAGATTGTGCCACCACCTTCTGACTCACATTCCAAATTTAATGTGATAACCTGATAAAATATTTCTCATAAACATTAAAGTATTAACACTGAATATATTGCATAAAACTATAAGATTTAAAAGTATACTAGAAGCAAAGAAGTTTTCCTTGTCATCATCTTGATTTGTAGTCACAAATTGTCTGTAGAGTAATAATAACAATGATGCTTAGGATTATGATGAGTAATAGAAGTAGTGTGTACCTGGTTAATACTAGTATTTTTGCTTATATGTAAGGAAAGCAATAATATTATTCTCAGGAAAATACATTATAATAGATACTTTGTTGTTACATTCTTTGTGGGGAGTCATGCTCAATTCAGGCATGTTAGAAATCTCACATTTAGGGTGCATGCTGTGAATTATGAGTTGTTGAACCTTGCTGAAGGAGGTCTGGAGTACTAGGCTATATCTGGATTGTCTACTCAGAAAAATAGGGAAGTCCTTACAGGGAACAATCTGCAGAAATAAGGAAGTCCTTACAGGGAACTACCCATAGTAATAGGAACGTTCTTACAAGGAGCTATTCAGGGGATTGTATTCTTGCCTGGGGTCTAGGGGAAGTGAGGTTACAATAGATCATATTGACCCTGCTTTATAAAGTCTACTCACCTGCATTAAAATTCCAGACTTGCCTCAGTTTTCTCATATCTCTGGCCCCATTGTCAATCCAAACCCCCTCTTTCAGGTGAACCCTGGCTTGATTTTTCCCATGGGCCAGGTCATATGGCTCCCAAACAAAAGGGCATAGAAGTGAGGGATTAAGTGACAGATGTTGGGTGGAGGGGGCCCTGTGAAAAAGAAGTGGATTGTTTCCACTGAAGTCACAGGCTTTGCAGAGAAACAGCAAGGTGAGTGATACAAACATGGAACAGAGCAATAGCAAAGATTTATTCAGAGAGACATTGAAAAATAAACTTCAAACACAAGGAATAAGGGTAGATAAAGAACAATTGGATAAGTTTTTAGATTTTGTCAATGAAGTATGCCCTTGGTTTCTTGAGGAAGAAGTGGTCAATTTAAAATGTGAGATAGAGTTGGTAAAAAAATTACAGGAACTCTATATTATGCTTTTGGACCCAAAAAAGCTCATATATATATATATAATAGTTTGTTGGCTTTAGTTAAAGGTAGTTTAGACTCAAGAGAGGCGGTTTATTGTCCAGGTTTCAAAACTGCTTTTTTTTTCATGCCTATGAGACTGTTTGTTTGCTTTATGATCATCATGTCAAATTTTAAATTGATGTCTATAAGTTTGTTTGATTGTTTAAATATTGTTTCATTTTTCTATATTTTGAGAGAGGGCCAAGCTTTACTTACTTACCAATGTTCTAAACAAACAGTGCAACTCAACATGGTATGCACAGCCCATGAGGCAGTAAGAGTACTGCTTCCATGGCCCCAGCCAGCAACAGGCCCACCATTCATGAGGCCTGGACCCAGTAACAGTGACCACTCATGGGGAACAAGCCTAGGGATAGAATGTCCTTCTGCCAGATAATTTTACAGACACTGCTCCTAACTGCCTTACAGAGCAGAGATAGATATAGACATGTGGACGATTGTAGAGGTATAACTAGGAGGCTGATAGTTTTCTAAACTAGCCTAGGGAATACCATTACCTGCCTATAACTTAGAATTTTCTTCATTTCTTGATTAATTCTTGCATGAGATTTCTAAATTTTTTTTCTTGAAATGAAACAAGAACAGGGCATGGTTGTGCATGCCTTTAATCCCAGCACTTGGGGATTAACACACTGTTCCAACCTGGTATCCACATGGCATGATCTGCTGATAAGCTAAATTACTTACATAGATGTGAGTTAAAAGTTGATAATACTGTGCAACTTATAGGAGAATTGCAGTCATAGACTTTAAGGATTGTTTATACACCATTCCCTTGCATCCAAAAGATTGCCATTGCTTTGCTTTCAGTGTGTCTTCAGTGAATTTTGAAGAGCCAGTGAAGAGATATCATTGGCGGGGTTTGCCTCAGGGAATTGCTAACAGCTCTACCTTGTGTCAGAAATTTGTAGCTACAGCTTTTCAAAAGGTTAGAGAAAATATATTGGATGATATAGTTTTTGCTGGGAAGGATGGAAAACAAGTGCTTTTATGGAGACCCGATTATCTCAGTCTGGCCTGCAAATAGCTCCTGAAAAAGTTCAAAAGGTACATACATATTCGTATTTGGAATTTCAGCCTTTTCCTTCTCATATAAAACATCAAAAGATCACATTGAGAGTGGATCAGTTAAAGACTTTAAATTATTTTCAAAGGTTGCTTCATGATATAAATTGACTTATACCTCATTTAAAATTAACAACTGGAGATTCACCGCCCTATTCAAAATCTTACAAAGATATTCTTCTCAAAACACACCTCAGGAGCTTACAGCTGAAGCTAGGAAAGACTTGGCATTAGTGGAAGAGTCTATCTCCAAACAATTCATAACCTATATAGATATAACAAGCCTCTAGGGTATATTATCTTGGCCATTTTTATTACCCCTACTGTGGTGTTCTGGCAAGTTGCTCTGCTCTTATTATATGGGAACATTTGCCATCTTCTCCCAATAAGGTAATAGTATTACATTATTTGTCTGTTGTAAAGTTGATTAACATAGACCAATTGCAAGGAAGAAATTATTTTTGGTAAGGAATCTGATTTTATTATTCAGCCATATCCTAAGGAACAGCAAAATTGGCTGTTTGCTAACACAGACTATTGGCTGTTGGCTTGTGCACACTTTTGTGGATATATAGATAACCATTTTCCCTCTAATTGGTTTCTCCGGTCTTTAAATAAGCATCAAGGTATATTTCCTAAGATAATTCAATTTCAGCATGTGAGAGATGGTTTGCTAATTTTTATTGATGGATCTTCTAATGAAAGAGCTAGTTTCATAGTAGAAGGACAGATATGTTATTCCTACTACTGCTAAGTCTGCTCAAATTTCTGAGCTGGAAGCCATAGCTGCTGTTTTCCAACATAATGACATTTGTTCTTTTAAATTATATTCAGATAGTGGATATGTAGCAGAGGCTGTTCCTTGCTTAGAAACTGCAAGACAAATCCAACTCCAGTCATGGGCTAGAGGATTATTTTCACAAATCCAGACAGCTATTCAAAAGAGAAAACATCTTTTTTTTTTTTATAGGACATTTAGAGCTCACAATGATTTACCTGGACCTCTGGCTGCAGCTAATGCATTAGCAGATGTAGCTACCAAAAAAAAATTGTTATGCCTTACAAATATAGAAGAGGCTCAAAAAGCCCATGATTTACATTGTATCAATAGCTGAAGTCTAAGAGTTCAATATCGGATTACTGAAGAACAAGCTCAAGCCATTGTGAAGGCATGCTCCTCATGTCCTCAGTTTTTTCCTTTATCACATCTGGGAGTTAATCCCAAAGGACTAGTCTCTAACCAATTTTGGGAAATGGATGTTATTTCTATACCTGAATTTGGAAAGATAAAATACATTCATGTGTCTATAAATACATATTCTGGATATTTATTTGCTTCTCTCCAATCCAAAGAAGCCACAAAAATTGTAATTACTCACTGTCTGCCTTCTCTAACATTGGTGTGCCTAAGGCTATCAAGGCTGATAATGACTCATTGTATGTTACCAAAGCTTTTCAAAAATTTGTGATTCTTTTTCCATAAAGGATATTACAGGTATTTTTTATAATCCTCAAAGACAAGGTATGGTGGAACGATCTTATTCTCCCATAAAAACGTATTTACAAAAAGTAAAGAAGGGGGGATGTTACTCCCAAAATGCTTTGAGTCATGTTCTCTTTATTTTAAATTTTTACTGCTTGATGACTACGGAAATTCTGAGGCCAATTGTTTCTGGCACAATAATACTCAGTCATCCTTCCCTAGAGTGAAATAGAAACATCCTTTAACTGGACAGTGGAATGGACCAGACCCTGCATTAATATGGGGTCAAGGCTCTGTTTGTGTTTTCTCAGAGGAACAAGAAGCTGCACACTGGATACCACAGAGGCTTTTTTGTCAAGTGGATGCTTCCATGAATGAATCTGCTAATTATCCGAAGGGTGGAGGTGAAGCTTCACTGGACTCTTATTCTTCATCATCCTCTTCTTCAACCTGCTTTTTGAGATAATGTATGTCAGCAACACTCACTGATTGGTTTTCCTGTGTATGAGGAGGAAAGGAGAACTCAAGTGTTCTAGTACTTATGAGGCATCCTCTTCATGAACATGACTGAACTTTGGAGATGGTGCTTTGCAGAGCCTTCTCCAGAATATTTTCCTTCTGGAAGCTGAGATTTTAAGTGTTACAAGTACTTTTCCACCCTAATTGTTAGGGGCAGTTTCATCTGCAGGACTGTGGAGAGCTGAAAAGGGACTTCTGGTATGCTGTTGAGTGGTAAAAGTCTTTATTATTCTTGTATCTACTATTGTTTTAGCTAACATTATTTATGCCTTAACTAAGAGGTTAGTGATTTGAAATGACAAAACAAGTTACAATGTCATGCTAGACTTCCATAGACTCCTTATGAGTAGGAGGCAGCTAGATTCACAATCAATATGATCTCTTTAAAATTAAGAGTATTCTATAGCATGGATTATCCTGGCAGGGATAATAGAGCTTAAAATTTATAACCTGTGCCTTCCTTCATTGCCTACACAGCTCATGTCTCAAAAATTGCAGCTAATATAAGCACAAGTACTTGGCATAGAGCTCAAGGACACTGCCCTTTTTCATGTGCTGATATGAAGGCAAGCCAGAGACAAGTAAGAGTGAGTCTGAACCTAAGCCAGAGCATGAATGATGGAATTCATGTGCCAAGCAATTGAAAGACTTCAAGTCTCTAAAGAAGGAAATAGAAGAGGCTATCAGAACATGGAAACATCTATGTTCATGGATCAGGAGTCTCAACATAGTAAAACTGTCTATCTTACTAAAGCAATGTGTAAATTCAGTGCTATTCCCATCAAAAGTCCAAGACAGTTCTTTACAGACCTTGCCAGATCTAATCTCAAACTCATATGGAAAAAACAGAAAACAGAATACCAAAAACAACCTTGTACAATGAAAGATCTTCTGGAGGAATGTTTATCCCAGAGTTCAAACTGTACTATAGAGCAACAGTAATACAAACAGCATGGTACTGGCATGGATATAGGCTTGTTGTCCAGTGCATTTAAATAGAAGACCCAGAATTAGACCCATGCGCCTTTGGACATTTGATTTTTGACGAAGAAACCAAACACCTACAATGGAAAAAAATAGCATCTTCAACAACTGGTGCTGGTATAACTGGATGGCTACATGTTGAAAATGCAAATAGACTCATACGTATCATCTTGCAAAAAAACTAAAGTCCAGGTGGATTAAAGACGTCAACTTAAAACCAGACAGCCTAATTCTGTTAGAAGAAACAGTGGGTGTCCTGGACTGTGAGACAAGTGGAACATGGTTCCCTGGAAGATGGATTGAAAGAGGGTGACAGAAATGCATGGATTATAGAGCCAAGTCTAGAGATTCCTCATCAAGACTTCCTTTATTGCAAGCCAGTACAGCTTTATATAACAAGGTCACCATAAGCTCTATTACAATCTCACTTCCCTTAACCATAATGCAAGAATATATTCCTTTGAGAAGTTCCCTGTAAGCACTTCCTTAATCCTCTGGGTAGTTTCTTGTAAGAATTTACTTATTTCTTTCCAAAATAAACATCCCAAAAATAGCCTAAACATGAGACCTCCTTCAGCAAAGGTCAACATCTCAACAGTCACAGCATGCAGCCTAAGCACAGGATTTCTAACATGGCTGAATTTAGAATGGCTCCCCATAAATGGGGAAGTGTCCAGAACTCAGAGGCACAGGAGACAACTTCCTGAACAGAATACGATTAGCTCAGGCTCTAAGCTCAACAATTAATAAATGGGAAGTCATGAACCTGAAAATCTTTTTTAAGTCAAAGGAAACAGTCAATTGAACAAATTGAGAACATACAGACTGGGAGAATATATTAACCAACCTACATCTGACAAAGGGCTAATATCCAAAATATATAAAAAACTCAAGAAATTAAACACCACCAAGCCAAATATACCATTAAAATAATGACATACAGTGCTTAACAGAGAATTCTAAAGAAAGGAATTTCAAATGGCCGAGAAATACTTAAAGAAATGCTCAACTTCCATAGTCATCAGGGAAATACAAATTAAAAACAGCTCTGAGATTCCATCTTACACATATCCAAATGGCTAAGATAAAAATTTCAAATGACAGTACATGCTGGTGAGGATGTGAAAAAGGGGGAACACTCCTCCATTGCTGGGGGGAATACAAACTTGTAAACCACCCTGGAAATCAACCTGGCACTATCTCAGGAACTTGGGAATAATTCTACCACAAGACCCAACCATACCCCTCCTGGACATATACATTAAAAATTGTCTTCCATACAACAAGAATATTTGCTCGTCTATGTTCATAGTAGCCTTGTTTGAAATAGCAAGAATCTGGAACCAACCTAGGTGTCCCTCCACAGAAGAATGGATAAAGAAACTGTGGTTCATTTACAAAATGGGATACTATTCAGCTTTCAAAAACAAGAAAATCTTAAAATTTGCACTCAAATGGATGGAACTATAGCCAATCATCCTGAATGAGGTAACTCAGACCCAGAAAGACATGTATGGCATATCTTCACTAATAAGCAGATGTTATCCACTTAATTCAGGATAATCTCAATGCAATACAGAAACTGATGTGCCAACCAAGGGCCAGGTAGGATATGGATCTAGACCCTCTGCTCAGATGTAATAGATAGGCAGTACAGTCTGCTTGTGGCTCCCACAATATGATGTGTAGGGACTACTTCTAACATGGGTTCAGTCCTCATAATGTTGATCACTTCCCCTCTGGCAAGGTAGCCTTGCCAGGCCACAGAGGAAGAGGTCACAGGTAATATAGCTGAAACTGGATAGGCTGAGGACTAGGAGAGGGAGGGAGAGAAGATATGGGTATGGGTGGGATGAGGAGGTGATAAGAGAGGGGGGATACACTAGCGATATAAAGAATAAAAACTGCAAAGCAGGCAAGAAACTTATGTTGCTAATCCCATTACATGAGACTGGTGGAGATACGAATGTCTATGCATACATAATGCTTTATGCTGGTCACAGAATCCCTGTGTCTTATTATTTGATGCCATTCTTTATATGGCATAAATGAAGATTTGCAGATGTCTTACTTCTATTTATACAAAGTGCAGAGATCCAGCCTTTATTGTTCTGTGAATCCTGCACACATCAAACAATTATAATTTTAGAACTGTATAGTGATTGTGAGAAACTAATTTTTGAGAAGAAAAGGGCCTGCAATGACACTGGATTAGACAAGACAGTATTAATTTCTTTCAGTATGCTGGACACTGACATCCTGCATTCTTCATGTTCCAGCTGCAGGCACTTTCAGTTGAAGTTACCAATCAAAACAGGGCAGCTTCCAAGACAGCTTTATAGAAAGCTTGTGATATCAATTTGTCCAGCATTTCAGACTGTCCCACAGAGGTCTCGTATTAAGCCTGTAATTTCACAACATTTAGAACCTGGACCAGAAATGCTATCCTTAGCTTGTTTAACCATTTCCCCAATTTTATTTGGGCCCCTTCAAAGTTATTATTCATCCTAATTCAGCCTCAAGAATCCTTAAGAGAACGATACCCCATTTCCCCTCAGGGGGATTTTTATTTGCTCTCTTGGGCTACAGATACTTATTTTCATCCAGAGTTGGTTATAAATTATTATTGTTGTTATGCAGAGAGAAAACTAGGTTGGAATCAGGGTTTTTTTCTTTTTTCCTTTATCTTTCTTTTGTAGAAAAGGGAATAGGAGCTGAAAAGAAAGAAGCGGGGTATAGAAATATATAGGGATGACAGAACAAAAAGCAGATTATTGAAACTATTTCTAAAAGGCTGTAATTTTTTGCTCACAAATAAGGTTATTTTTAATTCATTTGTATAGAACTTTGTATATTGATGCAAAATAATTGTTAATTGTCATACATTGGTATAAAATTTAATTTAATATATATTACCTAATAGAAGGTATTGTACCCATACAACTTAATTATAATACAAGGTTTACTTCCAATACCTTTAAAATGATATTGTAGACTGTTCAGGATAATTAAATAATGCAAGCTAATTGTTAGTTGAGCAAATCATGGTAATGTCAATTATTTGTGTATACTTATCACAAGAATATATACCCTATGTCTAACACAAACACACACACATACACACACACACACACACATACACAAATCATTCTACAGATATGTAAGGCAAAATAATTAGATGAGGTCTTCAAAAAAAGCTCTTTTTATTATTCTAAAGATTCTTTGACAACAAGACAGGTTAACTCCTGGCAATACCCAGCCTACCTCAGTGAAGATGATGAACATCACAGAATCACCTTATGGAGTTGGCTTCAAATGTGGCAAACAAGCCACTGGGCAAAATGTTCTCATTTCTGCCACAGACAGAATTCTTCCTAAAAAAGGGTAAGCTTGGATGCAGGCAGAGTTGACAGCCAAACTCTGCCAAGACAGAGTAATCAAGTCCTCAATAGTTCCCTGCCTCACAAAATCTGTCAATTATATTGGGCTGGAATGCTGATGATGATGCTCCAATGTTATACAGACTTTTGGGTGACTGTTCATGCAATAAAATGTCTCTTTCATTATTTCACTTTGGAAGCTGCTAACCTGCACTTCTGGTTCACTCAGGTAATTAAATTTTATTCGTTCTCAAGTCTATATTGAGGTTGAAGGCCTGATAGTTCTGATTTACAATTAAGCTTAGTAGGTTAGCGGTTAGGATTTTTTAGAGCTATATAGATATTTTAAGTTAATAGAGATGAGATATAAGAAATATGGATTTTCATTCAGAATTTTAGATTTAACAAAATAGGAAAGATGTTTAAATCAAGTTTGCCAAATACGAATAGCCAACTCACAATGAACGCAACAGTTATATAATGCTAGATTTTTTCATGGTTCTTCCTGCTGTATGTAGTTTATTTTATTTATATGTAGTAACATATATGTATATATTAAAAAGAAATATAATAAAACCTGAAAAGAATGGTGTCATGCAAAAAAGAGTCTTTTGCTACTCTCTTTTCTACTTGTAGCATGAAAATATCAATATATAGGCATTCTCTTATGAAAAAGGTATAATCAGGTTTCATCATTAGCTTTACAAATGAAATAGTGAACATGTAGTAACACCTACCCCATGCACATATACAGCAGATGCTGTTTATATTTCACTGGGAAGAAAATTTTGTGATACTTTTCTTCCTGTATTAAAAAGTTTTGTTTTGCAATCTATAGAAAAGCACTCTAAAGCTAAAATCTGGAAAGAATATAACATCATTGAGAATGAGACAAAAACATGGAAGGAATAAATATATACCTTAATAAAATATGTGTTTCCATACCTCTGAAGTCGTCCACACTTTACTGTCAGTTGCTTACAGAAAGTGACCTTACTGATGAGATTGCCAATGTGTTTGATTTGTAACATGGGAAGTGTAACCCCACTCCCTGTCAGAATCCTAGACTTGCTTTCCTTCTTGCTTGATGAACTCTCACTTTTACTGCAATAAATTATACTTGAGTTCCCTTCTTTGTCTCTTTCTTAATTATCATGGAAACCAAGAACTTTTTTAAAGGACCCTATTTCTCCAAGTGCCAATAGCACTCAGCATACATTTGATGAAATTGCCCTGTAAATTCTAGTCAAATGCCACATCAAAAAAGATTCTCCAGATACTGCATATACCTATAGTACAGAGCCAGAAAGAGAACGGAGATCCAAAGGACTAAAGTAATTAAAAGTTTAATCATGGAAAATGAGAAAAAATAAATTTGGGGAATGATAGAAGATAAATTAAACAAAAAGGTAAACCACTTAAAAGTCGCAGACAGCCAGTAGAAAAAGAAATTCAAGAAGGAATTTTCTTTTATACTGTCACATCACATACCACTTCCTTTAAGAATTCTACATTTGCTCATGTCTCATTTCTCATCAGTTTTTTGAATTCTCTGATTTCTCATGTTAGAGTAGTTTATTCATTACCTCAACTCATTTCTCTTATCTTCTAAGACTTTTAAAAGGCTATTATTTAGCCATTTTATTGCATAGTTAATTCTCTAAACTTGAGGCCTATAAAGCTGCAAATTTTAAATGTTCCCAAACTCCTCTAACAGTTTTAATGTCTTTGATAGATAATCTCTCTTTATTCCCAGAGGCTAGCTTCAGAATACTTAGCTGAAATGTGTGCAGGAAATCTATAAAAAAAATCTTTCTCCCAAAGTTTCCTCATCACTATTTCAGCACATATATAATTTCTGTTTTCTTTCTTCTTCAACTGACACAGAAAACACAGGTGTAAACTAATGAATCAACAAATTTAAAAAATTATTTAGACTATTGTTAAGTAACATAAGGAAACCATTAGGTATACATTATTTGAAGCATATTTTCATGTAAATTAAATACAGAGCCATAATGAATTCATTCCATTTCATTACATAAGTTGTTGTGTTTAAAGGAACAATTGTGTAGATGTGCTACATCTACATAGGTATGACAGCAAAACAATACCAAGCCACAAATAAATTCATTTAGAATATCTCTTGTTAATTATGATCTCCCTCCAATGGTCATTGAGTTTATATATTGTAAATAATATTTAATATTAATCAGAAAGTTTCTCGTGTGAGATAATTTTTTAGTGAGTAAACATTATTCTTTCTGTTTTCTTTCTTTAAAATTAATTTCACTTTGCTACCTTGCTACTATATATTAAACCTAATGTGCTGTAGAGATTAAATGCCTCCTTATAATCATTTTCATAATACTTGTTAACTATGGATTTTATTTGTTTTATTTAGGTCATTTCTTTTTTCAGCAACATACTCTAGTATATACCAGAGTAGCATTTTTGAAAATAAATAAATTTTTTAATGGGATAATCTCATTGTACACGGTAATGCCATTATTTCTTTAATTAAAATGACTTTTTTTATTTGACAAGAAAAAGACACACAGCAATAATAAAAAAAAAATCAAAGTGGATTTAGACCACGATAGTTTTACTTCAAATACTATTTACATTTAAATGCAGGATGCTCATAGGCATTACCTCATTAATGATTCTCAGAGATTCAGAAAATTCTATTAAATAGGGAGTATGCAGTACTACCACATGCAGCTTTTTATTGTTAGAAAGCACACAAGCTATTAAAGCATTCAAATGTGAAATTTAATGAAAAAAAAATGGAAATTTCCAACAATGACCATGAACAGATAAACCAATCCTAGAGTTTAAGTGAAAAAAAAATATACTTGGAGGAAACCTGCAAAAACTTTACTACAGCCATCAAAATGTTTTGATGAATGCCAGCAACGCTGAAGTCTTGACTTTTATCTCTGGGACGAATGTAGTGTAAGCAGATTCCACAACTTCTCCTCTCACCTTCAGATATCACACACACACACACACACACACACACACACACACACACACACACACTCACTGAGAGAGAGAGAGAGAGAGAGAGAGAGAGAGAGAGAGAGAGAGAGA
>OU015360.1:59214200-59227323 GCA_907164505.1 Acomys kempi
GAGAGAGAGAGAGAGAGAGAGAGAGAGAGAGAGAGAGAGAGAGAGAAATCAATTTATTCTGACAATTTGTTTACTTCTTCCAACTGATTGTGTTGTTTTCCTTTGACTAATACAGGAATATCTAATTTGTATGTCTTGCAATTGTTGGGGAACCTGGCAACCTAAAAGCTTGCAATTGTGTATTTCATGAGATTACTTTGTAAATATCGTTCTATGTGTTCATAAAGTCAAGGAAAATACACCCTACAGGAATTGCTTTCTCTGTAGCCTACAAATGTGTGAGAGATATTGTGGGAGCTTCTCATTTCAGTACAGTAACATCAGGTGACTAATATCAAAAATTGATTCAAATAATTTAAAACTTAATTCATTAGATTATATGAGGAATAAAAATGTATGTCTTAATTTAATCATGCATGAAAGGAATCTGATCATAAATGTCTAATGGTTTGAAATTTCTACCACTCTGTAGAAGTATCTTCATAACATTTCTCTTTCATGTAAATGATTGTGTTTTCTGAGCTTCTCACAAATTCTGACTGTTGTATTTCTTCAGCATTTCCCCTTGAGAACAAAGTTCCAAGACTGATTTATACTCGTTCCATTGAAAGTCCCCAGTCCTCTCTATAGCCATAAAGTACATTGCTATTTTTATATTGTTTTTCTTCCAAATTAAAAAAGAGGACATTAACATGTCAACCCTGAACTTTGATTATTCCCCTACAAATCTATCTACCTAGCAGCCATAAAAAGTGACGTTTTAACTTTTCTTCCTTCTGCTCCTCCTACTTGTTGGCTTTGTTTTTTAGCAACTAAACTTTATTATATAACTTAACTAGCTTACACAAGAAGGAAAAAAGGTTAAAGGGACAAAAGAGTGAAACTTTTGGTATACGTTTTACAGGATGGGACTTTAGGTGTTTTTTTGGACCACTTGTTGGTTCAGCCTGTTTGTCATTTTACATGTACTCAAGCCCTGGCTGAACCTGTTGTTTTTCTTTTCTAACTGTCTGAGTACCATGGGAAGGGCATTTTTTTGTTTGTTTTTTTGTTTGTTTGTTTTGTTTTGTTTTGTTTTTGGTTGGGGTTCAATTAGAAAAACAACAGCCTAGGTGGGGTTTTTAGGACTCTTTTTTGAATTTTAGGCCCAGGATGGCTCTACTCAGTCTATCACAAGGTATTTAGGGGGTGCCCTAAGGGTAAAGTCGGCCAAGACTGTTTTTACCTTTGACAAAGTTTAATCGTTTTTACACATCTCTCTTTAAAAAAAAAAAAGAACTATATATACACACATATACATTTATACATAATTATCAGGTATCAAGTACATAACCAAGTCTTTTTATATTTGTTGACATGAGAGAAAGTATTTTACTATCTTATCAAAGAGAGTCCTTTTTTTAAATGAGATATTGTAATTATCAATTTATAAATGTGTTTTTAATTTTTAAACTAAAGCTTTTAGTAACACTGTGGCTATCTAGTCTTTAATTTCATCAGAGACCCAAGAAGGAAAATCTATCTAGGAAAGGAAGTGTTGGTGGGCAACTTTCAAGTTGCTTAGGACAGAGAGAGCAGACCACCTGGATAGTCACCGGATTTTTCTCTTTTATTGCGACCATAAGTCTTTAGCCTTATCAGCCCAGAACATCTAACAAACTGTTTTTTTGAAGCAGGAAATCTGAAAGTTTGGTCTATCTAGTCTCTTTAAAGTTGGACCGTCAACTTTTTAGTATTATTGTTGATCATTGTAGACAGTTAGCCTGTTATCAGTAGTAGAGAAAAGAGCAGTTTTTTAGTCTAGTGACCATTTTGTTACCTGCGTTTTTTGAAGACCCCATCTTTAATTATGTAAATGGAGATGTGGCCAGGAGTGGATGTCTCTCTCTGTCAGGAAAGCCCTAATTATTAAATGTTATATTTTGTGAATCTCTGAAGAGTTTGAAGACCAACTCTATTTTTACAGTTATCAATCTATTTTTTTGAAGACACATACAAGGAATTAAACAAACCTGTTTTATAACAAAGTAAGTTAATATCTAGTAGGATTTTTATGTAACTAAATATCAACATTTATCTCTGATCTTTTTGAATAGTTTTTTATAAGACATTAGTGGTACATGAATAATACATTAAATAAACATTGAACAAAATGAACTTAAGTTTTTAACATACAATATATAATATTTTGTCAACCTATACAATATATGAGGCAAAAAGAATGACAATATATAAATTAAGTTTTTATCAATGTGAAGCAAAAGTTGAAGTCTTAAATTTTTATCAATTAAAAGTCTTAAACTTTTATCAATCTACAATACCAATGTAGGATTTTTGAAGTTAGTAGATTTAATAATCTACCTTTTATTTTATAAACCTGTATCTTCTTTTTTCTTTCTTTAACATTAAAAGGGATAGAAAGTAATAGAGAAAGAAAGATAGAAGAAAGAAATTTCTAAATGAACTTTTATTAATTGTAACTAACCCCGTTAGGCAAAAATGAGCATTGGTAACCCAAAAAACACACATCTCACCTACTGAGAATGAGAGCGTCGTGTTTTTAAAATTACTTTATGTTGTTTAGGAGAAAAATCTTTTTTGGGTACCCTAGAAAAAAAATATATTGGCCAAGCACTGGAAAAGCTAGCTGTTTTTGTCTAGTCCTTTTGGGATCGATCTTTTTGGCTAGCCGATTTATTGTTGCTATGTATGTAATTTTTGGAAGAAGCAGTAGTGCCAGAGGTAGAAATTTGATCTTTATAATTGTTTTTTGTTTTGAAAGTAAGATTTTTGAAATCATTAGTAAAGATATGTTAGTACAAATATAATTTTTTAAGGGAACATCTGTTGAGGCACCTTGTTCGAGGTGCCAGAGGCATGTTTTTGGGGTTAAATCACCCATGTTGTCTGTTTTGTCTTCAGTATTGTTTTTTGTTTTTTTTTGTGTGTGAATAATACAGTGTTCTACCTGTATATCTACTAACAGGACAGAAGAGGGCATTAGTTTTCTAAGCTGTAAGAAAAAATTGTTAAATTGTTAAGAACCAGGTAATTCTTAAGATTTACTTGTTATATGGTCAGTTCTAATCTTTATAAGTTTAGTTGGTAGTCATATTTTTTACTCTCTGTGGAAACAAACGTATACTCACAACCCCACCTCAAAACTACTGTAGGTTTTTATTTTATATTTGACAAGTTCTTGTAGAATATTGGTTGTCTCAACTTTTTAGTTTTTTTTTTTAATCACCCAATGTCTCTTTGCAGCTGATGTCTCTTTATCATTTATATTAAGAAAATCTAGAGTCAACAAAGTATTATTTAATTAGTCTCTGGGTGTTTTTACACCCCCTTTTTTGTTTAATAAGAATTTTTAAAGGTACAATTATCTCTTTTTACAATTGTTTGTCCTGTGGGCTTGTGAGGTATGCCAGGAACATGTTTTATATTATAATACTTAAAGAAGTTTTTTATCTTAAGGGACACATATGTAGGAGTATTAGCAGTCTTAATTTGTGTAGGTATTTTCATAAATGTCATTATTTTTAGTAAATGAGTAATCACACAGTCAGTCCTTTTAGAACTTAAGGCAGTTGTCCATTGAAAACCTGACTATGTATCAATGGTATGATGCACATACCTCATTTTTTTTAATTTTGTAAAATGAAACACATCTATCTCTCAAATTTTATTTTTTTTATTTTTTGTTACCTTTAGGGTTAATTTTAGCAGGTAATGGTAGTTGACTATATAAGGAACATGCAGGCCACTTATTAATTATTTTTCTGGCTTGTTGTCAAGTGATAGAGAATTTTTTTTAACCCCTTATCATTGGCATGATGTTTTTTAATGAAATTTTGAGGCTTTGAATACATTACCTATCAATAATTTGTCTATCTCTTTATTTTTTTGTGTCAATGGACTTGGGAAACCTATATGGGATCAAATATGAGTAATATACAAGGGATAAATTTTGTTTTTGATGACCTATTGTAGTTTTATAAATAAGGTAGTTAATTTTGTGTTATCAGGAGTAAATTTAGCAGTTTTTTTATGTAAAACAACTCTTTTAGCATATTGAGAGTCAGTAATTATATTAAGAGATTTAGGAAAATCTAACAATACCATAAGGATTGTATATAATTTTGATTTTTGAACTGATGTAAATGTGGTTTTAATCATCTTGGTCATTTTTAAGACTATATCCAGTCATATCTGATTTATTCGTATCAGTGAAAAAGGTGGGTGCCCCTGAGATTGGTGACCTCTTTATAATACTTGGAAGGATCTAACTAGTTTTTTTTTTTTTTTATAAACTGTATACATTTGTTTTTTGGTATCTATTGTTAATGTCTTTCAAATAGTTACTACAAGCTTTTTGTTAATCTTTATTAATTATCTATAATGACATGAGCTCAGAATCAGTAAGAGGCACTATAATTTTTGTCAGGTCCATTTTGACAGATGGCACAACCTTATTTTTTTATTTGTAATCGATTTAGAAAATTTTTATGTATGTTTTTAATTTTTGTTTTGTTTGTTTATCAGAAATATCCATTTTATGTTCCTGTCTTTCTTTTGTATAAGAAGCCCAGTAGAAGAATGCTTTGAAGGTAAAATAACCAGATGTAACCAAGTTTAGGATCAATTTTATCCACATATGTTTTTTGAAGTTTTTGTTCTACCAGAATTAACTCCTTTTTTGTCTCAGTGGTTAGAGACCTAGGACTGTTTAAATCTGAATCTCCAGAGATCAGATCAGATCTGGGTAGGGGTTTAAGGTTTCTGGCTGTATTGTCCTTGGCTGGTGCCTTAGTTTGAGCGGGACCCCTGGGCCCAAATCTGCCTATCATAATGTTCTACTTGTAGGTTTCTAGGACCCTCTGGATCTTTCTACTTTGCCATTCTCCCATGCTTCTCTCATCTAGAGTCCCACTAGAATGTCCTCCCCTCTGTCTCAGTTTCTAAACAATGGACAGAACACTCTCCACAGTAGAGTGGAGAGTGGGATATTACTTTCTCACATACACTGGTGCCTCACCTTTGACCATGTGCCCTAGAGGGGAAGACCTGGTGGCACTCAGTGGAAGGACAGCAGGTTACCAAGAAGAGACTTGAACATATACAGGGGGAGGTAATCCCCCTCAGGAACAGTTCTAGAGGAGGGGAATAAGGGAAAAATGGGAGGGAGGGAAGAATGGGAGGATACAAGGGATGGGATAACCATTGAGATGTAACAAGAATAAATTAATAAAGGAGAAAAAAATGAAAAAAATTAAAAAAAAAGATATCCTTATCAAAAACAGCTAAAAATCAGAGAGAGGATTCCACATTAACAAATTTAGACATCAAAGGAGTGATAAAACAGCATATAAATAGAAAATACATAGAAAATTAAGAAGGGTTTAAAAATTTGTTTTCTCCCAAACCTGTCAGTTACATGTACTTCCTCAACAGAGAGGATGAAAGCCAGACTGACCTAGTCAAATGTCATGAAGACATTCTAGGACCTTCTGGATTCCTCTACTTTGCCATTCTCCCCTGCTTCTCCCATCTAGAGTCCCAATGGAATGTCCTCCCCTCTGTCTCACTTTCCTGGTAAGTGAAGGATTTCGTGGGACATGCTCATTGTGCTAATATGCAGATATAAGTGAGTATATACCATTTGAGTCTGCTTCTGGGTTAACTCACTCATTATGATCATTTGTTCAATTACCAGCAACCACATGGTGGCTTACAACTATATGAAATGAGATTTGGTGACCTCTTATGTCATGCAGGCATACATACAGGCAAAATAGTGTATAAAAATTAATGAAATAATCTTTAAAAAATCTCTAATTGGGACTGGGATTCTAATACGTATGTGCCAATAAGCATCTTTAAAACATATAAAATACTTTCCACAAAATAGTTACTTCTTACCTCTTTGAAAAAATGAAATAAAATTAAAAATAGGAAGGCCATTATTTGTTTAAGCAAAATTAGTCATTGGAACAGCTTATTTGGAGATGTGTATATCTTTAAATATTGGTTTGGTTAATACTTTGAGAATATCATACAGTGTAATTTGATTGTATTTAACACTTCTCACCTACCAAATCTCCTATCCCTCCTTCCCTGCCTTTCTTTGAATGTTTGTTTTTTTTTTTCTTTCTCCACAAAGGCCAGTTTGTATTGCACAGCTACTCTTGGGAATGAGCCCAGCCCTTGAGTGTGATCAGCCTACCAGGGGTCACATGAGTAAAGGAAACTTATATGTATACTTCCAGCACTGATGAAATGATCATTATCTGTATAGTGTTTTGATTCTATATGTGTTTCCCTTCCTCCCTTGAGCTCATATATATCTTACACATTTATGTACAATTGATTACTTCAAATGGTCTATAGAAACTATTATTTCCTTCATGGTATCCACCACCTTCAGCTCTTCTATGAAAACGTCTTTAAGCTCAGTAGCATATGTGTGATCTCTGTACTCCATTTAAAGTTGAGAACTCCACAGTCTTGTTATCTACTTACTGAGCCAATGAAGATCTTTGTGATAATTGCCATATACTATAAAAAAAGGAAAAGAAAAAAGAAAAACCTTCTCTTTTGAGGATCAAGAAATATAAAGACATATTAAGTGGTGGTTTGCATATATATGGTCCCAAAGACTCATGTGTTTGAATGCTTGGTTCATATAAAATGGCACTATCAGGAAGTGTGGCCTTCTTGGCCAGGAGAGACCATTTGTGAACATGCAGGCTTAGCAGAAGTTGGAGGACCAGAAATGAAAGGATGAGGCAAAGAAGTTGAGGATTTACACCAGGAACAGAGCCTATGAGAGGTTATTGATGAAAGTCCTGCCCAGTTGTATCAGAAGACCCTAGCCTTTTGGAGATGCCTGTGCCATCATGCATGACCATAAAGAACAGCAGAAGCAGTGGAGTGCAGGCAGCTGTGTGCTCTTTGTTGGAGGAGCTGTAGAAGCTCCTTGGATGAGTCCATAAGATAATGATTGGATAGATGCCAGTCCTAGATGTTTAGAGTTTAATTTTGATTTGATTTGCTTGTGACTGTTCCTTGATTTTTTTTTTTTACCTCTTGAAGTAAGAAAATATTTTACTGGAAATCACTATCAAGATACTTTGAATTGTAAAAGACTTTGGATTTTAAAAGAGACTCGATATTTTAAAGCTACTGAAATTGTAATATGTTTGAATTTGTAAAGAATGGGAGACTTTTAAAGGTATTTAGATCTTTGGGATGAGGAAGAAATTAAGGGATGTGTCTTAATAGTGATATGCTTGTGTGTCAATATGTTGCTATGTTACCTGACATTATGACAATTGGTCAAAAATCTGAAACTGAAAGCAAGCCCAAATTAAATGCCTTATTTCATAAAAATTATCACGGTCATGATGACTCTTCGGAGCAAGAGAACTTTAGGAGAGAAGTCATCTTCCAGCACAAGGAAATCCAATCAGCATAGCAGAAGTTTTCATGTGAATATTGGCATCATTTTCCATGTTCTGCAATACAATTATGTGATGACTTCAGCAATAGTATCTTGGTGCCCAGTTCTAGAGTGCATCTAAGAACATTGGTTTTTATTGACTATAATTCCTGGAGCTCTATAATATTCCATTAGCTAACAACTCAAAAATAGGTACCTGCAAGTCCCCTGGATGGGGAGGCCTGTTGGCACTCAGAGGAAGGATAGAAGGCTACCAAGAAGAGACTAGATACCCTATGAGCATATACAGGGGGAAGAGTTGCCCCTCATGCACAGTCATAGGGCAGAGGAGTAAGGGAAAAATGGGAGAGAGGGAGAAATGGGAGGATAGAAGGGATCGGGTAACAATTGAGATGTAATATGAATAAATTAATAAAATATACTAAAAATAGGTACCTGACTCCCTTATATGTCTTTATTTTCCTGTAAGAGGTATCTAGTTCAGATATCCTCAAGCCACATTGTAGAGGAACTCCATTAAAACTCTTTTTGTATGAGTACATACTTTAGGGAGGTTTTATAGTAGTAGGTTTCTATATGACATTTTCAAAATTCAGTTAGTATTAGTTATCATTATTCATATTCTCTCATCTACCTTTCTCTTTGATGCTCCAATCCAATTTAACATTTTCTGATTCATAATTTCCTTTGACTTATTATATCACTATGTCTTATGTCTCCAACCTTAAGAGCCACACCCCTTATGATAGCAAATATTATGACCTCTACTGGAATTCAAAAGGGAGTATAATTCTACAGATATTAAAAATTAGCACATTTTTATGACAGAAAGAGTTGAATTTGTCTTTCTCTGTAATACCTTACTGAAGTTTATTTTCTGTAGCTTTGCTCATTTATTTGCAGTTTTATAATTCTACTTTTTTCTAATAACCAAATCATATTCCATTTTATGAACGTATCACATTATCATTATCCTTTTATCATTTGATGACTATCTAAAAGGTATCCATTCCTTGGCTGGTGTAAAAAAAGAAGCAATTAACATGAAACAATATAAATGTAGAAAATTATAGAGTCCTGATTACATAATTCCCAAAGTGATATATCCAGATCAATCTCCAGTGTTCAGAAGATCTATCAACAGGAAGTATGTATTTACTTTTCTAATATCTTTACCATTATCTGCTATAATCTCTGCTTTTTGTTTCTTTGTTTTTTATTATGAGCCTAGTCTTTAATGGCTGTGCCATCTCTCTAGTCCTATTTGTTTGTTTTTATGTAGACACACTAATTTATAAAAATCTTGTAATTAAAAAAGCCAAGGCCCAGTTGAAAACCTTAAACTCCAGCAGAATTTAGTATATTCATTGAAGCATGAGTATTATTACTTCTCAAATTATTACATAAAATAGAAAAGGAGGGAACCATTCAAAATTATTTTCCATGGTCTAATTATTTATTTTTACTCTTAAAGCTATATTTTTCACTGTACTTAAGAGAAACTCTCAGCAAGGGTTGCATATGTCTCTTCACAATCTGTTCAGATTGATTTATTCTTGCTTTCTTTATTTTCATTGCCAAACATTTAGTATACTCTACAGCTTTCTGCATTGGGTATTACTGTGTTGTTTCTTTGATGTGCTATATTAGTATTTGTATTTTCAGAACACATGGAATATCCATGTGCTGAAACTTTGTTCTTATGTTTCTGGGTTTTTTATCATCTTTGTTTAAGAGATTTCAGACAAAATGTTGGTATATATCACCTTTAAATAGGTCAAAAGCTTTCAGATTCTGTAATGTTCTTTTGACCCCTGATACTGAGGCATAATAAAATCTCTCAGCCCAGTAGTGTTGTCTTTATTTCTTTTGTTTTTCTTTATCTATTTTTTCATCAATTTATTCATTTATTTGTTTGTTTATTATTTTTATAATAACCAAGTTGAGACTATTCAGATTGGCACCCATAAACGTATGTATACTTCCTTATCCAGTTCTTGATTTATAACAAAATTGCCTTTTACTCAACAGCAATGCTAGAGACCAAGATACCTTGCTTTATAGGAAAATTTTATTTGTCATTTCCAACATTGCCTTATGCCACATCACCTTCCATGCTTCATCCACAGCACAAGCAGATACTTTTTGGCAATGTGTTTCTCATAGAAAATACGAAGTTGTGATTAATATCCTCTTCTA
The DNA here is from genome assembly GCA_907164505.1 of Acomys kempi. Taxonomy (NCBI): domain Eukaryota; kingdom Metazoa; phylum Chordata; class Mammalia; order Rodentia; family Muridae; genus Acomys; species Acomys kempi. The sequence goes on from OU015360.1 coordinate 59,223,862, forward strand.
TGTGTTTCTAATAAATATTGGTTACAAAGGACATATTCAACTTCATGTTGGCATGACAAGAAGACTCTATATTCTTTTTATTAAGCCAGCATTGCCCAGAGGCCAAACCGGAAAAGGGTCCAGTTGTAGCTAAAAATGAAAATCATTATCCCTCTCTCTAAAGAAAATAATTACAAACCATCAATAAAATACTTGTAAACTGAATTAATGGACATGGCAAAATGAGGACCCCCAATGATCCATACAGTTTTGTTCCATAAGTGCAGACATAGTCAACATAATTAAATCAGTAAATCACTAAGAATATGCTGCTATATAAATGTACTCAAATATTCCTCTTTTCACACCTCTCTGATTATTATAGTTTTTATTTTATGGACTAAAAAAAAAGGTTGCAGATGCCCTCAGGCAAGATGTAAGCTGTGTGCCATATTTCAGAATTATGCAACGTAGTGCAAATGCCATTCTCTAGGGAAAATAAAGAGTGCATTGACATAATGGTTTTCTCGGTTGATGTGTTCTTGGATTCCATTTAGGAGTATTTTATTGAGTATTTCTTCATCAATGTTCACGATCTTTCTTTGTTGAGTCTTTGTTTGGTTTGGGAATCAGTGCATCACAATAGACTTTGGCTCCAGTTCCAGGTGATGAAATATCCTTTCTGGCCTCCAGAGGAAACAGGTATTTAGGTGATACACATACATGGAGTAAAAACACCAAATATACACTAAACAATAAACACTTTAAAATAAAATAATAAATGTATTGACAAAGATAAAATGCAAAAATCAGGCTAAATTAAGTGTATACCCAAGACATAGAGTAAACCAACTAAATTATAATATAGTAACTAATTATTATATTATTATTAAATCATAATTACCATTCCTGGTCTACCACAATGTATGATCTCATTTTCTTTTTATTAATGTGGATATCTATTATATTAGTTAGTTAATAATCTGGTAGAATACTGAAATTTAAAGGATATTTGTTTCCCTTAGATGTATATGTATGTATTATATAAACACAAAATACATAAATTGCATAATAAATTATAAACACTTACATGTATTATAATATTGTATTACCAATGAAGTTACTGATAAATATTTGTTGTGAAATACTGATTTATCCTTTTGTCAAGTTTCATGAAACACTTTACCACATCTCCATATGTGATCCATAGTTTCTTCATGATTAATTTTTTCCAATCAGCGTTCAGTAAAACTAGCCTAAAGCAATTTTTTCTCCAAATTAAAAATTTATAATTCTTTGATGGTTACTCAATTACAGTGTCTACATACAGAAGTGAAATTGAACTGTATTTTGAAAAATGATACTCCAGAAAAGTAAATGAGCTTATATCACTAATTATTTCATATGTGTGAAACAAATATTTTCTAATACATTGTATGCCTCTTCCAACAATGTACAAAGAAAAGTTAGGTCATTTTGAGTAGTGTATTTCAATCCATAAAAACCTAATGAAATTTCTCTGGAGTATGCTTTTCCCCATTGTAAATCACATATTCAAGGTCTTGATACAAACATTGTAAAGTATTTTCAAATTATATTGTAATTATATAAAACTATTATTTAATACATGTTAAAATTTAAAGATACTTAGATTGAGATTCGTAGTGTTTCTATACTGTTACGTTTTGTATTTTTATTTTCAGATTCCCTCATATACAAACTTTCCATGATGTTTATTGCAAAAGACTGTTCTTCCTTCTAGTTATCTGGTTTTATGAAGCAATGATTTCTTTGACTACTCAATGGATCGGACCTCCACACTAATCATTAAATATGAAAATGCCCTAAAATCTTGCCCAGAGGCTAGGTTAGTGGATTCATTTCCTAGTCCTGGTTTTCTCTTTTGAAATGATTCTAGACAATGACAAATTGATAAAACACTAACAAGGGCCTCTTCATTTTGAGGAAAACCCAAGATCAAGATTTTATAATTGATATAGGAATATAATATGTTGGGGCCATGACTATCTTTTATTAATTGATTTTTGATAATTTAATCATATTACATCCTGACTGCTATCCCATCACTCTTATCTTCCAGTTCACACTCTTGCTCCCCCTTTTGCCCCATTTCCCTTTGCAAGACCTCCAACAGGGGAGCCACATTCCCCAATGTCTGCCCCATTCCATCTTTCGAAGGTAACCAAATAGAGTGATTTACAGCTTTTGTTCATTATTATTTTCCTCCTGTAGTATTGTGTATGCTTTTAAAATTCTGACGACTAATTACCGCAATTTATTTTCACATAGATAATTTTAATCAGTTGTAAATGGAGGCATTTGTTCTGAGACTATAAAATGTAGTCAACTTATTGAAGCAATTAAGCAGGTTGGAATAGGGCCATAAAAGCCTGTTATTAGCTCTTGTTACAGATTAAAAGCATTCTTATTTTGCTACCTTGAACAAAATGTATCTGGTATACTGTTCAAAGAATAAACATGATTTATCTAGTAGAATATAAAAGATTCAAAACAGAATGAATGTCAGGTAAAGGGCAACTTAATTAGGAAATGATTATTCAGTACCAACATATGCAGTTACAGTATAAGAGAATTAGACAGTTAGTGGACAGTTAGTTAGTGGACAACATGATGCCGAACAGGTGAACATGGCCATGGAGCTGAGAACTTTCCATCCTGATCCACATGCAGCAGGACAGAAAGGAACACTGGGCCTGCTCTGAGATTGATGAAACCTCCAAGGTCACCCACATTGACACACTTCTTCCAGCAAGGCTACACCTACCTCAACAGGCAATACCTCCAACTCCTTCTAATCCTTGTCAAACAGCATCACTACTTCACAACTAAGCATTTAATTATATAACTGCATGGTGGCCATTGTTATTAATATGACCACACCAGAATATTTCATATTATAGCATGTTTCATTTTTGTAAATGATTGTTGTATGTTTCTGAGAGGTAATTCTGGATTTTTTTGGAAAAGGTGTTCTTGTACAGCTGAAATATACTATCATAAAGGAACAATTGTGAAGATTAAATATCTAAAAGCACTTTGAAAATTCTTGGTGTTATTAAACTTGGTTAAACTCATTCTTGTTTGAAAATTTAAGTAAATATGAAAATGTAAGAATATGATATATATTTTGTATTCTATTAATATATGTTTAAATACATAGAGCTGTGTAAATATAAATATATTTATACATGTAAGAGGTAGGTAAGTCTGATTCCCATATAATACTTCAGAATACTTTTTTACCTACTTTCTTATTTTTAAACATTATACTTTTTCTTTCTCTCTATTCATATGTATTTGCATTTTTTTAGTATAACATGCATTACCATTGAAAGATTGACTGCAAACGTTACAACTCTAGAGAGAGACAGAAAGAGAGAGAGGGAGAGGGAGGGAGAGAGAGAGAGAGAGAGAGAGAGAGAGAGAGAGAGAGAGAGAGAG
>OU015360.1:59227333-59242965 GCA_907164505.1 Acomys kempi
AGAGAGAGAGAGAGAGAGAGAGAGAGAGAGAGAGAGAGAGAGAGAGAAACAGACAGACAGACAGACAGGCAGACAGACAGAGTAAGAAGCAAATGTTCCTTGGAAAAGCTTGAGAACAGAAATATTGAATGCACTTTAAAATTCAAAGATTTAAATGTGTAAGATTAAATAAAATATTTCTTAAAATATCAAGAAGAAAGCACAATGATTAAAGGCACCACTGCCAACCCTAATGACTGGAGGTAAACCCCTGAGGACACATGATCTAACTTTGATGAGTTGTCTCCTCACCTTCACATTCACATGTACTCTCATTGATATACAAAAATTTATATAAATACATTTCGTAACAATATTTTAAAGCAATAATAATTCCTAGGAGAATAGAGTTCTGGATGATAAAGGTTCAATACAGTAGTTCAGTGGCTTCCTATACAAATATTCTGCCATTTTATATAATTAGGGATGAAAATTAGAGTAAATGTTTAAGTCTGTTGATTATATATAACAAATTCACAATCAAAACACAAAATAATATGAATGTGACTATAGAGATATATACATATGAATAAATGATCTTGTGTTCCAAACATGGGTAGAAATAACTCTATATAATCCCATTGCCCACCACTTTGTATTCAGTTAAGTTGAGATGAAAAGAGGTTTCTCTCGTTATGCCTCACTCATAGCTAGGAGTTGGAAATCTAGATATATCCAAATTATGCCCCTACGTGAAAAAAGGAAATAATCATCTATTTTACTATTGAGAAATATATTTTTAAATAGCCCAAATTACAAACCATCTTAAATATACCTATAATCTCTGTAAATCTTTATTACTCTTTCCTCATCTAAATAAGTGTCATTTTAGAACAATATTTGTAAAAATAAATACTCATCTTGTTTTAAACTGCATTTCTACAAAATCATATAAACTTTTCCCCCCTGTTTGGTATATTGATTGGTATTTGTTTGGTTTTGCTTTCTGGGATATCATCTCTCTACATAGGCCTTGCTGCTATGGAACTCCATAAGTAGGTAACGCTGGCCTGGAGATTACAGATATCCTTCTTCCTAGTCCTGCTCAATGCTGGGATTAAAGTCATGTGGCATCACACTTGGCTTAAAGCAAATTTTAATACTAAATCACCAGGTCAAAATAAATAGCTTTACTTGTTTGAAGAGAACAACAAATCCTCAATATTTGATTCTCCTCTGATTATGTCTCAAACACCTTCCCTATATATGCATATTATCATGTTTAAGTAAAGAAAGTATTCATGTAAAAGTACAATGACTATTCAATTCATTCTCCTCTAAACTTTTGTAGAAACTGACTGAGAGTAGTAATTGTACCAAGATGTTAATCCACTCTGCTACAGTTATTACAGATGAGGTTATAGTTAATCATTTGACAGTTTACAATTTAGGATATTATATCTTAATATCCTAAATTTAGAATTATGCCTATTACGAGGCATAGATCTAAGAGAACAACACTCAAAATCTTGAGTATCAGACAATCAGAAAAGGCAAATTTTAAAACGTTAGTTAGTCTAATATATTTTACTCCTCTGATATATCAAATATATAAAACTAAATTTTGACATTATACTTCAATGATTTTAAAGGATAAAGACTAAAAATCTGCTGCTAGTCTGCACACCGATAGATTGTAATTACCCACCTTTAAATGACATTAATATTCAAGTTGTGTGAGAAGAATGGGTCACTGTTTCCTTTGGTGAATAGATAAGTATTACACTCACTTTCTTTGCTCATATTAAAGGCACAATGTTTCATTTGAAGTAGTTGGAAGAATATTACACTTATTTTGTATTTAAAGAATACTTGTTGAGGCAGGAAGAATGTATGGAGGGAAATATGTGGTTGAGATGTATTTTATAAGAGAAGAATCTATTTTTTTAAATGGGGTATTAAAGTTAACAAAAAAAGAATTATCACATAGATTACCAAAATTTTTATGTGTGCATCTGAAAATGCATGAATTTTGGAAATCTTTGCACTGATGTCCCAGATTGCTTTGCATGTTTGGTTCTGTAAAGATAGTAAAGAATTAATCTGTGAAGGCCTTGTTGTAACTACATAAATATGGATGTGTTATACTCTTATAATATGCCATATTAAAAATGACAGGACTCAACTAAAATGAAAAATTTTGTGTGGAGTTGTAAGCGAATCTTTTATTCTCATTGTGAATTTATTCTTCCTTTGTGTTTTATAGTCTTAGGATACCATTCTTTGGATTGACTTACAAATACATACACACACATCTTGGCAATAGAACAGTACTGGTAATCAAATTCCAAAGTTTATGTCAAATGTCAGTCTCAGACTGAGTCAGAGGGCATATTAATGGCTGTTTCTACTCTTGATAATAAAAGAGTACAGTGTATATCATGCAATTATTGAATGACAAACTATTCTCTTCCTTCAAGGTAGCTCTGTTGAAAAAAAAACACATTTGGGTGTGGCTACAGCCTCTAAATATTAAGCTGCTGTATTTTTTCTATGATTCCTGACACCAGGTCATACTTTGACAGTTAAGCACACTGACAGCCTTTTCCCTGATGCTTTCTGAGCTACAAGAAAAAGATTTCATATCATCTCAGGCGGTATTTTTTGAAACAGCTTTTAAAAAAATGAAATAGAAAGTGATAAAAGTATGTCAGGTTCTTTTAATGTCAGAGAAATCCCATTGAGCCAAAGCAAAATCAGTAGTTCTAAGAAATATTGTGAAACCTGAACTGATATTGAAGAAAGAGTATTCATAGTTAATACTTTTTCCTTCTTTCAAGACATTATATGGCTTAGAACATTGGGCCACAGTGTTGGTACTCTTCAATATTCTAATGTCATTAGAGGACTTGTGTTAATGTATAAAAATCCCATGGTAAGGAGACTCTCATCATTGGCATGCTGAACCTTAATGCCTTTGTAGGGCTGCTAATAAATTGTCTGTTCTTCATTATTAATGTTCTGCATAGACTAATTGGCACACATAGGCTTGTGGCATTGGGGGTCAGCAATTTTAAAAGGGTGGCATAGGAGACGCCGCTACAGCCACCAGCGCAGCTGTGCCAGAGCCGCTAGGAGACTGGCCGCCCGACTTCCCTGCTTGCTGGCCGCCGCGTCCTCGGATTTGTTCCAACACTCTGTGAAAACATGGTGGACTACTATGAAGTTCTGGGCGTGCAGAGACATGCCTCACCCGAGGACATTAAAAAGGCGATTCGGAAACAAGCACTTAAATGGGACCCAGACAAAAATCCTGAAAACAAAGAAGAAGCAGAGCGGAAATTCAAACAAGTATCCGAGGCATACGAGGTGTTATCAGATGCAAAAAAGCGGGAAATCTATGACAAATACAGCAAAGAAGGATTAAATGGTGGTGTAGGAGGAGGTGAAAGTCATTTTGACAGACCGTTTGAGTTTGGCTTCACATTCCAGAACCCAGATGATGTCTTCAGGGAATTATTTGGAGGAATACAAGAACACGTGAAAGATAGCATTCATCATGACCAAGTAGGCTTCATTCCAGGCATGCAGGGATGGTTTAATATATGGAAATCCATCAATGTAATCCACCATATAAACAAACTGAAAATAAAAAAAAAACACATGATCATCTCTTTAGATACAGAGAAAGCATTTGATAAAATCCAACACCCATTCATGTTTAAAGTTTTAGAGAGATCAGGGATATAAGGAACTTTCCTCAACATAATAAAGGCTATATACAGCAAGCCAAAACCAAAATCAAAGTAAATGGTGAGATACACAAGGAAATTCCTCTAAATTCGGGAACAAGGCAAGGCTGCCCACTGTCTCCATATCTCTTCAGTACAGTCCTCGAAGTTCTAGCCAGAGCAATGAGATAACAAAAGGAGATGAAGGGTATCCAAATGGGAAAGGAGGAAGTCAAATTATCCCAATTTGCAGATTATATGAGAGTACATAAGTGACTCTCAAAATTCCAACAGAGAACTCGTACAACTGAAAAAAAACTTCAGCAAATTGGCTGGATACAAAATTAACTCAACAAAGTCTGTAGCCTTCCTATACACATATGACAAGCTTGCAGAGGAAGAAATTAGGAAAGCCACACCCTTCATATTAGCCACAAGCAATATAAAATTTTTAGGAGTTACTCTAACTAAGCAAGTGAAGGACTTGTTTGAAAAAAATTTCAAAACTCTGAAGAAAGAGATTGAAGATGATGTGAGAAGATGGAATGATCTTCCTTGCTCATGGATCATGAGAATTAACATAGTAAAATTGGCCATCCTACCAAAAGCAATTTACAGATTCAATGCAATCCCTATCAAAATACCTACACAATTTTTAAAAGACATTGAAAGTTCAATTCTGAACTTTATATGGAAAAACAAAAAAACTCAGAATAGCAAAAACAATCTTGTACAATAAAAGGTGCTCTGGAGGAGTCTCCATACCTGATTTCAAACTGTACTATAAAGCAATAGTAATTAAAAAAGTATGGTACTGGCACAGCAACAGGCTGGTTGATCAGTAGAATCTAATCGAATAACCAGATATGAATCCACACACATATGTTCACTTGATTTTCGACAAAGAAGCCAAATCCGTTCAATGGAAAAAGGATAGCATCTTCAACAAATGGTGCTGGGCTAACTGGATGTCAATGTGTAAAAAAATTCAACTGGACCCATATTTGTCACCTTGCACAAAACTCAAATCCAAGTGGATTAAAGACCTCAACATAAAACCAGAGACACTAAGTCACTTAGAAGAAAAAGTGGGTAAGAGCCTGGAACATATTGGCACAGGAGACAATTTCCTGAACAGAACACCAACGTCCCCGGCATTAATTAATAAATGGGACCTCATGAGGCTGAGAAGCTCCTGTAAGGCAGGAGACACTGTCAAGAGAACAAAGCAACAGCCTACAGACTGGGAAAAGATCTTCACCAACCCTACATCTGACAAAGGTCTAATATCCAAAATATATAAAGAACTCAAGAATTTAAACACCACCAAACTAAATAACCCAATTGAGAAATGGGGCTTGGAACTAAACAGAGAATTCTCAACAGAGGAATATTAAATGACTGAGAAACACTTAAAGAAATGCTCAACCTCCTTAGTCATCAGGGAAATGCAACCAAAACAAGTCTGAGATTCCATCTTACACCCATCAGAATGGCTAAGATAAAAAATTCAAGCGATACCACATGCTGGTGAGGATGTGGGGAGAGAGGAACATTCCTTCATTGCTGGTGGGAATGCAAACTAGTAGAACCACTTTGGAAATCTGTCTGGTGCTATCTCAGAAAAATGGGAATAGGCCTTTCTCAAGACCCATCTATTCCACTCCTTGGAATATACCCAGACGATGCTCCTGCACACAACAAAAAATTTGCTCAACCATGTTCATAGCAGCCTTATTCATAATAGCCAAAACATGGAAACAGCCTAAGTGTCCATCAATAGAAGAATGGATAAAGAGACTTGGTACATATACACTATGGAATACTACTCAGCTACCAAAAACAAGGAATTCCCGAAATTTGTGGACAAATGGATTGAGCTAGAAATGATCATAATGAGTGAGTTAACCCAGAAGCAGAAAGACTCAAATGGTATATACTCACTTATATCTGCATATTAGCCCAAGGGGTTTGTCCCATGAAAGCCTTCACTTACCAGGAAATGAGACAGAGGGGAGGACATCCTATTGTGTCTCTAGATGAGAGAAGCATGGGAGAATGGCAAAGTAGAGGAATCCAGAGGGTCCTAGAACCCTACAAGTAGAACATTATGATAGGCAGATTTGGGCACAGGGGTCCTGCTCAAACTAAGGCACCAGCCAAGGACAATACAGGTGGTAAACCTTAAACCCCTACCCAAATCTAGCCATTGGTCAGAACATTCTCCACAATAGAGTGGAGATTGGGATATGACTTTCTCACATACTCTGGTGCTTCACTTTTGACCATGTGCCCTGGAGGTGGAGACCTGGTGGCACTCAGAGGAAAGACAGCAGGTTACCAAGAAGAGACTTGATACCCTATGAGCATATACAGGGGGAGGAAATCCCCCTCATGAACAGTCATAGGAGAGGGGAATAAGGAGAAAATGGGAGGGAGGGAAGAATGGGAAGATACAAGGGATGGGATAACCATTGAGATGTACCAAGAATGAATTAACAAAAAATAAATATAAAAAATAATAAATCTGAATCTCCTTGTAAGGTTTGAAACAAATTGCTTAGCTCATTTGTAGCTAGCCCGATTGTAGGCCTTAACCAGTTAATATCTCTCAATAATCTTTGAAAGTCATTAAGAGTTCGTAATTGATCTCTATGGATCCGTACCTTTTGTGCTCGAGTTTTTTTGTTCAGTTATTTCATAGCCTAAATAGGTAATTGAATCTCCTTTAAAAAATTTTTTTACAGCAATCTGTAATCTCCAGCATGGCAGAATTTTTCGTGCTTCCTGAAACATTTTTTTTACAACACTAGGAGTGGAATCTGTTAGTAGAATATCATCTATGTAATGGTATATGATAGATTGAGGAAACTGTCTACGAATTATTTTTAAAGGTTGTTGCACAAAATACTGGCATAAAGTTGGGCTATTTAACATTTTCTGTGGAAGTACCTTTTAATGATATCTCTTTATTAGAGAATTACTGTTCAAAGTAGGTATTGAGAAAGCAAACTTTTCTCTGTTTCTCATGTAGAGGTATGGAGAAAAAACAACCTTTTAAATCAATTGTAATTATATGTCAAGACCTAGGTAGCAAGGAAGGCAAAGGAATTTCAGGTTGAAGCAAATTCATGGTTTGGATTACCTTGTTTTTGGCCTTTTAATCTGTTATCATTTTTTAATCTACTTGATTTTTTTTAACCAGAAACACAGTGGAATTTTAGGAACTAGGAAGATTTTTTGATGTGTTGAGCCTCTAGTTGTTTTTTTTTTTTTCTTTTTTTTTACTAAACTGTGAAGCGCCTGTAACTTTTTTTTTTTGTTAAGGGCCACTGTTTTTGTCATATAGGTCTGTTTGAAATCTATTTTAGGGGCAAGGAGCTTGGTATCTCATCAGTGCCCCCTCTTATAAATTTTGACACTTTAAGCCTGAAGAGTTTTGAGGTGGGACAGTGGGCATAGTTTGTGGTTGTCCCTGACCACTTACATCATTTTTTTCCAAAAGTGCGTACCAATTTACCCATTGTTTTAAGCTTGTTTATCTCGGTATTTGTAGGAATAGTAATCTGAGTACCCCAATTTTATAAGAGGTCTCTTTCTCCTTGATTTATGGGAATGTTAGTCACATAGAGTTTTAGCCTTTCTACCTGTCTGTCTGGTCTCACACACTCAAGTCACTGTACACTTTGCTTTATTTGAGATAACTTATTAATTTCTACAATTTTTGTATAAACCTTTTTAATTGGCTAATTTGGGTTTTAAGACTTTTTACAAATAATGGAGACATCAGCTCCTCTGTCTAACAAGCCTTTTATTTTAACACCAGTTAATTATATAATTAACTTTGGTCTCTGATCATTAATTACATTGTCACAACACATGTATCCCTGTGTTTCTGAATGCACCAGTCTTTTCCACTGGAGTGGCTTTGTCCTTAATGTAAGGAAACAGTAGGAATTGAGCAAGTTTATCCCCAGCATCGATTTAATCTTTTTTTTTTTTTTACACATGTCATGATTTTTATTTTTTCTTTAGAATCTTTATCTATAACACTGGGATGTACAATAAAACCATAAGAAGTCAGACCACTTCTTTTCATAACAATTTTTACTTGGCCTGAAGGCAAAGATCTGAAAACACCAATATTTAATTTGTAATATTTAACCTGGGGAGACAGAGTAAGAGACACTTTTGAAGCCAGATCCAAGGCTGTACTGCCTTTAGTTGCATGCATTAGATCACTAACACTCAGTTTTCATTTTTTTGTGGGTTTGTCACTTTCTGACTGGCCAAAGAAATTTGGCTGGCATTGTTTACGGGGACCCAAGCTGATGGCACCCTCTTGCCATTTCTCCTTGGCAAGATATTGTCTTGCACATCTCTCTTAGACTGAGAATCTTGAGACCAATGTTTTCCTTATTTACAGTGACTATAGTACCCTGGGAGTCTTGGTACCCCATTACCATCATAACCAGAACCTTTTTGTTCTCTTTTATGAGTTACTTTTTTTTGGGCGGGGTTATTGTGCCTTTTACCTCTACAGTTTTTTTGTACATGACCAATTTTATCACAATTGAAGCACCGAGTATTATGATATCTGTGCTCTCTGGCTAAAGCTTGTCCCACAATATTATTTTGATAATCTTGAGAGTTGATATTAATTATTTTCTTTATCCAGTCATCTAGTGGAGCACCTCTTTTCTTTAATGGTCTAAGCACCCACTTACATGTAGTATTTGTATTTTTATAAGCCATGATAAGTTTTAATGTCTGTTTTCTGAATCTGGCATTACCTTATCTATAGCAGGCCTTAATCTCTGTAAAAATTATGTAAAGGATCTAGAGGTCTTTGGAACACTTTAGTAAAGGGAATAGTTGATTTTCCAGGTTCTTCTACCAGCTCCCAAGCTCTCAAGTCTGTCTTATGACATTGCTTATTCACTCTATTTTTAGCTTGAATTTGTTCTTTTATGTCAGTATATTGTCTTTTAATAAGCAATTGATCTCTATTAATATTTATTTCTTGTGTTGTATTTTTTTGTTCTATTTTTATAGTCTCTGTTCGCCACCATGATAACCACTGTAACTGTTGTGCTGCTTTCAATACCGCTGAAACTAAATTTTTTTAATCTTGTGGAACAAGTCTATTTTGAGTGGTCCAACTGTTTAACATTGTTTAACGAAGGTAGAGTGCATACCATATTTGATGAAGGATTTTTAAAAATATTTTAAATCCATGATATCTACTGGACACCAGGCCATTTTGTCATAATCCACAGCATCATTTTGTGCAGGCACATTTCTTACAGTGACTGGAAAAGCTGAAGGTGTCTGGGTGACTGTGGAGGTGTCTTCCACTGGGACATTTATTTTTAAAGATCTTTTGGTCGGTCTGGCTTTTTTTGTCACTGGTTTTTTACCTTTTTCACCCTTTTTAACCAAAGATGCCTTCTGCTTTTCCAGCCCTTCCAGTTTTTTTTTTTTTATTCTGCCCATTTGTTCAGTCAAGTCAGTAATTCTTTTTAAAAGGATAGAGCTTATTGACTCTTTTGTTTTGTTTTGTTTTGTTTTGGTTTGGTTTTGGTTTTGGTTTTGTTTTGGCTTTTCAGTCTCTCTATTTTTTTGTCCTTTATCACTAACAATTACCAAAAATTCTATCTGCTTTTCCATCCCTTCATTTTTTTTTCAGCCATTTCATCTGTCCAGTCAAATCTGTAATCTTTTTTAAAAGGATGGAACTTCCTGACCCTTTTGGCTTTTTTTATGTCATTAGCCTTTTTTAAAATCCTTTTAAGCATGAAATATTGTAATAAAAGGACAATGAAAAACAGAGAATTTTTTCTAAGTATAAGGCAGGAAAGAGTTTTGCAACAGCCGTTGCAACTTTGTTGATACCTTAAAACAGCATTTCTGTATCTTCGAATATTGAACCTTTCTTCATACCATTAAGGACTGTGGAACCCATAGGGCCCCATGTTGGGCGCCAGATGTTGGCTCTGTTTCTTAACAATTAAACTTTATTATACAACCTAACTAGCTTACACAAGAAGGAAAAAAGGTTAAAGGGACAAAAGAGTGAACATTACAGTAACTGTTCCATAGGACAGGTCCTTAGTTGTCTCTCTAGCCCGCTTGCTGGTCCAGCCTGTTCGCCGTTACACACAGTCAAGCCCAGGCTAAACCTGTTGTTCTCTCCTCCCCACCTGCCTGAGTCCCATGGGAAAGGTGGTCTCCTTCTCCCATTGGGGTTCAATTAAAAAAGCAATAGTCCAGGTGGAGTTCCCAGGTCTGCTTCCTGAATTCCAAGCCCAAGATGGCTCCACCCTGTCTGTCACAAGGTATCCACGGGGTGCCCCAAGGGTAAAGCCCCACAAGACTGCTTCCACCTGTGACAAAGTTTAATCTTTCCCACAACTACTCCTTCTCCTGCTACTAATGAGTTTCCTTGATAATCTTGGCTGTCCTGTAACTTATTCTTCTAGACCAGGATAGACCCAAACTCATCGATATTTGCCTGACTTTGACTGCCAAGTGCTGGAAATAAAGGTATGCACTACTATTGTATGGCAAATGTGACTTCCTTCCTTCCTTCCTTCCTTCCTTCCTTCCATGTTTCCTTTCTTTTTATGAGATTTTTAAAATGTGTTTATTCACTTGACATCCTGGTCATAGCCTCATCCCTCCTTTATTCCAAATAGCACCCCCCTTACCACTTCTCTATCCGCCCTGCCTTATTACTCAGAAAAGTGGTGCCCCCCTTCTCATACATCCCACCTCATCAAGTCACATCAGGAATGAACATGTCATCTTCCCCTGTGGCCTGGCAAGGCATTCCTGCCAAGAGGTAGTGATCAAAAATCTCTCAATAGAGTCCAAGTCAGAAATAAGACCCAGTCTTATTTCTAGAGAATATATAGGAAACCTGAGCTCCCCGTTGTCTATATCTGTGTAGGGGTCCAGTTTATGCATCATACTTGGTTGGTTATACAGTCCCAGTAATCCCCAATGGGTCCTAGTTAATTGGTTCCATCAGACTACTTGTTGAGCTCCTGTCACCTCCAGGTCCTTTTCTCCTTTGCCCTGCTTTTCTACAAATTTCTCTATACATCAACTAATGTTTGGCTGTGAGTTTCAGCATATGTTTGGAACAACTTCTGCATGGAGCCTCTCAAAGTACAACTCAGCTGGCTTTCTGACTGCAAGCATAACAAAGTATCATTAATACTGTTAGGGGTTAGATCTTTCCCATGGGGAAGGTCTTGGGTCCGGCCAGGCATTGGCTGGAGATTCCTTCAATCTCTGCTTTGCCTGCTCAAACTTTATTCCTGTATATCTTGTAGTAGGTTATATTTTGTGTCAAAGTTTCTGTGGGTGGGTTTGTATTCCACTAACTCTACTAAAAGTCTCATCTAATTATGGGTATTCTTGTTCAGGTGCTATGGCCCCTGCCACTAGAACTCTCTTTTAGAGTCACCCTCATATCCTCTGAGGCACCTAGCCTGACTTAGATCTTCAGCTTGTCACAGAGATATCCCCACCCACAGTTTCTCTTTTTTCTCTACAAGCTTTCTTTCTTCCCACCCCTGCTCTCCACAGGTCTGATCACCACCCACAAATATTTCTTTACTCCCTTCCCTACCTGTTCCCTCTCTTCAACCATTACCTCTGTACTTTGTATTCCCCCTTCTGAGTGATATTTTAGTTTTCTTCCTTTGATAATCTTTGTTACTTATCTTCTTTGGGTTTGTGCCTTGTAGTATGATTATTCTATACTATATGGCTAAAATGCACTTATAAGTGAATACATACCATGTGCATTTTTCTGGGTTAAGGACACTTCCTTCAGGATCATCTTTTCCAGTTCTAGCAATTTGTCTGCAAATTTCCTGATGGCTTTGCTTTTGAGGTCTGAATAGCATTCTAATGTGTAAACCTACATTTTTTGATCCACTTTTTGCTTGAGGGATATCTAGATTATTTCCAGCTCGTGGTTATTTGGAATAAAGCTTCTATGAACATAGGTGAGCAAGTATCATTGATGTATGGTGAAACTTCGTTTGAATATGTACTGGGTCTTGAGGTAAAGTTATTCCCAAGTTTTGGAGAATGTTCCAGATTGATTTCAAAGGTGATTTTACACTTTTGTACTTCTACCAACAGAGGAGAAGTGTTCTCCTGTTTCCACATCATTGACAACATGTGCTCTCACATTATTATTTCTTTTTTTAATCATCGTCTTTCTGATGGGTGCATGATGGAATCACAGAGTCCTTTTCATGTGCATTTCCTCATTACTAAGGACATTGAACTTATCTTTAATTGTTTCTTGGCCATCCAATATTCCTGTTTTGAGAATTATTTGTTTAGCTCTTTGGTCCATTTTTAAACTGGGTTATTTGTTTTGATGACATTTACCTTTTTGAATTATTTACATACTCTGTATATGAGTCCTTTGTTAGATGTAGGAATGGTGAAGGTCCTTTCCCACTCTGTAGACTATTTCTTCATTCTACTTACTGTCTTTGCATTTCAGAAGCTTTTCAGTTCCATGAGTTCCCACTTTATAATTGTCAGTCTTAGCTGTTGGTGTTCTGTTCAGAACATTGTCCCCTGTGTCAGTTAGTTTAAGGTTTTTCCACACTTTTCTCTAATAGATTTGGTGTATCCAGTTTTAAGTTGGAGCCATTGATCTACTTAGACTTGAGTTTTATACAGGTTGGTAAATATGGATTTATTTGCATTCTACTACATGCAGACATCAAGTTAGACCAACACCATTTGTTGAAAAAGCTTTCTTATTTTCCATTGTATGGTTGTGGCTTCTTTGTCAAAACTCAATTGTCCATTAGAATGTGGGCTTTGTACTGTACTTCTTGAAATCAGGCATAGTGATACCTTCAAAAGTGTTTTTTTTTTCTTTTTAATTGTACAGAAGTCTTTTCCCTATCTTGGGTCTTTTATTTTTTCATATGAAGTTGATAGTTGGTCCTTCAAGATTTGTATAGTATTGTGTTGTAATTTTGATGAGAATTGCTTTGAATCTGTAGATAGCTTTTGGTAAGATGGCCATTATTACTATGCTAATCTTATAGATCCATGAGCTTGGTAGATCTTTCCATCTTTGGGTATCTTCTTCAATTTCTTTTACAAAGACTTGAAGTTCTTCTCATACAAGTCTTTTACTTGCTTGGTTAGATGAAGCAGAGGTTGATAGAATGGCATACCAATTACTAGCCAAACTTGAGACCCACCCAATGGGAAATAACTAACCCCTGGCGCTGATAATGCCTCTCTGCTATGCTTGTACATAGGAGCTTCAATAATTGTCTTCTGAAAGGCTTCATTGAGCAGCTGGTGGAAAGAGATGCAGAGTTTCACACCCAAACAATAGGCCAAACTCTGGAAGTTTTGGTGGAAGAGTATTAGGAAGGACTGAAGTATTTTGAGTGGTAAATGACACAAGAAGATGTATAAAGTAAACTAACTGAAGCCCAACGCTGCTCAGAGAGACTGAACCTAACTAAAGGTCTTACATGGGTTAGAACTAAATGCCTTAAACATATGTAATTGATGTTCAGAGTACTCATGTGTGTCCCCTAATAGTGGGCATAGGATCCGTCTCTAACTCTGTTCCCTGTCTTTGGGTCCCTTTCCCCTAGGTGAGCTACCTTGTCTCATCTCAGTGGAAGAGGATGTCCTTATGTCTGATGTGACTTGAGTTCCAGGGTGTATTGGCTGTCCTTAGGTTCCCTACTTGTCTGGGAAGAATGAGAGAGAGAGAGTGCGAGAAGGGAAATATGAGGGCAGTACTGGGAGAAGGGAGCAGAGGCTCATATCTGGTTATAAAATGATTCAATTTTTAAAATTTACAATAGAAAATACGAATAAAAAATCAACCTGACCAGGCCATGATATTAAAAATACATTCTGAGATATATAAATAAACAATTTGCATAATATGTAAATATTATGTATAAATATATAAATATTATATACAAGAAAATGTTTGGCACTGACTTTTATACTAGGAAATATTAACAATATGAATTAATAATATGTTTCATAAAAAATGAGAGCTACCAGAAGATACTCAAAAAGGAAAAACATTTTTATATATTTATGTTAAGGATCTAAGATACTGTGCAGAAAACACCAACACCAACATAACATTGTTGGAAGATTCTATAAAATATTTTAATAAATATGTAATAAGCATCTGGAACAAACAAAATTTAGGATGTTAATATTGAACACACTTTTAATAATAATTCCTTCTTTTAAAAGCTTTTTAGTTTATTTATCCTCTTAGAAATGTGCACATGACAGCAGATCAAGTCACAGCTGATCTACTCCTTTGGTTGTATCCAATCTCCACTCACTCTTTGCCAGCAACCACACTGGCCTTCACAGTCTTCTTGACCTTCTTCATTCTGTTCTTGCATTCCTTTCACTGTTTTGGTGAGATATTTTTCTTCTCATAAAGGGCATGTCTTGCAAGTCTTTTTATATTATGCAAAGAAGAATGAGCCTAAACAAAATCATAGATCATGCCAAAGCCAATCATCTCACCACCAACAAAGTGAGTTCTGAATCCAAATACAAAGATGACATCTGGTGTGGTTTTGCACATTTTCGCCAGCTTCTCCTAAATTTCTCTTTGGGACTGTTGCTTTCCCAGGGGGAAGGATATCTATGACCATCTGTTTCCTCTGAAGTAGACAGTTTGTCATGAACTTTCCTGTCTGGATTGTCATTGTATAATTCATCATGGTTATGGTGGCTGAGCTGCAAAGAAGGAAAAGAGAATTGAGCTCTCAAAAAATTATTCTTAATGTCCTAGAAACAACCTAGAATAAACTATTACAAATCTGAAAACACTAAGTCCACGATTCTCCCAAATTTTATGCTTTGAGTGACAACTGACATTAAATCTGTGACCTCACATTTTTGGCAATTGGTGGTTATGATAAAAAACATTGGCATGTCCAATATAGTATGTAAATTTTTCTTTAAACTACTTAAATGTAAAACATAAACACCTTTCACATTTAGACATAACCTGATATCCACGTCATCAGATTATATATCTGTAATTATTCTAAAGATTAAAAGTTTTGACATCCCAAATGTTCCTGTATATCCATCATACATTACCCGTATATGATAGATACCCAAATGTCTTACTTGTCATGAAGGAAAAAATCCAATAGCCATTACAGTCCATTTTTATAGCCTCTAAGTTCATATCATATTTTCACAAAGGCAATAATATAAGATCTCACTGCAACTTACTCTTGAATGAATAATAAGTATAACATTTAAAAATAATTTTTAGAAACTTACCATGTAAGATAAAGAAGAAAAGTCATAAGTGAATTTCAACACGTCCAGTAAAGTCTTTTGAAAAAAAATTGATAATTCATGTATGATAAATTTGTGGGTAAAGAAAGGAACTCCATCATTTCCGCTTAAGGTGTCTCTGAGAGATATAATATTACCCCTGTGCTCTATGAATGAGGCAAAATAACTTTGCACTGGATACTCTTACCATATATAAAGCGTTTTAAAAAGAAAAAAGTAAAGTTAATCTAATTACTATCAACATTTTGACAATTACACACAAGTGTAGATTTTACTGTGATAATATCTATCCCTACTACCTTACCTTATCCTGTTCTTACTCTTGTGGATTTTATTCTTCCAAACTAGATTCCTTTCTACTCCTTTTCCTGTTTTAATGTTAATAGATTTCTATGGTTACAATCAACATTGAAGTACCAAAACACAGCGGTAAAATAGCCTTTTAGAGTGAACCTCTTAGTAATTCAGCTACTCCTTCCATGCCATTCCTTATGATTGGGGTATTGTTTTGTTTTGTGTGTGTGTGTGTGTGTGTGTGTGTGTGTGTGTGTGTGTGTGTGT
>OU015360.1:59242975-59286014 GCA_907164505.1 Acomys kempi
TGTGTGTGTGTGTGTGTGTGTGTGTGTGTGTGTGTGTGTGTGTGTGTGTATTGATTGTGCATTCAATAGTCACTTTTTTTCAGAAATTTCAGTCATTCAAAATTGTTACATAAAGAAGATTTTCTGACCCAGCCTAATTATCACTAGTTCATGAACATAAATGCAAAGGTTTAGGAAGCAGTTTAGATACATTTCCTTTTATCAAAATAGCCATTGTACACTCTACTCTGAAATTTGGGATCAACACAGATATAAGCTTTTGATCACATTTACAGTTTCAGTAACATATTTACTGCATGTGTTAGGCCTAATATTCAATTGGAAAGTCATATATTGTTCACTTATATTAATTATATTCCCATGCTACTAGTGAGCATGTTTTTCTTGACACATCATAATTTTCATATGCAGGATATGAAGCTAAGTAAGACTCTTGATGGGTTTTATGTTCTACCTGACTACATGGCCTGTTTCAGTGCTAGGAACATTATGAGACAGAGGAAAGTTTAAAGCTGAGTTTAGGTCCTTTGGCTAAATACATCATGTTTTCAGAAATACTTACTCTCTAGCTCTACTAACTAACTGTCATTCAGTGTCCAGCAATTGGCCTGGCTCCTATTTCCCACTAGTCAGTCCAGGGGCTGCTTACTTACAGTTTCTCTCAGGAATGGCTAGAGTACTTTAGAGAGAGGACTGAGTGCTTGGGGTCACAGGGAGAGGTGGAAATTGTTTTCCATAAAGAGTTACAATTAGTTAGTTCTATTAGAATTAGATTGCTGGTATCAGACAACAGTGGAGACTTGGGAGTTCCATAAATCTGTGATGAAACCAAAGGATGACAGCTTTTTTGTATAGCTGCCATGCTAAGCATGGAAGAGAATGTGGGCACACACCTGAATCTGCCCAGCAAGCACTGACCTGCAGGACCAGTTGTGCTTCATTGTTAGTTAGCAAAAAGCGGGCTGTGATGGAGCAGGCTTCAGCGACTGACAAGGCAGCTCTGTCACTGCTGTCTTGACTGCCTTGACCATCAGTCAAGCCCTAGGCATCCAGTGTTGAATCTTCCACAGACTAAATGGAGTCTCAGATGGTCAAGATGAAGGAATGGCTCAAGAACCTAAAATCCAGACATCCATCATTATTTATGATTTATAAACCTTGTGCAGTGGGGAGGGGTTTGTGACTAAATGTGTCTGATTCTGTGAGGCTATGTGTGACAGGATAATTAATCTGTATTCAGTGGTATAGCACCTCATTTACATGCAATAGCACGGGGTCCTATCACAAGAAGGAAAACAAAGTCCATAATTATCATAAGGATGGGGGAAAACATTTTAGTACAATTAAAGGTCATTTTGCTATGATCAACTTAGCATGTGGAGGGGTCCAGGAACCCCCAGGTGTTTGCTTGCTGAACCAGTCTCATATCAGGAAAGGGTTTGGCCTTCAATTTTCCTATAGCGGATATATGACGATCCTTAGAGGATCTGTAGGTTCCATGTGACAGAAATAGAGAATCTCACTGAGAAAAGGAGTCTGACCTACTAGACTGAGTCCAGTTGACTGGATACAACAGATTTTGCCCTCTCTAGTAGTTTACCACAACATCAACCACAACCACTTATTTTGTATTGTTGGCTTCTGTGCTTTTTAGCTAATGATTCAAAATCTGTACTTGACACAAGCATTTTACTTTAAATATTTCCATCTTCTATGAGTACAATTGTCAATTAATGCAAGCATGCATTTCCTTAAAAGTTTTATCATATATTATAGTCATTTTATATAGCAGTCTATTTCCTTATGTTTTTTCAAATATCCTTATTTTTATTGACGTTCTCCTAGGCTTCTACTTTCCATTTTACCCTTCCACCAAACTCTCATTTAACATTTTCTAACCTTGCTATTCCCCCTTTTCCTCATATTCTATGATTTGCTTTCCCTATTTCAGAAAGACCTCTAAACTAAACTCTCTCATGAAAGCTTTCTTCAATTACTCATTTCAGTTTTCACATATATATTTGAAAATTTCAAATATGTGGTATAAAATGAAGTCTAGAACAAAAATATGAGGCCTCAATTATGCACTCTTCTCTCAGTCATTCATTTTCGTTTCCTTAGTCAATATTGAGTTTAGCTTTCTTTAATTATAATACAATCAGTGCACATCTTTCAACCTACAGCCTCCTATACAATTTTCATCCAGGAACTCAAGCAATCTCTCACATGTAGTAGTTGTTATATCTTTCTTTTTATTTGAACATCATAAAAATTTTTTGTTCATTTGTTTTTCAGACTGGGTTTCTCTGTGTATCCTTGGCTGCCCCGGACTTGATTTGCAGAGAAGGCTGGTCTCAAACTCGTAGAGATCCACCTGCTTCTACCTCACAGAGTGCTGGACTTAAAGGCATATGCCAAAATCACCATATTCTAATTTTCCAAAGATAAAATAAAACAGCTTATCAAATTGTTCACTGTAAATAAGAAGAGCTCCATGTGGTTTTCAGAATTGATCTACGGGCCTTACTTAACTCGTATCTTCATTGCTCTCTTAGATTTCCAATATGGCAAGCATTATTAGGGACATGTGCTTTTCAGTTTCCTGGAAAATACAGTCACACTTTTAGTAGAGTGGTTTAATTCATGTGATTCCTACTAAAACGACACTTTCTAGGAAAGTTTAAGGTTAGAATGTAAATGAGTTTCTCCATAATCTTCCTTTTGTCTGTTCATCCATGGAACTTGCTTAAATTTTTTTCTTAATATTTGCATTTTGGTAAACTATTGTCCAAACCATAGTAAAAAGCTCAAAAGTGACCTCTTGTCATCCCTTTGGGAGTTGAACAATCCTCTCAAAGGGGTCACCTAAGACAATGTGAATATCAGATATTTATATTATGATTCATAATAGATGCAAAATTACAGTTACAAAGTAGCCACAAAAATAATTTCTTTAGTTGGAGGTCACATAACTTGAGGAATTGTATTAAGGTATAACAGCATTAGGAAGGTAAGAACCACTAGTCTATGAGTTCATTACTGTATAGCAGTTCTTTACAATCACATTCTTGGCTTTTTAACTTTAAGGAAATGCTAACAATTATTATTTCAAAGGTACAATGAAAGAAATACTATAGAAATAAAAAGAAGCTCAACTCAAAATGTCTGGATGAGGAAATTCCATTATAAAATAACTAGAGCAATAGTAGTAATAAATTTTAACAGCATGGCAACCTGCCTTAGAAATTATTAAATGTTTAATCTTCCAATATTTAAAATATACTACAAATTTTAATGTTGCTTTTGATAGTATACTAAAAATTGTAAAGATACCCTTGCTTTCTTGTGCTTTTAATTGTTTTGATTTGAACTATGCTGAAAGCATTTTAGAAGCCATGAAGACATTTACATATACATAAATTAATTGGTTTTCCATTTCTTTTTCATAGAAATATTAATGGATATTTAATTACTTTTGAAACATGCGATCTATAAAAGTACAAGTTAAGGCTACTATTATTTCCCATTAGACTGTCCATGTCATTCATGAAACAAGGAAATTTACTATCTGATACAATTTTGCATCATTTTGTTTCTCTGGATCTCCATTTCATCCTATATCAACTTGAAAGATGAGAAGCTACAAAAAAGTCTTTCCAATTGCAAAATTTAATGAACCTGGTAATTAAAGTTGATAAGTTCTGCTTTTTGTAGTTGAAAAAATATTAAACAGATTTAAAATTTCTGGTTTTATGATTGCTTTTAAATATTGAAATGTTGACTCAAAGGAGGAATAATTATCTTTTATTGTTATTGTTCTTAACTTTTTCATTATAATGTATTCTATTTTTATAATAAATATGTTCATTTAATAAATTATTAATTAAAATATTAAATTACTCATGCATAGATTTTATATCCCTTAATAGGAATGCATATTTCCAGTTTTTAGTAAGTCAGTGGCAAATGTATAACAACTTTTTGTCACTGAATTATAACAAATAGTGTTGATAAGCTTTAAAATAAGAATAGCAGTGGATGTACAGAGGCAATGGTGATAACAGTTTTCAGCTTTGGAGCAGACAAGAAAGAAAATGTGTCAAGGAAACTTTAGATATGCCTACAGATAATTACAGCTGCTACTATGGACAATTTGTTAAAATCCTATGTTTCAGAGATAATTTTTGCTCTATCATAAGAATACAAGCTAGCACAGATTCAGTTTCATTTATATTTGTGGCCTTCCTCTACTTCTTTCACCATGATACTGTTATTTTTTCTGTATTTACTTTGCTTATTTTCTGTTTTTTTTTTTTTAAATAAAGGTTTCTTTGTGTCATGTTGTCTGTCATGGATTTGTTTGTTGGCCAGACAGGTATAAAACTCACAGAGATCTGCCTGCCTCTGCTTCCCTAAATTCTTGGATTACAGGCATGCACAGCCACTCCCAGTACTGATGTCACTGTTATTAAAACTACAATCCTAGGGATATAGGGCAAACAAAGAGAGAAGGTGGGACCTGGAGGAGGCTCTTAATGGGAGGAAAAGTGAACAATTAACATAAAACATATACACACATAGAGTAAATCGTAAAATAATAATTGGAAAAACTGAAATCATGATGTACATAGCTCATGTCTAAGATACATAATTTCATAGTGGTCTTTTATTTTGTCAGGTAGTTTTTTAAAATACTTAAAGTTGCTGCATATTAGAGACATGTTTGTACTCTCAAGTTAAACCCTATGAAAGTTTGATTTAATTATAACCATGATTTTTCAAAACTGTTATTATTATGTAGAAGTTCTTGGCTGAATGCTAAGTGATTTTAACTGAATTCAGATAAAAAATGAGGGCAAGAGTAGCACATTCTCCAAGACAAAATTGTTACAGAGCAATCTGTCTTCCAAAAAACAAGAGTTAAACTCCAAGATTTAGCTTTCCATATGAGAAGACGGCAGGGATAGCTTGCTACCTGAAGAGTCACCAAAAATTCTCTATAAAGTTGAAGCATCATGTTCAGCCTTCTGGCTCATTATATCTGAGAGGCATCTTTGTGAGACAGGAAGTATTGAGGACTTGCTTACCCTGTGTTGACAGAGTTTGGCAATCGACTCTGTCTGCATCCAAGCTTGCCTTTTATTTTGGACAGATTTCTGTCTGTGGTAGAAATGAGGATATTTACCCCAGTGGCTTGTTTGTCACATTGGAAGTCATCTCTATGGAGGTTCTTTGATGCTCATCATCCTTTTTGAGGTAGACTGGGTGTTGCCAGGATTAACCTGTCTTATTGTCAGTCAATCATTAAAATAATAAAAAAAAACTAAATGCCATTTTCTGTATGTCTCTGAGGTTTTTGAAGACTTTACCTAATTATTTTATCTTATATTTTTGTAGAATCATATCTATTTGTTGCATTCCTGGTATACTCAGGTAATCAGTTTTATTCTTTTTCAAGTCTCTGATGTGGTTGTGACAAGATAGTTTCGTTCTGAAATTAAGCTTAGTTGTTTAGGGGTCAAGATGTCTTTAGGTCTAGATAGATGTTTTAAGTTGATAATGAAGAGGTATGATAGATATTGATCTACATTCAGAATTTTAGATATACCATGATAGGAAAGATGCTTTCTTCAAGGATGCCAAATACAAATAGCCAAAACACTAAGACTATAACATTTATATAATTCCTGATTGTGTCATTTTTCTTCTTGCTATAACAAGTTTACTGCATAAGTGTATAATAATATGAATGTATATGCAAAAATGAAAAATATTAAAATATCATGCAATGATTACTAGCATAAAGATTAAACTTGTCAGTTTAAGGTAAATTTGTGATTTTCCTGACCCCTTGGGAGAAATTTTATATATTTATCATATAGATCTATTATATCAGAAATACAATATAATTCTGTGTTTTATACATATGAATGTATATCAGAGAATAATTATATGAATGGAGTCACCTGTTCTCCTAGTTTAGAACATATAATAGATTAAGATGACAACAGTCTTTGAATAGCTATAAGCAGTCACAAAAACCTACACTAAAATCTGAACTAACTTTTTACACTTTTTGAAGAGATTGATAACTCAACTTGTTCTTCCATGTTCAACAGTAGCCTGCCTTCCATGTGCAGTACGTGCTGTTTGTTTATGGATAGGAACAGGGAGACCCAGTGACCAAAGGTCCCACTTCTCACTCAGGGCAGCTTAGGGTACCCAGGTTAAGACTCATCCTGCACTAGGCAAGGCCACCAAGTTTTAGAGTTAGCTCTTTTAAAACAAGATCGATGATACCAGACAGCTGTGGAAACTTGCAAGTTCCAAAAAACCCATGATCATACCAAAGCCCTCTGTTAAACTTCCATGCTAAATATAGCAGAGGAAGTGGGCCGACACTCAAAACTTCCCAGAAGACAGGTCCAATGAGATGCAGGCCTGGCAGGTGCATCTCCGTGGTTCAGCACAAATCTTGAGAAAATGAAGTGGGCTTTGGCAGCTGCCAGGCATGTTCACCATCACTGTGTGACTGTCAAGCCCTGGGTATTCAGTGCTCTTCCTCAGAACAAATGAGTCTCAGCTAGTCATGATGGAACAGTGGAGTGGTAGAGCAAGTCAGCCAACCTTTATTCATGAATCAGTGATTTATAAACCTTGGGAAGTAGGGAGGGATTTGAGGGTGAATGCATATGATTCACCAAGGCTAGAGATGGCATGGACACTTAATTTACATGTAACAAAACAGTCCTATCATAAGAAGGAGAAACAGTGCTTAATAATCCTAATGTGGGTGAGAATCTTCAGATATATTTAAAAGGTTATTGGATGAAAGTTAAGACACAAAGCCATCTTAGTAGTATAGGATGTGTATCTTCAGGAATCCTCGCGTTCTTGCTGAACAGATTTCTTATTAGGAAAGTGTCTGGCCAACAATCTTTGCTGAAGGCTTTGTGATGCTCCTTTGGGGATCTAGGGGTAACCAGATCAGGCAAAGAATGGATCCTACTGAGAAAGGGAGTCCTTCATTAGTGCTTTGAACCCACAGGCTATCTGGAATCTCCAAACTTCAACATTACAGAGGGGTTCTACAACACCCTTAAAATTTAAATACAAATCCAAAGCACCAAAATGACTGAAAAAAGTAAAAAATCAGAGTACACCTTACCTAATTTCAAATCTGAGCAAAAGTTTTGACATCAAGTTATTATACATTGTTACAGCAATCAATTATAGTTCTTAGAATCTAGCATATAAACATAAAATTGAAAGTCTGAGCAAAAAGGTCATCTATATGTTTATGATGCATTAATATGTACAAAGGAGTCTATTTAGTATAATAGAAAAGTAATGTTCCTTCTATACAATGGAAGACCTGAAAATACACATGAGTATCTACATGAGTACATATAGTAAATATTTACAAAACTAAATTTGTGGGTCCAGTGTCTTATCAGTTCTAAATCCTGAAATTGATCTTGTCTAGCAGGTGATTTTGTTGTATCTTACTGTGTGAACCACTAGCCCATGTGCTGCCTGAGGGAGACATGTTCTACCAATGTAAATGCATAGAGACAAGTGATAGTGCATAGGTGGGAGGATATTTCACAGGAATCGTCTGGGAAAAAGCAAAAGCCAAAAAATCTTCTCAGAGAGGCTCCTTGCAAGTACAGAGTAAGCATTTTATTCTATCTTCTGAGGAAATAAACTGTAACTACTCTAGCTCTGTGTAAATATTTCCTTTCCTAAATCCCACTGGGTCCTATGCATGACCTTGAAAATAACACAGTCTACTCTACTGAGTTTCCAAAGCATTCAGTATCCTGAGGAAATAAATACCAACCCTGTTAAAGTGCAGGCAAAAATATGGACAGAGTGCTGAAGGTTCCAATGAGTTAGATGGTATTTGAGGCTCTGAGAAGGGTGACAAACAGACAAGAAAAAAAATGGAAGAAATATAATGTTACTCTCTTTTAGTTTCTTTTGTCCTAGTTCCCCACCCTTCCAGTTTCTTATCAGCATCTATCAATTAATTAAAATATTTGTATAACTTAATCATAGTCATGCAAATAACAATCATTTGTATCCTATTAATACCTCTACTCTGTCTACCATTTATATTTTTTAAGTAATGGATTTTTTTAAAGTAAGGAAAAGTTCCTGGGAATGGGTCTCTGTCTCTGTCTCTGTCTCTGTCTCTGTCTCTGTCTCTCTGTCTCTATCTCTGTCTCTGTCTCTCTCTCTCTCTCTCTCTCTCTCTCTCTCTCTCTCTCTCTCTCTCTGTCCCCATTTATTTGTGTGTGTGTGTGTGTGTGTGTGTGTGTGTGTGTGTGTGTGAGAGAGAGAGAGAGAGAGAGAGAGAGAGAGAGAGAGAGAGAGAATGTAAATGGTGGTGTTTTATGGAATATGACCTTTAAAAAACTAAGTTCATTAATAATGTGATTTATTTACCAAATAGTTGTGGAGCCTGATTAGAAAGCCTATTTTGTTATTGCAATATGTTGGGTGTTTGGAATAGAGAAAAGTTTTATAAAGTTTCCATCTGAATGAATTAGAGAAAGAATAAGACAGGATAAACTATGAAGAAATATAAAGTTGTGCAGAAGAATAAAGATATATGATCTTTCTGTCCTCTAGATTCATCAAGAAGCCAAATATCTTAACCTCACTACACATAGAGGTCATGTTTGTGAAAAATTCATCACCACTCTCTCATACTTAATGAATAAGGCATATGATGAAAAATTATTTTTGTAGTAAGTTCAAGACAAATGAAAATATCTCTGGTGCTTCATATTTGACCATGTCCGCTGGGGGTGAGGGGAGACCTGGTGGCACTCAGAGGAAGGAAAACAGGTTACCAAGAAGAGACTTGATACCCTATGAGCATATACAGGGGGAGGAAATCCTCCTCAGGAACATTCATAGGGGAGGGGAATAAGGGGAAAATGGGAGGGAGGGAAGAATGGGAGGATACAAGGGATGGGATAACCATTGAGATGTAACAAGAATAAAATAATAAAAAATTTAAAAAAAGAAAATATCTCAATGGATGTAGGCATCTGGCTTTCATCACTGAAATTCTTGACAATTAATGTTGACTTACCCTGTTATTTCATAGAAAGGATGAAAAAAGTATCTGAGAAATTATTTTATTAGGGTGTGTTGAGAAATTCTGTTATGTTGTAATTAGAATTTCATACAATATGGTTTTTCCAATAATATTACTACATATATTCGTATGTAATATTGTAAAAGAAGACCACTTTTAAGAACAAATAGTATAAAATAAATGTATAACAAATTTTATATATTTATGATGTTTATAAATAATGATAAAATACTTAATCAAGGTTTCAGATAATGCCTGGATACATTTAATAGACGGTGCTTTTTCAATATGTGCTCAGTCAGGCAAGATAAGTGGCTAAACAGATTTCTCTGGCCCATGCTATCAGGAACGGCATTCATAGCAAGGAAGACTTTTCATAGGAGGAATAGATGAATTCTGTCATTATACAATTACTCAGTGACTATTGAAACATCCAATAGAATGATGGCAAAGAAAATGAGGTATGAAAGGAAGGTTTATTTCATTGAGAAATTTTCTCCATCTTCCAGATGCTAAGAGGTAATTCCAGCACTCAGGTATTTCCTGAGGTAAAGGGACTCAAAAGTAGTAGTAAAATGTGAGGGTAAGTACTTGGTTAAGTGTTCCCCACTTATAAAAGAGGATGGTTTAAGCACAAACAATTTAAAAGATAAGTGTATTACAGAAGATTTGTTTTGCCTCACTTTTATAAAAAAATAGATAAATAATTTCAGAGATTTAAGTTTTGTTTTTAAATTTTGTCTACAGTATAGTTATATCATTTCTCCTCTCCTTGCTCTCTACACTCCCCAAGGATAAGACACTTGCTTACTGACACACATATTAAAACTCACATTCTCCTCTTTTTTACTTATGGTGTTTATGTACACAAATGAAAACATCAACTTTTAAGTATAGTTTTTCAGTGATGCCAACATGCACAGGATTCTAGGCTGATTTCTTGGTATTCCGTAAATTATCAGGGGCTCAATCCTATGAAAGACTAATTTTATCTTTTCAACTGTCATTAATTCCCGAAGCTCTTCATCTAGGGGTAGAGACTCTTCTATCTCAACTTTAAATGAAAGTTTAGTGTACAAAATGTTCCATAACAATTTCACAAGGACTAAAATCAAGCACTTGATGACAAGTCAGTATAACAAACAGATATTGTCTTGTAACAGTTTGAGTCAATAGGATTCAGAATGGTGAGAAAAACAAAGGCTGTTTGAGCACAATGAGAGCTGGCCATATATCATAGTTAGTCACAATGTGGAGGACAAAGGGGAAGTAGGACAAGATTATAAGACCTCATAGCTCTCCACTGACATTCCTGAAAACTCCTCACCCCAACGTTCTGAAATCTTTCAAATCAACATCCTTAGGAGATAGGGAGATGACTCAGTCATTAAAATGTGGCCACCATAAGCATAAAAATATTAGTTTCTTTACATAGAACTTTGGCGAAATCCAAGAAAAATGGAATTTGCCTGTAAACAGCATTGGTGCTGGCAGAGATGAATATATCCATCAAGCTCTTAGCCTACCCTAGAGGAATCAATGCATTTCAGGTTCAGTGGGAGAATTTATTTATTTATTTATTTATTTATTTAGAGAGTAATTAAGGAAACACAAACATCTACATTTTACATCCACATGAAAGTTCACACATGTGCTCACACTTACACTAAAGAATACATACATCACATGCTACATAATACACATAAAACAAAACAGAACAGAACAGAACTTTATTGACTTGACTGGGGATATAGTGATAAAGATAAGTATATGAAGAAATTTGACATTCAATTCACAACAATTATACATACACACACACACATATATATATATATATATGTATATATTTTTGTGACTTCATGTTTCTTATAAATAAAAAGAACAGGGTTCTAACAAATATACAGAACATAAAGCTAGAAAAAGTGCACAACTTAATTAGACATGAAGCTGAACTCCAAAAATGTTGGCTAATGAGGAATGCCTCCATACTTCCTCCATATATAATGTCTTAGTGTTCTTACCTATTAAAATGGTGTTTATTATAGTTCCCAATTCTCAGTTATTATTAAGATTTGGTGTGTTAGTAGGACAACCTAGAAATTATTACATAGAATACAGATAGTTTCCACTCCACATTTTCCATGTTTTCTGGTATGAAACATAATACAATTAATTAATGACACAATATAGATGATTATAATTATGTGCTAGGTTTGAATGTTAACAAGGTAACATGTAGTTTTGTTATATGATATAATTACCATGATTGGCATTCTATAAGTTCTATGAAGAGGAAAGATTTTGTAGTCATTGGAATTAGAATTTACCCCATAAGCTTTGCCATTTATTCACTTGTTTTCCAGTTGTAAGTGCTGTTTGATGAGGTCTAGAAGACAAGAACTTCATTGAAGAAATCACTAGGGACAGATTTTAAGACTTCAATGTCTTGCTCCAGTCCCACTTTTCCTTCTCTACTTTTTTCTCTTATTGTAAATCGGTTGCCAGGTAACAATGAAAACAATTATGGCACTTACACAAAATCTAAGCTCTCAAAAGTTCTCGTTTAAATGAAGATGAATCAGGTGAGCAGATTAAGCCAAGTAACTCAAAATTGTAGACCTGGTATTTTTGGACTGTAAAATATCATGTCTGCTTAAAAGAAGTAAAAAGGCAAATAAAATAATAGCACAAGAGGTACAAGAGGTCAGACAGAGGCTTGGAAAGGGCTGGTACACAAAATCAACATGGTAACATTGTCTTTCAATAGACAGCCTTGAGAGTATAAATATGTGAACAAAATCGCAAGTAAGAACAGTCTGAAGCATACACGAGAAAATTATGGTAATGTAAAATGATGACTAGGGTCATCAGAATGTACAGAATGAACACATAGAAAATCCATCTTCAGGAAGTAAAAAAGGAGCTTTGCCTGTCATTATGCCCACATCTCTAGATCCCCAAGAACAACCCGGAATCAGAAGCTATATTCAAAAGCTTGAGCATGAAGGACCTGGAACATCACCAAAGCAGTGGATCAGTAGCAAGAGCCTTGACCATTTACTCTGGTTACATCATGAAATGGAAGTTTTCAGTTGGGAAATTACAGGATTGGTTGGCATTTCTCAAGGTTGAGTTTGCACTAGTGGAGTGTTGATAGTAGATAATTTCCTGCTGATCTTTAATTGTCTCAGACCTAGGGTGGTTACTTTCCTGGAACAGTTTGTGGTTTTTCCAGCAACAATGCATAGGGACTGGCACATGATGGTGCCTGGTGATAAATGGCATCCAGTGAACTATAGCTATTTGCCTGTACTTTCCAAATGTAACTTTAATATATGTAATAACAGTGTATATGCTCACTTTGACCAGTGAGAAATCTGAGAGGCTGCAGCCTTCTGGCCGAGTCTGGCAAGTATTTATGAAGACATTGGTAGGGCTTCAGACTGTATAGTAACAGCTCTGTGCTAACTTACATTCTCTATTTGATCTTCTGTTTTTCATTATAATGTTCAACGTCATATAAAAGTCTCACTGACTGCCCCAGTGCTGTCCTAATATCAGTTTTGATCAATCTCAAGGAACTCTGAATTAGGTATTTGGAAGTAGCTGAAAGAAGACAGGAAGAAACAAGCAACTAGGAAAGAAGGAAGGAAAAGCAGAAGAGAGAAAAGGAATGAAGGATTCTATTTGAATTGATGCATAATTTGGGAGATAAACATTTATTAGTGCTCTGCCTTTTGTTTCTCAATTTTCTCTTGTGTAAAGCACATTTGAAAATATCCAGAGCACTTTTCTGTTAAAGTGCTATATTTTCCTACTGCATTGCAAACTTTCCATATGTATTTCAAATCTACATAGGCCACATTTTGGTACTTTATATATTATATTATTAGGATGATTATCTTCCTTATCCTATTTATTTCATGTGCTTTTTGCAAGAAAAAACTGTTTTAAGAATGAATTTTAATGCTATTTATAATTAAGGTATAGTTACATCCTTCTCCCATTCTCTTTCCTCTCTACAATATTTTCATGCCAGCCCAAAGTCTCTTTCAAATTCATGCCTTTTAAATAATTTAAATTTAAATAAATTAAATTTTAGGTTATTTTATATATATATATATATTTTATATATATATATATATAAAATGACAACAGCAATGGACATGATGTTACAAATATACAAATAAGGCATTCTGAATGTCATGTCTGGTGAGATGTGGACATAGCAGCTACCCGGAAAGGAAGACAGTGATATACAGTGGCACAGTACTCTGGGTCTCCCTTACAAAGGAACAATTTTATTTTTTATTTTAATTTTTGTGTAGCTTGTTGTTAAAGATAGCACAGCAGTACAACTTCAGCAAACAGTGTGGCTTTTCTCTCTGAGTTCTTCCTTCCACACTTCCTTGTCTTGGTGGTCTTGTTTTATTCCAGAAGTCATTCCTCCTAGCCATTAACTTTTGCTTGCAGATTTCCTTAGTCATATGACACAATTGAGGTCAGTTTTTGTTCCTGATAAAGAAAATTCAGAGCATCTTAACAAGACATCAGATATAGAAATGATTCATGCTGACAAGTTGGTGTTAGTAACTCTTAAGTGTGTTTATCCCTGAGGAAGATGACTTCTCCATCAGTCTTTCCATACTTACTTTCTAGAGCTATGTCCTATAACATCCATGATGTATCCATGAATTTTGTCATGTGTGTTGATGTCATTGTTCAGATTATTTTAAGGCAGCCATATTATTGAGGATCCATAGTGTAGCTTTCCAGTCATTTTTAGGAGACACAATCTCAGATGAGGTTTCTTTTCATCCCTTGACTTTTTAAATCATTCTTCTTCCTTTAACGTTTTTAAGCCTTATGTTTAGAAGTTGTGTTGTAGAAATAACGATTGGAGCTGGCATCTCACCATCAGTTTTTCTTTGAATCTTGATCAATTTTGTTTTTCTGCAATGGTCTTTGCTGAAAAAAGAAATTTCTTTTATGAGGGTATAAGTGTTTATTATAGTTAGAAATTATGCAGTTATTGTAAAGTGCGAATATGAAATTCTTTTCTAAGTTCAAGATCCATGAACTCCCTAGCCCTGAGTGTTTGGATAAGTTTCCCATATTAGATATTATTTTTTTCCTGATGAGCATGTATTAAGTCAAATTAGAGAGATGATTGTTATCCCCAAAATATGAGTACCACTATTGCATTCTTGTGTATGGCTTGTCAAACTTGTCATTATTATGCTTCATAGAAATCACAGCCGTGTGGACCATGGTTGAGGCTCTTTCTTGGCATCTTGCATTGTATTGCCCCATACTGTGAAACTGCAGTAATGAGAAAGTGTTAGGTGAGATAGAACTCAGATTCCCTAATCCCTATGTCCTAACTGTATGATGTCTTCAGGAATAGGCTCTTACCTTTAACTTCTGGTAGGTACAAAGGACCACAGCAATAAAATATATTGTTTTGGGGAAGTTCTTGGACTACTCTGACCAATAACACAAAAGAGTTTTATAGGTTTTTTTTTATAGTTTTATAGGTTTTTTTTTTTTATAGTTTTATAGTTTTTTCTAGTCCTGGAATTTTTGTTAGACAGTCTAAGGGTCTTTGGGGAAACGTTGTCAGCCCAAGTTGTATATCGTCAATTACAGATGTATTTCGACACTATACTCTCAAATAAATTATCTAATGTTTTATAAATTAAAATAATACGATTACTAGTCGACTATTAAAGTAGTTTTAGACATACTCTTTTTCTATTGACCTTCCATACTTAAGGATTCTTCATCTTTCCATTGTATCACTTGTTTCCTTTTCTTGCCCTTTATAGCACTCCTTACCTACCACAGTATAGCTTTTAAATTTCAATATTTTCTCAGTAACTTACAGAGCTAGTCATTTAATTTCTGAACTATTGTATTATTTCCTAACTTTAATTCACAAATATTTTCTTTTTAGTCTTCCTTTTATTCATCATTATTTCTTTTAAACATTCACCTTCACCATTTCATTAGCTATTGTAAATGTGTAAATGTGAAGCCCTCCTTGTCATAATGAAGCTAAGAGTGAATATGAGAGCTTGGGAGGGCCTTTATCTTATGTGTGAATAGTGTCACCACACAAAACAGACATCCTCTAATGAGAACTGTGGAAAGA
The DNA here is from genome assembly GCA_907164505.1 of Acomys kempi. Lineage (NCBI taxonomy): Eukaryota > Metazoa > Chordata > Mammalia > Rodentia > Muridae > Acomys > Acomys kempi. The sequence goes on from OU015360.1 coordinate 59,258,242, forward strand.
CTGTAAGCTTCTTTTAAAGTTCTTTGCCTATCATGTTTTCAAACACTGATTGACTTCGGTGTAATGTATTTCATTGTGGGTGAAACTGACATTTATTTCTGCCAATATTATTTAATTTTATATAATAGTTTTAACAGATATTAATCATCTCATTATCCTCATTATTTATCTCAATAAGTATCATCCATAAACATAGCTGTAATCCCAGTGAAGAAAAGTGACTTATGTATAGTGCTGTCATAGTAAAACCAATACTTTTATTCTCTTATTTTTAATTCATATTTTGAATTTTACTTTGGCAATTATTGTTCCCATATTATTATTACCTTATAATTCAAGGTCTGCTTTAATGAGAATATTTTATGGGAACATATTTTATAAACTAAGAAAATTATGATGATCTTAACAGGAAGAAGTGTTCTTCCTTTTTGTTTTATCAGATACTAAAACAATATATTTAATTCTTATTCATAACTAAGAATATGCAGTTCATGCTTTTTATTTTTAACACATTTCTCTGAGAATGTCTACTTGTGGGTGACTATAGTTGGCTTCTAATATTGATCATAATAATTAGCATTTATATAATTAAGAAATAAATTATAAAATTACTTTCTCTTACTTTAGGTGGTAAGCGTCTAAGTAAACATAAGTTATGTAAAAGTAAAGTAAATTTGTGTTGTTGATTGAAGTGTGCAATTTTTAGCATAAAGTTTGCTATATAATTTCAAAGAAGTAAAACTGATGTTTTTTAGACTGACTTTGATAAAAGATCAAAGCCCATAGACATTCTTCCCAGGATAGCTACTTGTGTTACAGTCTACAATCTTCTGGTATATTCATGGTAGTGGCCATGCATCTTCTGGAAAAAGGGCACAAGTATAAAGCAGATACATATCCTTATGTGAAGGCCTGAGGAGTTGGGTTGGCACATGTCAAAGTCCTGTGTGGATATGCCTGTGAAATATCTGATTTTTTTATGAGGAGATTCTTGCTTTGTTTTTGCTATGAGTTTGCATTTTTGGTTTGTTGGTTGGAGTTCTTATTTTTACATTGTCTGTGACAAAATCAGAAAAATAAAACCAAGACTGTGATTCATTTTTTATTGTTTTTGAGGATTGTGGCAATGGAGCTATGACTCTGCTTGTAATAATGATGGTGTGGTTGAGTCAACACAAGTACTTTGACTACATCAGCTAAAATCTGGAGGTTTTCTCCTGATATGAACTTGGTTATAATAATTTGCCCACCCATCTCTTCTAAGTAACATATAGATTATCATCAAAAGTTTAGGAAACTCTTATTGGATGGTTGCTTGCAAGACTTAGTAGGAACATTCAGGAGTGAGCAAAGAAAATATGAGGTATTGACTCAGGTTACTAAATTATCAAAATCTGTAGGCAGTAGAAATTTATATCTCCTCACTAGGATGAGGGGAGATGATAGATGTCAATAATTAAATTAACATTTCCTGTGTATGTTGTCTACAACCTCCTTATACTATAAGAATAAATGTGGCCTACCAGGGTAACTTGGTTATTATGTATCAGTACTCTGTGTTAGATATTAACTTTTTGCTGAAGCTATGGTTCCTTTTCTTTTTTTTTCTTTTTGAAATTTTAATTTTATTTTTTTATTGTCTATTCAGAATTCATTCCAAATGTTCATATTTTCCCATTCCCACTCTCCATCCTCTTCTTCACTGTTCTCCTCCTCTAGACCTCTCATTTGAAGAGCTTGCTACATCTTCCTCTGTGGACCCAATAGGCCTCTCCACCAAGTTGATGTAATCATATAGGGGGCACCAGAGTTCATGTCAGAGGTAGTCCTGACACCCCCACAACCTTGGAGAATGTCTGTCCTTTGGCTATATCTGAACAGGGCATCTATTTTTACTGCATACATTGTCTTTGGGTGGAAACACAGTTTATGCAGGTCCCTTGAATCTAGGTCCACTGGCCTTAATGTCTCTTTATGGGACTCTGAAACCTCTGGGTCCTTCCACCCTTCCAATTCTACCACACCACTCTCAGCATTCCACACAGCGTTGGGCATCAAGTTCCTGCACATATCTTGGTCTCCCACTGTGTAGAGTCTCTCAGAGGACACCTATGTTGGGCTAGTATCCATTTATATGTAAGTATATGCCGTTCATATTTTATTGGGTCTGGGTTACTTCACTCAGGACGGTCACATCCAGTTTCATTCATTTGTCTGCAAATTTCAATATTTCCTCAGTTTTAGTAGCTGAGTAGTATTCCACTGACTAAATATACCACAGTTTCTTAATCCATTCTTCATTTGAGGGACATCTAGGTTTCTTCCAGATTGACTGTTATGAATATATCTGCTATGGATAGAGTGGGGCATCTTTCAGGTATATTCCCAGAAGTGGTTTGGTAGGGTCTTACAGTAGGCCTATGACCAATTTTCTGAGAAAGGCAGAATTATTTCCAAAGTGGTTGTACAAGTTTGCCATCAAAGCAGAAATGAAGTAGAGTTACCTTTTCTTCACATCTTCCATTGAATGTGTTGTCATTTGAATTTTGGTTGTACAAGTTTGCCATCAAAGCAGAAATGAAGTAGAGTTACCTTTTCTTCACATCTTCCATTGAATGTGTTGTCATTTGAATTTTTGATCTTAGCCATTCTCATAGTTATAAGATGGAATTTCAGAGCTATGTTGATTTGATTTCCCTTATCAATAAGGACATTGTACATTTATTTAGGTGTTTCTAAGCCATTCAGCGCTCTCATGTTGGGAATTTTCTGTTTAGCTCTTTATACCATTTTTTAATTGGACTACTTGGTTTGGTGGTGTTTAACTTCCCTAGTTTTTTAAAAAATATATTTTGGATATTATCCCTTTGTTTGATGTAGGTTGGTGAAGATCTTCTCAATCTGTAAGCTTTATTTTGTTCTGTTGATAATATCCTTTGCCTTAAAGAAGTTTTTCAGTTTCATGAGGTCCCATTTTTTAATTGTTGACCTTACAGCCTTAGTTATTGGGGTTTGGTTTGGGAAGTTTTCTCTTGTGCCAATGAGTTTTAGGCTCTTTCCCATTTTTTCTTCTAAAAGATTTAGTGTATCTTGTTTTTTGTTGAGGTCTTTAATCAACTTGGATTTTAGCTTTGTATAGAGTGATAAATATGGATCATTTCCATTGTTATACATGTAGAAATCTAGTTAGATCAGCACTATTTGTTGAATATCCTCTCTTTTTTCCATTGGACTTGGGTTCTTTGTCAAAAATCAAGTGCTACTTGCTGTGTGTGGTTATTTATGGGCATTTGATTATATTCCATTGAACAATCAGTCTACTTCTATGCGAGTGTGATGCTTTAAAAAATTTACTGTTGCTCTATAGTTTGGCTTGAGATAAGGGATAGAGATTCCTCTAAAAAACCTTATATTGTACAAGATTGCTTTAGGTATTCTGTATTTTTCTCCATATCAAGTTGTGAATTGTTCTTTCAATATCTGAAAACAATTGTCTATGTTTTTTTTTAAAACAAGGACTGCATTGAATCTGTTGATTGCTTTTGGTAAGATGGCCATTTTTACTATTTTGATCCTCCTGATCCATGAGGATAGTGGATGTTTCCATTTATATCTTCTTCAATTTCTTTCTTCAGAGACTTGAAGTGTTTTTTTTTTTCATAGAAATCTTTCACTTGCTTGGCTAGAGTTACACCAGGATAATTTATATTATTTGTGGCTATTGTGAAAGCTATTGTTTCCCTAATTTCTTTCTCAGTCCATTTGTAACTTGTATACAGGAGGGCTACTGAGATTTCTAAAAAATTTATATTGTATTCCCCCCTTAAATTTGCTAAATATGTTTATTAGCTTTAAGAGTTATGAGGTGGAACTTTTGGGGTCACTAATGTATACTATCATATCATCTAGGAATAGTGATACTTTGCCTTCTTCATTTCCTTTGTGGTTGCCCTGAACCTCCTTTTGTTGTTTTATTGTTCTAGCTAGGACTTCAAGTACAATATTGAAGAGATAGTTAGGGGGCAGTCTTTTCTAGTCCCCAACTTTACTAGAATTTCTTTGAGTTTCTCTCCATTTAATTTGACCTTGGCTATTGTATAGTAGTATATAGCCTTTATTATGTTTATTTAGGTCTGTCATGTATATCCTTAATCTCTCTTGGTCTTTTAACATGAAAGTGTGTTGGATTTTGTAAAGTGTTTTTTTGGCATCTAAAGAGATGATCATATGTTTTTTAATCTTTCAGTTTGTTTATATGGTAGATTACCATGATAGATTTCCATATATTGAACCACTGCTGCAAGCCTGGGATGAATCGTCATAGGATATGATATTTTTATTTGTTCTTGGATATGGCTTCTGAATGTTTTTTTATTTTTTATTTTTGTATCAATTTTCGTAAGATAAATTGTCCTGAAATTCTCTCTCTCTCTCTCTCTCTCTCTCTCTCTCTCTCTCTCTCTCTCTCTCTCTCTCCTGTGTGTGTGTGTGTGTGTGTGTGTGTGTGTGTGTGTGTGTGTGTGTGATTTAACTATCAAAGTGACTGTGGACTCATAGAATGAGTTTGGTAACTTCTTTCCATTTCTATTCTGTGGAATCCTTTCAAAAGTATTGGTATTAGCTCTTCTTGAAAAGTCTTATAGAATTGTGCCTTGAAACCATCTGTCCTTGGACATTTTGTTTGTTTGTTTGTTAGGGAGATATTTGATGACTGATTTTATTTCTGCAGGAGGCATGGGATTATTTAATTTGTTTATCTAAACTTCTTTCAATCTGGTAAGTGGAATCTATCTAGAAAACTGTCCATTTCATTTACATTTTCAAATTTTGTTGCATAGAGGCTTTACATGTAACATCTAATTTTTCCTTGGAATTCCTTAGTGCCTGTTGTTATGTCTCATTTTTAATTTCTAATTTTTCTGAATTGGATAGTGTTTCTCTGCCTTTTAGTTAGTTTGGCTAAGAGTTTGTCTGTCTTGTGGATTTTTTTTCAAAGAACAAGATCTTTGTTTTGTTAATTATTTCAATTGTTCTTTTTCTTTCTAAATTATTGCTTTCAGCCCTGAGTTAGATTATTTCAAGACATCTATTCCTCTTGTGTATGTCTCCTTCTTTTATTCTAGAGTTTCCAGATATGCCATTTAGTTGTTTGTTTGAGATGTTCCCAATCTCTTTATGAAGGCACTTAGTGCTATAAACATTCCTCTTAGGTATATTGTACCTTCATTTTCATTAAATTTTAGGAAGTTCCTAATTTCTTCATTTTTTCTTTGACCCAGTTATCATTGAGTAGAGAGTTGTTCAGTTTCCAAATGTGTGTAGGCTTTGTGTTATTTCTGTGTTGTTGAAGTCCAGCTTTAATCCAATATGCTCTGCTAAGATACAAAATATTATGTCATTCTTCTTGCATCTGTTGAGGCTTGCTTTGTGATCTACTATATGGTGAATTTTTAAGACATTTCCATGAGGTACTGAGAAGAAGGTATAAACCTTTGATTTTTGGTGAAAAGTTCTATAGATATATATTATGTCCTTTTTCTTGATATAGTTCATGGGTTAGTAGGAAACTTGATTGAGGAGAAGAAAAAGAAAAAGTAGAATTGGCACATTATTTTTAGATTAGGAAGTTCTTAAAATAAACTGTACAAGTGAAAGTCAGAAAATGAATATAAAATCCTGCTCAGCTGTGAAAAATAGATATATAAATAAAAGTGGCTTGAGTTCTCAGTGCCAGAGTTTGTGAACTGTGTGAGAGACATAAGTATAAGTTGTGGATGCTTTGTTGAAGAAAGTTCCAGAGAGGTGCAACTGTCCAGCATGATCTCTAGACATACAGAACAGCTATTGAGGCTTTGCTTGATAAAGTGGCTGATCACCACTGCCTTTAAATATTATGTATGTATGGTCCAGGTGTAATTTTGTCTAAACATTACTTTGAAATTTATTTTTTCTCCTAAATTGTCTTTATCTTTATTTCTCAGTCCTAATTAAATTTAAATTTGAAAACAGTTTCCCACAGAGAATGTTGAAAGAGAGCATTCTGACAAAAGGCTTGAGTCAATTAATCTTGGCCCTGGTTGTTGTGTGTAGTCAGGAAGAATTTGCTTGACAGAAAGTTAGGAACTTGACACAACAGTATCTAGCATAACTGTTGGTTTGTGACTAGAAGTAAGTCAAATCTTTTGTGTTGAACATTTATTTCTAGCTATATTGCTATGACAATCATCTAAACACAATGGCTTTATCCCATGGAAATTTGTCTTTGTACTTTCCTTACTATTGTTTAACAAATAATCAAGTCATGCTTTCCATTCACTGGAAATTGAATTATTTTTGCTATATGCTTTATTGTAGATTATACCCAGCATTTTGTTTTTCTTTGTTAGATTATTTTCCTATGTTGATTTTTAAAGGCTCTATTAATTGTAAAGGATAAGAAAATCATAATTCAATCTGTAATGAAGAAATTGAACTTCAATTTAAATAAAGTACTGCTGTTGACCCAAGGGAGACTGAAAATTTAGCAACTAAGAAAGACAAGGAAAGCAGAGGGAAAAAATTCTGCGAAACAAGACCTTTCTGTTTTGACCCCATATGCCTATGTCTCAATATTTCTTTTCTCTGATGTTCCTCAACCTTTCATCAGCATCTAGTTCCTTTAGCTAGTTGGTCGCTAACAGGTGGTTTCCCTTAACCAGTTGTTCACCACCTGCTCAATATTCTTATCTTGGTAGCACCAAGACTTTCTCTTTACTAGTTACTGAAGCTAGTATCTGGGAGAACTGCAACTAGTGGCCCAAGTCTTCTTTTGACAATTTCATACATACTTATTTCGGTTTTCAGTACCCTTACCCCTTTATCCACAACCCTTGCTGTGTTGGACTTTGGCATACATCAGCATATCAGGCACTTTGACTAATTTACCTAGCTATTTTGAAATGGGTTCATTGTTCACTTTAATTCTTGAAATATTGAAACCAATAATATTGATCAGTGATCTTGATCTCATTTTTTTTTCTCTCAGGGAAATTAACACTTCCCACTTTATAACGTGCATTTTTAGTCTTAACTTCATGTAATGTGGGTTTCTTTTTTCATATGATGGGCCTGCTTCATTTTTGAGTTTATTTTCTGGTAGTTCTACCAAAATTTTTGTTTGTTTTCAATATTAGAACTATTAATCTCCTATAGTTCATGAATATTAAAATCCAGATGCTGTAGTGCAGATATATAAAGGGTATTTGTAATTATTTAAGTGTTTTCAAGAAAAACACATGATTTTCTGTTTGTATAATACCCCAATATTTCCCACTTCTCTTTTCTTCCATTCATTTTTCCTGATGAATGATTGTTTAAACTAATGTACATCTTATTAAAGGAACAGTTTTGATATTGGTAATCCTGGAAAACATTCAGCTTTACATGGCTGTATGATGATCCTGGTTACCAAAATATTATTTCCTAGTACCTCTGCCTTTCTAATTATTTTATGCCTATTAGAATGTTTTCCACATAATTATGCCAATCTCATACAATTCAAATACTATCTTAACATTCTAATTGCAAATTTATCAATATCCTTTATTCTTCTCTCATCAGTTTCTATAAAGCTTACTATGAGTACATTATTTTAACGTCAGTGTTATAGTCGGATAACAAGTCTCTGGGCTGAGCATGTAAAAGCTCAACATATTTCCTAAAGCTAAACTATCAGTAAAGAACTTTTTATAAATTATATCTTCATACATTTAAAGCTGAATTTAATCATACCCAGAATACATGAAGATGTAAATATCAGCAACCAAGAAATAAAATTTACAAAAGAGTTAAAAATAACATTCCCCAAGCAGAGTTTATTTCTTCTAAGAAGGTTTTCTGTGAATTCACTTTGATTTTTGTGTTTGCCTCCCTCTCTCTCTCTCTCTCCATTATTTTCCCTTTTATTTGGTTGTTTATGACATTGACACACTGGTTAGATAAATGTGTTGTTAAGACTTTCTTGACCAAATTATTTATTTAGAAGTGTGTCATAAGCCTAAATATTTAGATTCTCACTCTCCCTTCTATTATCCAAGCCTATGTTTATTATTTAGAAAATGGGCCAATAAAGAGGACCACCTGTGTTAACAGACAGACTGAATATCTGTTTCATGACATACCATGATAATCTGAGCCAGAGAAATCAACAATCAATATTTATAAAAATTGGAAGTCATTTCTGATGTTCTTGAAGTTCATGAGTTCCAAGAACCACAGTTGGAATATATGGCACATTCCTTGCTATTTATCTCAGCTCCACTGGAGTGTTTTTTTGGCATCCTAAGGAGAACATATGCCACTCTCTCCTTTTTATCTTTTCATTAATAAATATCTTGAAGGACGCTTCTTTTACATTAGTCCAGAATAAGACACATGGCAATGATTTCCAAGCACAAGAGCAGTGTCTTCTAATTCTACAGATCAACAAGGACAGTGGTCAGTTAATCATAACTATACTCTTTTACTCAGCCATTAAGCTACAGCTACATAGGCAGGTTATAGATACTGACTTCAGTTCAAAAGAGTCTTAAATGATAGACTCTCCCAAAATACCTGTTTTTGATGTAAGTCATAAGAGAAAAAAATTCTGTTTTGTTTCATTTTGAAACACATGTCCACTTTGCTGTACTGGATCTTTTTAGGCTGACTGAATTCTTACCTCCATTTAATTGAAACCTAATATACAGTTGTGAGCTAAGGGTTTCTTTTCTTCTTCTATTAATCCAATGCTTTTTTCAACTATTTCATTTATGTTTGTACTACTAAAGATTGACAATATAGAATGAGTAGAAAGAGACAATAGAAGTGAAAGACATTTGGCTGAAAGTAGGAATACAATTTCATGCTCATGGAGGGAGGCTAGCATGCTTAAAAGGGAGAGGAGACTGGATTAATTAATATTTACAAACACTTATGGCAACTGAATTTTTAAACTATACACAGAAGACGCAAATCTTATATAATTCAAATGAATTTATTTAAATAAAGCATTTGTAAGTAGTCATTTTTGCTGAAGAAATGACATATAGATATGATTTTAGTAGTCATTATTCACTTCAACTCATTGACTAATGTGATATTGTAGTTTCTTCCAAAGGTATCTGTGTAAATACTTTCAGGAGCATATAGATGTTAATAAGGCCTGGCAGGATGACTACAGGTTAAAAGAAACTGTATTCCAAAAATCTGGAAGAAACTGAAAAGTTTTAACCATACACATAGTAAATGTCCAAGGACGTAGATAGTATTAAATGGACTTAAATTTAACAAGTGCATACGTAACAGAAACATTGCATGGTATTGCATAATAAGTACAATTATGAGTTCAAACAAACTTAAGAGAAAAATAAAAATATAAAAAATCAGTATATGTGGTATTCCTTAATAGACTTTAAGAATAAGGATATGCAATTGATTGTACATTAGCCAGGAATCTTGAAGGCATAAGTTCCCTTTCCATGAAGAAATAAAATGTCTACCATAGAAATAAACTACTGGAGTTGCTGGGTATATGAATCTTCTTTTCACAGACGCTGATTAAAAAATGAGGATAGAAAATTTGTATCTTAAATCAAAAAGCAGGCCAGAACATGGTACAAGCTCAGTGAGAGAGGAACAGACAGAAATAGATCTCCTTGGAATATACCCAGACGATGCTCCAGCACACAACAAGAAAATTTGCTCAACCATGTTCAGAGCAGCCTTATTCATAATAGCCAGAACATGGAAACACCCTAAGTGTCCATCAATAGAAGAATGGATAAAGAAACTGTGGTACATATTCACTATGGAATACTATTCAGCTATGAAAAACAAGGAATTCCTGAAATTTGTGGATAAATGGATTGAGCTAGAAATGATCATAATGAGTGAGTTAACCCAGAAGCATAAAGACTCAAATGGTATATACTCACTTATATCTGCATATTAGCCCAAGGGGCATGTCCCACGAAAGCCTTCACTTACCAGGAAACTGAGACAGAGGGGAGGAAATTCTAGTGGGACTCTAGATGAGAGAAGCATGGGAGAATGGCAAAGTAGAAGGATCCAGAGGGTCCTAGAAACCTACAAGTAGAACATGATGATAGGCAGATTTGGGCACAGGGGTCCCGCTCAAACTAATGCACCAGCCAAGGACAATACAGGCTATAAACCTTAAACCCCTACCCAGATCTAGACAATGGACAGAACACTCTCCACAGTAGAGTGGAGAGTGGGATATTACTTTCTCACATACTCTGGTGCCTCACCTTTGATCATGTCCCCTGGAGGGGGAGGCATGGTGGCACTCAGAGGAAGGACAGCAGGTTACCAAGAAGAGACTTGATACACTATGAGCATATACAGGGGGAGGTAATCCCCCTCAGGAACAGTCATAGGCCAGGGGAATAAGGGGAAATTGGGAGGGAGGAAAGAATGGGAGGATACAAGGGATGGGATAACCATTGAGATGTAACAAGAATAAAATAATAAAGGGGAAAAAAAGTTAAAAAAAAAAAGAAATAGATCTCATTATATTTTTTACATTTGCACAGTCAATGTGTCCTGTCCTCCAAGCTGTTGGGCAAGAAGATTTAACAGGCATTTTGATTCAATGAAAATAATAGCAAGACAAATGCCCAGTGCTGCTATACACTCCTTCGGCTTGAATTAACTACTTTTATTTCTGTAGAAATTTTTTTACTTTAAATTTTGTGGTTCATCAGCTTTGGGAAGCATTCTCAATAAGAATAAAATCTTTTCTGTCTTCACCTAGTTTTTATAGTTTTATGACAAACAATGATAATTCTTTCAAAACAGATGAAAGATAACAATCAAGTAAAAGTAACTTATCTGAATGGTACTTCGTTCACAGATTCCCCACTTCAGCTCTGTAAAGCTTACACTAGAAGAAAGCTAGGATAAGACTTCAGTCTATGTTTTTAATGCCATAGGTCTTAACATCTTAGATTTCTTGTAAGAGATAAACATATCAATTGTGCAAGGTTTTCCTCATATTCTGCCTTTTATTCTGTGTGCCCTAGTGGTAATCTTAGGTGATGATTGAAGAATTCCATACCTAGGGATTGCTAAAAATCAACCAATTTAGAATGAATATAGATTTGCATAAAACTAATAGCTTTGAACAGCCGATTCAGGATAAAAATTGTTTTAGACATTTTGATATAAATTTAGACTGGTACAGAGGGTCATAGGCTCACAGCACCTGGCCCCATTTGCCTACTCAAATTCGACTCCCATATTGCAGAAATACATGGCTATAGAATTTACATATCAGACTCTTCTAGCCTCCCCAAGACAATTCCAGGATACCAAAGGCATGATCCCAGACTCTGGTCCATTGTTCTACTTGCCCTAGATGGTGGCATCTAGCAGAGTCTCAGTACCAGAAGCAGTGTCTACTGGCTGAGCAAGCCACTAGATGGCTGATTCCAAAACAGCAGTATCTGTTTTTGTTTCCCAGAGAGAGAGGAGATAATCCCATCTCCTAGATAATATAGCATCACCCTCAGTCCTCCCAGCTACTCCTGACATCCTGATGGTGACTCCAGATCTCATAGACATGCAGATACAGCCTACAACTACTACTTGATGTCTCGAGAAGACCTACAGACCATGAGTCCTCACAGCTTCTGTTTTCTTTTGAGACCTGCTAGGCCTCAGGATCAGGCATTCTAGAAAATCCCACTATAATTCCCTGCATGTGTTTGTATTTGTGACACAGCAACCTGAGGAAAACATCAGACATAAGCTGAGATCCTACATCCTATCCACAACCACACCCATCATCCTGAGGAGGGCTGCTCCAGGAACATAAAGCCCCCTACCTAGGGCATCCTCACAATCTGCAGGGTACCAGGAAAAAAACAGCCTATTCCAATGACAACCAGATGGCTAAATGTCTGCTTAAAAATACAATCTGCAAAGGCTGAGGCAATATGATACCTCCAGAAAACAAATATTCCACTGCAAACATCCCTGAAAACCCTAACAAGACTTAAACACAAGAAAAAACCTGAAATTTAGGCTTTTTAAAGAAGATAGAAGCATTTGAAGAGGAAATAAATAAGTCCTTTAAAGAAATCCAGAATATACAACAAAGCAAATAGAGCCCCTTAAAGAGCAAATGAATAAATCACTTAAAGAAGTACAGGAACGTAGAAACAAACAAGTGGAGGAAATGAGTAAAAGGTTCAAGACAGTCAAACAGAAATAGAAACAAGAACAAAAAACAGAGGAAACCTAGGGCATGGAAACTTAAGGCAGAAAACAAGAACTACGATGATAAACATCACCAGGAAAATTCAAGAGATGGAGGAACGAACCTCAGATGTACAGAATACAATTGAAGAAATTGATAAATATCTCAAAGAACATGTTAAATCTAAGAATTTCCTGACATAAAACATCAAAGATAGCAAGGATGCTATGAAAAAATGAAACCTAAGAATAATAAAAATAGAAGAAAGAGAAGATTCACAGCTCATAGGCTCAGGAAATATTTTCAACAAAATCGGAGAAGAAAATTTTTCCAACCAAAAGAAAGAGAAGCCTATAAACATTCCATAGACCTACAAAATACAAATATCTCTCAACTTCAATGGTCTCAACTCTCCAATAAAAGACACAGGCCAACAGGATGGATGCATAAGTGGCACCTAACATTTGGCTGCATATAAGAAACACAGCCCAGTATCAAAGATCGACTTTACCTTAGGGTAAAGGAATGGAGAAAAGTTTTCCAACCAAATGTTTACAAGAAGCCAGCTCGAGTTGCCATCTTAATATCTAATAAAATAGTCTTTCACGAAAAATTAATGAAAGAGATGGAGGACACTTTATTCTTATTAAAGGGATAATTCACCAAGATCACAACTCAATGCTGATCATCTATGCCCCCAATACAAGAACACATAAAACCTATTAAAACTTAAATCACACATTTATCACCACATACCAATAATGGAAGATTACATCATCCCAATATCACCAATAGACAGATCAATGAGACAGATACTAAACAGAGAAATAAAGAAATCAACAGATGTCATGAATCAAATGGACCCATTAGATGTCTAAAGAAAAGTTCATCCAAATACAAAAGAAAATATTTTATTCTCAATACCATAAGGTACCTTCTCTGAAATTGATAATATGCTTGGTCACAAAGAGGAGTTCAATAGTTAGTAGAAAATTAAATTAACTCAAGGTACTTTATCAGATGATCATAGATTAAAGCAGAAATAACAAAAAGTCTATACATTCATGGAAACTGAACATCTCTTTTCTCAATGACCACTGAGTCAGGGGAGCAATTAAATGCTTCCAAAAATTCAGGGAATAGGTAGGCACAATATACACAAACTTATGGGACAGTGAAAGCAGATCTGAAAGGAAAGTTCATATCACTAAGTGCATTCATAAAGAAATTAGAGAACTATTACACTATCAATTTAAAAAGAAAAAGATGCAAACACACCTAAGAGGAGCAGACCAGCAAGGTAAAATAAAAATCAGGGCTGAAATCAATAAATTATAAATTAAGAGAACAATATAAAGAATCAATGAAATCAAGATTTTAGCCAAACTAAAACACAGGAATAGTATTCAAATCAACAAAACTAGAAACAAAAAGGGAGATAGAACAATAGACACTAAGGAAATACATAAAATCATTAGATCACACAACAAATGGCTGTACCTAACAAAATTGGAAACTTGAAATAAAATGGACAACTTTATTGATATATTCTACTTCTAAAAATTAAATAAAGATCAGGTAAAAGAGGTAAATATTCCTAGAACCACTAAGGAAATAGAATCAGTTATTAAATGTCTTCCATCCAAGTAAGGCCCACGGCCAAATGGTTTCAGTGTAGAATTCTACCACTTTCAAAACAGTAAAACCAATTCTCCTCACACTATTTCATGAAATAGAAACATAAGGATCATTGCCAAGCTCAATATGTGATGCCAAAGTTCCATAAAAGTAATAGAATTTCAAGGAAAATTTCCCTTGTGAACATTAATGTAAAATATACTCCATAAAATACTTACAAAGCTATTACAAAGACACAGAAAAAAAATCATCCACCACGATCAAGTAGGATTCATCCCAGGCATTCAGGGATGATTTACTATATGAAATTCCATCAGTTTACATAGTGGAATAGTATGCATTCGTTTCCACCAAAATTATACCAGGGAACACCTACATCTGATAAATACCTACAGCAAAATGGCTGGATAGAAGAATAATTTAAATCTCAGTAGACATCTGGTATGCAAATGACAAATGATCTGAGAAAAAAATTGAAAACTACGTCCTTCACAATACCCATAAATAACATAAAGTATTTTTTGTAACTCTAACCAAGCAAGTCAAAGGCATGTATGATAAGAACTTCAAGTCTCTGAAGAAAGAATTGGGGAAGATATCAGAATATGGAACATATCTCATACTCCTGGGTCTGTAGGTTTGGCATAGTAAAAACCATTTTACAAAAACCAATCTATAGATTTGATACAATCTCCATTAAATCAAAACACAGTTCTATACAGACATTGAAAAAACATTCTAGACTTATTGTCAAAAAACAAAAATCCCAGGATACCTAAAGAAAGCATGTACAATAAAAGAAATTCTTGAGTCATCTCTGACTTTAAGCTATACTACAGAGCTATAATAAAAACAAAAGAAAACCTTGATGATACTGATGATACCGGCATAGAAATAGGCTGGTTAATCAAGGAAATTGAAAGGAAGCCCCAGTAATAAAAACACAAACCTATAGAAAATTTATATTTGACAAAGGAGCAAAAAAAAAATTGCAATGAGAAAAAGAAAGCATCCACAAGAAATGCGGCTGGTATATCTGGTTATCTACAGGTAGAAAAATACAAACAAATATATATATATATATATATATATATATATATATATCACCCTGTACAAAACTCATGTTCAAGTGGATCAATGACCTCAACATAAAACCACATACACTAAATCTATTAGAAGAGAAAGTACGGATGATCCATGAATTTACTGGTACTGGAGACAACATCCTGAACAATATCAACAGCTGAGGCTCTGTGGTCAATGATTAATAAATGGAACTTTTAAAAATTAAAATATTTTGAAATGCAAAAAGACACTATGAATAGCAAAGAATGGCAGTCAACAGATTAAGAATAGATCTTCACCAATCCTCTATCCAACAATGGGCATAATTCCAAAATATATAAGTAACTCAAAAAATTAAACACCAACAATCTAATTTACTTAATCAAAAAGTAGAAAGCCAAACAATGAATCCTCAACAATGGAGTACTGAATGGCCTAGAAGCACTTAAAAATGTTCAAAGTCATTAGGCATCAGGAAAATGCAAATCAAAACACTCTAAGATTCCATCTTACACATGTCAGAATGGCTTAAAATTTCACGTGACTGCATATGCTGCTGAGGAAGTGGAGGAAAGAGAGCACTCCTCCCTTGCTTGTGGGAGTGCAAACATATACAATCACTTTGGAAATCAATCTGACACATTCTTGGAAAATGGGAAATACCTATATTTCAAGATTCAGCTTTACCAATCCTCGATTTACACTCAAAGGATGCACTACCATTCAACAAGGACATTTACTCACTTAAGCAAGTTCTATTTTAAGCAATTTGTAACATTTAATTTTTTGAAGCTCAAAAAGATGTTTGTGCTGATTATTACATAGGGAATAAATATGTTACTAGAACTATACTATATCATATTTATTATAAAAGTTAATTCAGAAAATTATTAGTGCCAATTTAAATATGAGTGGTAGTTACTAGGTGATTTTGGCTTTGATTTCTAAAACCTGGTTGAGCTATAATTTATAAAATCATCATATTCACTACAAAGTTAATGTATGTAAGTTGTTGTACACTATAGAGATGAGTCACAGGAGTAGAATAAGCAGAAACTTCTATCAAACCAGATAAATCTAATTTCTTTTTTTGTTTCTTTGTTTTGTTTTTCTTTAGTAATTCTAATGCTTCTTTTAAAAGATTATTAAATTATTTTATTTTTGAACACACACATTTATATTATTACACATATATACAATAGACTTCCTATGGCAGGAAGAACCATGACACTATCAGTAATTATATAGATGATAATTTAATAGTGTTTTGGATTTTTGTATTTGACAGCATTGAATAAGACATCTTTCCTATCTTGTTGCATCTAAATTTCTGAATGTAAATCAATCTCAATCACATATTGCCATTATCAACTTAGAACACCTATCTAGACCTACAAATATCTTAATCCCTAAACAAGTAAGCTTCATTGTAAAACTAAGCTACCTGGTCTTCAACTTCATCAGAGACTTGAGAGGGAGCTAACTTGATTAACTGAGTATGCCAGGAGTGCAGGTTAGTAGCTTACCAAATGAAAAGATGACAGAGACAATTTTCTACCTGAATAATCATCCAATATTTACTATAGCTTTGGAGCATCTTCTTCAGCAATCTGAACCAATGTTTCTGACAGACATAATTGTGAAGCATGACCTATTAAGGACTTGCTTATACTGTCTTGGCAGAGTTTGGCTGTAGAAACCACCTGCATCCAAGTTTGCCTGGTTTTTAGGCAGAATTCTGTCTGTGGTAGAAATGAGGACCTTTTGCCCAGTGGCTCATTTGCCACATTTGAAGCCATCTCCACAAGGAGGTTCCTTGATGCTCATCATCTTCTTTGAGGTAAGCTGAGTATTGCCTAGAGTTAACTTGTCTCATTGTCAATGAATCTTTAAAGTAATAAAAAGTTTTTAAAAGCCATATTCTTCATGTCTCTGATGTTTCTGGATACCTTGTCTTTCTTTACAGTCATTCTATCTGCTGCACTTAAGATGTATATTCTTGTGATAAAAGTAGAGAAGCAATTGACATGACCATGATTTAAACTACTAACATTTAATTGATATAACTTCTTTCTCCTAAACAGCCTGATAGCATATTCAAAGCACTGGGAGTAAACCTTGTATTATAATTGAGTTATATCAATATAATAACTAATATTTGAGCATATATATATATAAGAATAATCTTACATTTGAATTCTATACCACTGTATCTAGAACTTATTTTCATCTATATGCAAAATTCTGCATCAGTGAATTAAAAATATCTTGTGAATGACAATTGAGGCATTAAGTTGGGGAGTAGATTCACTAATCTACTTTTTGTTCTATCTTCTCTGTACATTTCTATATTCCGCCTTCTTTGTTCTTAACCACTTTCTCCAAACAGGATGTCAACATCCAGTATACTGTGAGGAATGCATCCTATCAGGTCTGATCCACTGTCAGTATCTGGTTCTTCTGTCATGAAAGTATCTAATTGCTCACAAGCATTACTTAGTTCTAAAATTGTAAGTGTGTAAGGTTTGCATGATGCACAGGACAATTAATTCTGGTTTTCTGCTCTTTATATGAACTCTTTTATATATGCTCTTTATATATGCTCTTTTATTCCCTCTCTCTCCCTCCCTTAGTAATTAGACAGTGGTGCCCTCTTCCCCTAATAACTTATGGCAGGCTATCAAGTCTCATGTATATTAGCTGTAACCTCTTTCTCTTTATCCTGGCATGGCCATCTTGACAGGGGGAAATGATATAAGTTTGGTGGCCAGAGTGCATGCCTAAAGTAGTCCTTACTCTCCAGGTATGGGATCCACAAGAGACTGTGCTACTACATGAAAAGCAGTGGATTTAGGTCCACATCATACATGGTCCATGGTTGATGTTTCTGACTCAATTTTGCAGTGTAGTTATCCTATATTATGTGGCTCATGTCCGATTATGAGTGACTATATACCATTTGTGTCTTTCTGGATCTGGTTTACCCCACTCACGAAGATCTTTTCCAGTTCCATCCATTTGTCTGCAAATTTCAAGATTTCCTTGTTTTCAGTCGCTGAATAGTATTCCATTGTGTAGATGTACCACTGTTTCTGTATCCATTCTTTGGTTGAGGGACATCTAGCTTATTTCCAGATTCTGACTATTAAAAATAAAGCTGCTATGAACATGGTTGAGCAAATTTCCTTGTTGTATGGCTATATTCCCAAGAGTGGTATGGCTGTGCCTTTAGGTAGAGCTATTCTCAATTTTCTGAGAAAGGAACAGATTGATTTACAAAGTGGTTGTACAAGTTTACCATCCCACCAGTAATGGAGGAGTGTTCCCGTTTTCCACATCCTCACATGCCTGTGCTGTCACCTGAGTTTTTGATTCTAGCAATTCAGATAGGTATAAGATGTAATCAGAGTTGTTTTAGGTTGCATTTCTCTGAGATCTGAGGATTGGGCCTGAAATCCTGCATATGCTAGGTAAGTATTATTTCATTGAGCTGAATTGAGCTCAGCCCAAATCGTTGACTTATATAAATTATATATTAAATAACACCTAAATTATATATATATTTATAGACACAATGTATATATGCTGATCTTGAGTCCCATTTTATCCCATTATTGGGAGAGGGGGGACACATCTGGAAGACTGTTTCAGAGTACAGCTTGTCTATTAGGAGGAGGAGGAGAGAATATTTATATTCTAGGAAGAATGGTTGGTTGAGAGAGTCTTATTCCAGGAAGAATGTCATAATATGTTATTGGTTGGGGCAAGAATATTAAAGGTACTTAATTTGCATACTAGGGATCAGCTGGAGCCAGGAGAAGAAACAAGAAGTCATAAAAATTTTAAGTCCATCCTGGGATATTTAAGATGCAGTGGACATATAAACAATAACTAGCCCCTGTAGCCTTGGAGATGCATGAGATTATCAGTTGGCATATGCTACTAGAAATTCACATCTTTTGAAATTTATTTTCTATAGTTGGTTTGTTATAAAACAAATATGATAAGCAGCCAAACACCTGCTGCTCTCAAGATGAGAAAATCTGAGGTTTACTCATGCATCCACTCATTCTTGGCTTCAGACCAGTTCCAGAGCTTTGTCTCTGTTTTTTATAAGTATTATCATAAACATTGCTCTCCATTTCTATTGGACCAGGACCTGATTAGTGGCAATCCTGGTAATGTTTTAGGAATTTCTGCCTCTGTAGAACTTGAGTAAAGCAGGAGGCTATGACAAGCTAACTCCAAATAGCTAGGATGGGTCCAAGGAGGGGAAGGATCTAACCAATTAGAGTATTTGAATGCTAAGGTTTGGAGGTTTCAGAATATAGTGGGCCCACAGGTCCAACTAGTTGTTATTGAGTGTTTGCATGTTATTGTTCCTCTAGCTCAGAGTCAATAGCATAAAAGCAACAGAGTCCATGTCAGAGACAGTGCCTATGGAGACTGAGGTGCCTATTGACAACATCTGAGAAGGCTGTCTAGGACCACTGTATGCATGATCCTTCATTGATGCATCAGTCCTGAAGAGCCCCTGGGACCAGCTCTGTTGATATACATGTGGAGCTCCTGTCCCATGAAAGTTCATCTATCCCCCAGCTATTCCATAAGACTCCTTGCACTCTCCTGAAATTTTGGCTATAAGTCTTTACATCTGCATCAAACACTTGCCACATGGACTTTTTCCTAGGACAACTATGGTAACCTCAAATGTTGTAGCAACTCTACAATCACTTCTGATGTCTACAGTATTTACCCTTATGAATGAGAATTAAGTATCCTCCCTAGGGTACTTAGTATTTAGCTTCTTTATGTCTGTGGATTGTAGTATGTTTGTTCTATATTATATGGCTAATATCTGCTCATAAATGAGTATAAACTATGTGTATCTTTCTGGATCTGGATTAGCTCATTTAGATTGGTCTTTTCTAGGTCCATCTATTTTGTGGCAAATTTCATGATTTCCTTGTTTTAATAGCTAAGTAGTATTTTATTGTTAAAATATACCACAAATTCTTTTCCATTCCTTGGTTGTGGGTCATCTGGGTTGTTTAAGGGTTCTGGCTACTACAAATAAAGCTGCTATGAATATAGTTGAGCAAATATTCTCATTGAATGATGGAGCATCTTTTGAGTATGTTCCTGAGTGATATAGCTGGGTCTTGAGGGAGTACTATTCTCAATTTTCTGAGAAAGAGCCAGATTGATTTCTGAAGTTTTTGTACAAGTTTGCACTCCCACCAACAATGGAGGATTGCTCCCTATTCCCCACATCCTTGCCAGCATATACTCTCACTATAGTTTTTTTTATCTTAGCCAATTTGACAAGTGTAACATGGATCATTAGAATTGTTTTGATGGGCATTTCCCCAATAAGTAAGGATGTAGAGTGTTTTCTTCAGTGCTTCTCGGCCACTCAGTATCCCTTATTTGAAAATTCTCTGTTTAGTTATGTACCTCATATTTAATTGGATTGTTTGGTTGTTGGTGTTTCATTTTTTGAATTCTTTATATATTTCAGATATTAGCCCTATGTCTGATGGAGAATTGGTGAAGATCTTTTCTGATTCTATTTTCTTTTATTGATTGTTTCCTTTCCCTTACAGAAACTTTTAAATTTTAAAAGGTCCCATTTATTAATTGTTGATCATAGAGTCTAAGCTGTTGGTTTTCTGTTCAGAAAGTTGTCTCCTGTGCTAATGAGTTGAGTGCTCTTCCTGAACTTTTCTTATAACAGATTTAATGTTTCTGGTTTTATGCTATGATCTTTAATCTATTTCGACTTGAGTTTTGTTCATATTTCTACAAGAAGACCTCCAGTTTACCAGCCCCATTTGTGAAAGATGCTATCAGTTTTCAATTATATGATTTTTCACTTATTTGCTTTCTTCAAAAGCCTCAGAGACGTACAGGATATGACATTTAAAGAAGTTTTTATTATTTAAAGTTTCCTTGACAACTAGACAGATTAATTCATGGCAATACCCAGCCTACCTCAGAAAAAATAAGCATCAGAGAATCTCCTTATGGAAATGGCTTCGAAGGTTATAAAAATATCCTCATTTTTGCCACAGACAGAATCCTAACTAAATGTGGGTAAACTTGGATGCAGGCAGATTCGACAGCCAAAGTCTGCCAAGATAGCATAAGCAAGTCCTCAATAGTTTCCTGCCTCACAAATATGTTTGTCAGATATACTGCGACAGAAGGCTAAGATGATACTCCAGTGTTATAGAGAGCTTAGGCTGGCTGTTCAAGCAGCAAACTTTCTCTGTCCTTTTCTTCCAGTTCATGCAGGTAATTAAGTTTTATACCTTCTCAAGTCTCTGATAAGGTTGAAGAACAGATAATATAGTTTTACAATTACACCTAGATGTTTAGGGGTTAAGATGTTTTAGGACTAGATAGATGTTTTAGGGTAAGATAATAGAGATGAGATATGATACATATTGATTTACATTCAGAATATTAGGCTCACCAAGATAAGAAATATGTTCTCTTCAATTTTGCCAAACATAAATAGCCAGAACACTGTGAATGTAACTTTTATATGTTTTCTGATTGTTTCATGGTTCTTCCTGTTGTATGTTGTTTATTTCCTATGTGTGTAATAATAATATAATTGCATATGTAAAAAAGAAATATAATATAAAAATAATATGAAATCTAGCAAAATAGAAAAAATCAAGTGTGTATAGATGTGTGGGTTTACTTTTGGGTCTTTAATTTGATTCCTTTGATCCACCTGTCTGTTTATATGTCTGTTCCATGCAACTTCTATTACTGTTGCTTTATAGTACAGTTTGAGGTCAGGGATAAAGACATTTCCAGAAGATATTTTATTATACAGTATTCTTTTATCTATTCAGGGTTTTTTATTTTTCCATATGATGTTATAATTCTTCCTACAAGTCTGCAAATGTTGGCATTTTGATGGAAATTACGTTGAATTTGTAGATTGTGTTTGGTAACTATGATAATAATACTAATCAATGAGTATGGGAGATCTTTCCATTTTCTCATATCTTCTTTAATATCTTTCTTCAGAGACTGAAAGTTTTTTCTTACAAGTTTTTCACTCGTTTGATTAGAGTTACACAATGAAACTTTATTTTTTTGTGGCTGCTATGAAGGATGCTGTTTCACTAATTCCTCTCTCAGCCCACTTGTCTTTCTATAAAGGAAGACTACTTGTTATTTTTAAGTTAATTATGTGCCCAGCCACTTGCCGAAGGGATTTATCTGTTCTAGGTGTTCCTTGGTAGAATTTTTGGGGTCACTTATGTATAGTAGCATATCACCTGCCAATAGTAATACTTTGAATTCTTTTCCAATTTGTATCCTCTTGATCGCCTTTAGCTGTCTTCTTGCTCTAGCTAGGACTTCAAGTACTCTGTTGAGGATACAAGAAGAGAGTTGGAAACATTGTCTTGTCCCTGATTCTAGTGGAATTTTTGAAGTTTCCCTCACTTTGTTTGATGGTAGCAATAGGCTCTCTGTATTTTGCTTTTTACTATGTTTATGTATCCTGATATCTCCAAAACTTTTAACAGGTATTAGATTTTGTCAAATGTTTTTTGGCATCCAATGAGATGATCATGTGAGTTTTTTCTTACAGTTTGCTTATAGGGTGGATTACATTGATGGATTTCAGAACAGTGAACCTCCCTGCATGCCTCTGATGATGCCTACTTGGTCATAGTGGCTGATATTTTTTATATGTTCTTGGATTCATCATGAGAGTACTTTGTTGATTATTTTTGAATCTAAGTACGTAAGAGATATTGATCAGAAATTCTTTCTTTTCGTGTCTTTGTGTAGTTTGGTTACCAAGGTGATGATGGTCTCATAGAATGAGTTGAGTAATATTCCATCTGTTACTTTTGAATATTTTGAAGAGTATTGGTATTAGCACTTCTTTGAAGGTCTGGTAGAATTTTACTCTGAAACTATCTGGCCCTGGGCTTTTTGGGTCGGGAGACTTTTGATGACTACCTCTATTTCCTTAAAGGATATAGAATTATTTAATTTATTTACCTGGTCTTTACTCAACTTTGCTAAGTGGACCCTATCATGAAAATTGTCCATTTCATTTAGATTTTCAAATTTTGTTGTATACAGGCTTTGTATAAGACATGATAATTCTTTGATTTTCTCTGTTGACTGTAATTATGTCCCCTTTCTAATTTCTGATATTGATGATTTGGATAGTGTTTCTATGTCTTTTAGTTAGCCTGGCTAAGGGTTTTTGTTAATGTCCACATGGGTCCTGTGAAGTTCTGTGGGAAGCCGCGCCCACATTCGCCATTACAAGATGGCGCTGACACCCTGTGTCCCATGCTGACAAACAACTAATCTGCGCATGTGCGAAGGGATTTTCCACTCGTTGTGCTCTGCCTCTCCCGTGGCGTCATCTCGCCCGATGAGCAACAGCCAATCAGGGACTGACACATCCTAAGCGGAGGACAGTTTCCTATAGAAGGGAGGGGTTTCTGCTGCTTGGTCACTCTCTGTCTCCGTTTTTCGTGTTGTAAGCTTATGCTCTTCCTCTCAAGAGGCAGTAAAGCTTTACTGCAGAAGGATCCTGTTTGTGTGTGCAGCGTCGTTCTTGCTGACGAGACGGTAACGCTAGCCACATATGGTGCCAAAACCCGGGATGACCATACCATCGTCAGCACCTTCGGAGAGCCCCTGACTACAGGGAGGATTCAGAACTGCAGGGTTGGTAAGTTCGGAGAGGTATGCATATTTTTAAAATTCTTGGGCTGATTCTAGCTGTAATGTTTACTGCCGTAATTGTCAAGAGGGCAGTAGATGAAGGACAGGTCGCCCTAGAAGTTTAGGATAGCATGTCAGAAACCGAACGTAGTGAGAGGTTGGGTGCGGGCGAGAA
The DNA here is from genome assembly GCA_907164505.1 of Acomys kempi. NCBI lineage: Eukaryota > Metazoa > Chordata > Mammalia > Rodentia > Muridae > Acomys > Acomys kempi. The sequence goes on from OU015360.1 coordinate 59,282,079, forward strand.
GAAGAATGCCCGTAAAAAGAAAAAAGCGGGCGGGAAGAAGAATGCCCGTAAAAAGAAAAAAGCTCAGGACCCTCCTGTAAAAGGAGTGCAACCCCCCTCAGGACCTAGTTCACCGCCAGGAAAAATATCGGAAAGGTTTTATCATTTAAAGGATCTTGAGGCATTGAATATTGATAGCTCTACCTCTGACAATGAGACTCTTGATTAGGAGGAAGAAGCCTAATTAGAGGAAGAGGCAGTCAGGTATGAGGAAGAGAGATACCACCTAGAGGAATGAGAGGGTAATAAAAAAACCCTCCCTCAATTCATCTCGCAGGGTGGCACCCACTGCTCCTCCACCCTACGAACTGCAGTCTGGATTTTCCTTCTGGCCGAAAAAGATTTGTAAAAAATTACATAATTTTTTTCCTGTGTTTGAAACAGAGAACGGGGGTCGAGTCCATGCTCCAGTGGAGTTCAATCTAATAAAGGACTTGGCTGAATCTGTTCGCAAATATGGGGTTAATGCAAATTTCACCCTGGTAATGTTAATGACAGAAGCTGCAGGGCACATTTTTGGAGATATTGAATAGGTTGAGACAAGTTTTTCAGTCCGCGGTAAAGCGGGGGAAGGTTCTCAGGTTGTTGAGACAAGTTTTTTAGTCCGCGGTAAAGCGGGGGACGTTCGGAGACCCTTTAAAAGTGGGAAACTCTTTGTCATGTCTGATCAGGGCAGCTCAAAAAGGGCTGCTGAAAACTAAAGACTTGAGAGACTCAGGCTAAAAATGGAGTCGCTCGTGCAGAAACAGCACGAGGAGGATAGGAGGAGGAAGAAGGCAGAAGAGGCCACGCGCAAACGAGATAATCTGCCATCTTGGCGTGCCTCGGAACTGGCACCGCCGCCTTATGCGGACACTTCACCTTTATCAGCACCACATGGGATCTATCATTCTCTGTGCCCAGAGGTTTGGAAGCAGGCTCGTGCCGTCTTCCCAGTGTTTGAGGATGCCCACACCAATGGCCATGATTAATGGAGGAGCATTTGGTAATGCTACTCTCAGCTGGAATACATCTGATCTTTTTAAAACTTCTAACAGGTGGTTCAGCTCGGATACAAATGGAAATGTCAGGGTTATGCATTACATCTGTGCCATATAACAATTTTACATGTGCTGCTAATTTGCCTAAGAGTCTTTCAGCTTATCTCCAGGGGAACTGGTCCACAGAGTTTGAAGAGATCTGTACCTCACCATTGTCACTGTGAATTCCACTCCAGTGGACATTACCACCGCTGAAGGCCTTGCCTCCTGGATTCAACAAGCTATGTATCAACTTAAGGAGTGGGGGGGGGGTATCGGGGCTTTAGCTATGGCCCTTCTGATTATCAGCTTCCTCTGCCTTGTGTTTCTTCGGCGCTTGGTCATATCCCGAAACAGAGACCATGTCCTAATTGCACAAGCCTTCTATGCTATTGAGGCTGGACAGTCCCCTCAGGCTTGGCAGGCGGCCTTTAAGTCCTGATCCTCATCACATTCGGGGTGCAAGGCAAAGCACTGCACAGGAGGTACATTGTTTGCAGTTAATGGCTTCCTGGAGAGCATGTCTGATTGCATGTGGGCTGACACCCAAAATCCCACCTCCAGAAAAAGGTGTCGGTTGGGTCCAGAGCTAGGCTGGGGCCAAGCCCCTAGCTGAGTTCTGTTGTACATCAGTGGCCAAACTTCAGGGCAGGTTCCGCAAATGAGCAAGGTGAATAACCTGGGTTATGGGTGGTCATACATCAGTGCCCTCTGGAGATCAGACCTCTACTCTCACCCGTTTCGTCCTGCTCTTACAAAATAAAACAGGGGGGACTGTGGAGAGCTGCGATGTGCCGTGCCTTAACAAGGCGCAGGTTTCCGCCATCCCGACGGCGAGCGCTCTCTAAGATAAACAAGTCCTTATATGACAAAAGGCTGTACAAGGGTAACTGGTGATCTGACGGGCAGTCCTGCTCTGACGCGGACCTATGAGGAGGTGACACCTGGCATGAGCTGATTGGCCCTTGAGTTGTGCTTAAGCTTGGCCCTTCCCTTCGGGGCCATTACCACTGAGCTTAATCCTGAGTAAAGATCTCGAGAAGAAGTCTGGTTGTTGGCTGGACGGTCTGGCGCCGACAAGTGGTTTTAACTGGCCCAACTGGGCTGTGAACAAAAATTCCCTGGATTATGTGTTACCTCGGTTCAATATGAAAATTTCACTATAGCAGCTAATCTGTCAAAGAGTCTCTCTCAGTTTATTTTACAGAATTGGATAGCGGAGTTTGAACAGACCTTAAGAGAATTGCGGACTGCTATCATTCAAGTCAATTCTACACGGCTGGATCTGTCACTTACTGAGGGATTCTCGTCGTGGATATCCTCAGCCTTCTCCTTCTTTAAAGAATGGGTTGGTGTTGGATTGTTTGGAGCTGTAATCTGCTGTGGATTAGTGTTGACCCTATGGTTGGTCTGTAAACTCAGGGCTCAAACAAAAAGAGACAAGGTGGTTATCACCCAAGCACTTGCTACTTTAGAGTCTGGGACCTCCCCTGATATATGGTTAACCATGCTTAAGCAATAAGTCGCTGGCTGCTCAGCTCTTGCACCCTCAGAGTCTCATCTCATTGCACAAGGTAGAGTGAGTAAGCTTCAGCAGCCCTGGAGAGTTGCATAGCGAAGCATTGCAGTAGAATGGCTCTGCGGCATATATGAGCTAATTCTAGGGAGGCATGTCATCTTGCATGAAGGTTACGTGCCCCAGTGTCCTTCCCCCAGAAAAAACGGCACAGGGCCAGGCTATGACCTCTCCAGGTGAAGAGCTTAGGGGAGAGTTGTGTATGCAGGCCTGATATTTTGTTTGGGGATTTGACCTCTGTCTCCACTCTCCCTGTTGGGTGTCTTATTGCTTCTTTATAAAAAGAAAAGGGGGAGATGTGGGAAGCCACGCCCACATTCGCCATTACAAGATGGCGCTGACACCCTGTGTCCCATGCTGACAAACAACTAATCTGCGCATGTGCAAAGGGATTTTCCACTCATTGTGCTCTGCCTCTCCCGTGGCGTCATCTCGCCCGATGAGCAACAGCCAATCAGGGACTGACACATCCTAAGCGGAGGACAGTTTCCTATAGAAGGGAGGGGTTTCTGCTGCTTGGTCGCTCTCTGTCTCCGTTTTTCGTGTTGTAAGCTTATGCTCTTCCTCTCAAGAGGCAGTAAAGCTTTACTGCAGAAGGATCCTGTTTGTGTGTGCAGCGTCGTTCTTGCTGACGAGACGGTAACGCTAGCCACAAAGTTCCAGGGTAGGATCTCTGTTCCTGGATGCAGATTACCCTTCAGTGCACTGTATATCCTGTGTTGCTTGAGTTGATGGCTCTGGCAACTTATCAGGATTGAAAGAAGAAAGAGGGAAGGTAGCTCAGGGTTTCTTCTTTGGAGACTGCTCTGTTCCAAGAAGGAAATCTTAAACTGACCACATTTTCCTACAGCCAGGTCTGTAAATGCAGTTTCTAGCAAAAATCTGTAGGGGGTCATTAAAGGGGGTTCTTTGATGTGAAGATAGGCCTCTTTGGGGAGATTTCCAGTAAGCTAAACATGACTTCTTCTCTGAGAGGGGATCTCTGAGTCAGTTAACTTATTTGTGAATCTATAAGAAAATAAATAAATAAATAAATAAATAAATAAATAAATAAGAGATAGAAATAAACCACTCAAACAAGCATATTCAAGAGAAAAGGTGAATGATGTTATGCATCCTAATTTCAACTGAAAGAAGTCAAGCATCTTAATTTCAACCAGATGAAGTAAAGCATCTTTCTTTCAATGCTGTTTATTCTCATTCATTGTACTTATACTTTTGAGAAAAGGGAGTTAACTCATGGACAAAAATGGTAATTACTCACAAAATCATATGAATTCTAAAATAGAACAGGTTACATGT
>OU015360.1:59286680-59421094 GCA_907164505.1 Acomys kempi
TATATATATATATATATATATATATATATATATATATATATATATATCAAAGAACCAACTGTTGTTTTGTTGTTTCTTTGCATTATTATTTGTTTTACATTTATTGATTTTAGTTCTGAATTTGATTACTTTGAGCCATCTACTCTTGTTGGATGTGTCTTCTTGTTCTAGGGCTTTCATGTATGCCATTGTTAAGTAGCTGTATGAAATGTCTTCAATTTCTTTATGAATGCACTTAGTGCTATGAACTTTCCTCTTATCTCACTTTCATTGTGCCCTGTAAATTTGGGGATGTTGTGCCTTCATTTTTATTGAATTCTGGCAAGGTTTTCATTCCTTTCTTTTTTCCTTCCCTATTCAGTTGTTATTTTGTAGAGAGTTCCTCGCTTCCTATGCCTGTGTAGGCTTTTTATATGTCGATTATTGTTGTGGTCCAACTTTAGCCCATGTTGGTCTCATAAGATGTAACTGATTTCAATTTTCTTGTTGTGAGCCTTGCTTTGTGACTGACTATTATTGCTAGTTTTGGAGAACGTTATGTGATATGATGAATAGAAAGTATATTATCTTGTGTTTGGGTGAAAGATTCCATAGTTGTCTGTTAGGTCCATTTAATTCATGACAGCTGTTTGCTTCATTATTTGTCTGTTTAGTTTCTGCTTATTTGATCAGTCCTTTGGTGATATTGAGATATACAAATATCTCACAATTAGTGTGGGGATCTATGTGTACTTTAAGCTTTATTAATATTTCTTTTAAATGTGAATACACTTATATTTGGGGCATAGATTTTGAGAACTGGGATCTTGGTGGGATTTTACTTTCATGAATATAAAGTGTCATTATTCATCTTGTTTGATTAATTTTGGTTGATAGTCTATTTTTTACAGTTAAACAGGAATATTTAATGATACTTCATGTAGATTTCTTTTCTCTATGTGATTTAAAGTGATATAGTCAATTATACTTTGCATCAGAATCTACATATGAAATATTTATGTTAATGCAATAGAAATAGTATTATACACGTGTATAATAGGTATTAGAATGACAACTCCAGCTTGTTTCCTGGTTCACTTTGCTTAGAAAACCTTTTTCCAGTACTTTACTTTCAAGCGATGTCTATATTTGTGACTCTAGTATGTTTCTTGTACACAGCAGAATGACGGGTCCTGTTTATGCATTCATTTTGTTAATCTGTGACTTTTTATTGGAGAGTGGAGTGCATTGATTTTGAGAGTTATTGAACAGTGACTGTTAGAACATTTTATTTTGAAGTTTGTTGTGGAAGTGTGCTTGTGTGCGTGTCTTATTTTGGTTTTGCTATATTGAAATTATTAATATCCTGTGGAATAGGGGGAGGTGTTAATTAACCTCTTCAGGTGGGAGTTTTCCTTTTTGAATCTTTAGTTTGTGCATAGATATTGTTTAAAATTTTTCTGTTGTGAAATAGATTGTTTTCTCCCCCTATAGTGATTGAAAGTTTGCTGTGTCTAGCGCCGGGCGTGATGGCGCACGCCTTTAATCCCAGCACTTGGGAGGCAGAGGCAGGCGGTTCGCTGTGAGTTCGAGGACAGCCTGGTCTACAAAGTGAGTCCAGGACAGCCAAGGCTACACAGAGAGACTCTGTCTCGAAAAACCAAAAAAAAAAAAAAAAAAAAAAAAGAAAGTTTGCTGTGTCTAGACTGATATCTGACCATGTCATTCTGAATTTTATTATGTGGTAAGAGCCCTGTGCAGGCAGCTGAATGTTCCTGTAGGTGCCCTCTTCAGATTGATAGCATGGGTTTTGGATTGGTGTGTACTTCTCAGGAACTTGCCTGAGATTCTCATCATATGTATGATTCTGGGCATCAGTTGGACTCTTCAAGTAGTCAGGACTCTCTTCTTACCAAGGAAATTTCCAAGTCAGCTTTCAACTACTGGCTATGTCGCTACAAGATTGATGGGTTCCCACTACCCAGATATTGTGGTAAGACACTGTGGCCAGACTCTATGAACACTGAACACTACCGTTAGGGGTATGAATGAGCTCAGAGAATGGACTGAGAATTGGAATAGTGGCTTGGGTTATTTCGATGGGTCCCAAGAGCCATAAGGCCCAAGGTTGGAGTTATTTTCCCAGGAGCCACCTGGAACCAAAATGTATCAACTCTATAGGATAGTCTGAGGTTGGTACACTGAGCTGCTGGCATCTGGAAGGTATTCTAGAGCAGCTGTGTCCCTGCCATTTTTGTTAACCATAACAAGTGTATCCACCTTGGTCAGAATATCAATGTGTGCACACCCAAGGGGATGAAGTCAATTATTTCATTATCCTTGGGAGTGATGGAGGTTGAAAATAAGAAGTTGTACTGGAATTGCCACGTCATTCATAGCAAGTGCCATGTTTCTAAGGGACTATTGCCAGCATAAAGAATTCAAAATGCCTAAGGAGAAATAATTTGTTGGTAATTTTTTTTTCTCTTCTAAGACATCCAAGAGTGGCTTCAGGGTGCTGGTGAGGAGGGAAAACCAAGGTAGGAGCCATTTTAGGTTCCCCCAAAGCTATGAATATAGGGGAGGGTCAAGGTGTGGGGGAAGGAAAAGGTTTGTTTAAGAGGGTGTATTGAGTGAGGTAAGGGTGGTTTCAGTTATGAGGAATGAGATGAATGTAATATGTGTAATATATAAGGTGCTGTATTAATTCCCAGGGAGGATATAGATGTCATCAATTGATCTATAATTGGAAAAGTTAGATAGGAGAGTTTGCCCATAACAGGATGTTATGACTGTAGTTATCTATGTTGAGACCATTGTCCAAGTATTGACTTAATGCTGTGGTAATGACCTATGCCAGATAGTGGGACTGTTTGCAGTACTTTGAGGAAGACTGTCCATTTGCACCATGAGGCAAGCCTAGAGTTGTTAATAGGAAATACTGAAAAAACAAAGTGTGGAAATGACTAATATACAATCAAACAGATAGACAGACAAGCTTTAATATCTATTGCTAAGAAAGGAACCTTGGCGAGGATGGCTGAGATCAGGAATAACCCCTTCTGATGGCATCCCAAGTCCTTTCTGGTTTTATTAATTGCCCTTAAATCTTGTAATAGCCTTCATCCCCCTGTGCTATTCTTTAGGGCAAACACAGTGGTATTACATAGCCTTCAGGAGGTATGGATTTGATGGAGTTGACTTTATGTTAGTAGTTGTGTGAAAGTTGCAAGTATAATCTTTGACAAAGGCCAGTTATCAACCTAGTCACGCTCCTTAGAAAGCCAGTCAAGGCAGAGTGATTCAAATTTAAGAGTGGAACTTTGAAAAGTGGGTAACCCAGTGGAGATTTTGTTTTTGCTAAGTTCAGTGATGTCTGCAGGCCCTATCATCTTGTCTAATGCAGTCTTCTTCTGGCTAGTTAGCAAAATCCAGGACTTCTAAAATGTCTCTCCCCAGAAGTTTGGTGGCAATATTGGTTATGAGAGAGCTTATTAGGCCAATAGATGCATCATAATTTCCCCATTTGTAGGCTTGTTTGATAGTAATGGCATTGTAACAAATTCTTACGCAAAGCAGTTGAAGCCTCGGGATTAACAAGGCAGTATTGTGGGACCTCTTGTTTCCTCAAAATCATTTTGTCTGCTCCAGCTATTTGAATGGGTGGTCATCTATTTTGATGATAATTTTATGATAATACCTTTCAGAAATGTTCAATACCCATTGAGCTCCTATAGGAGCATTCCTTCCTTTTGCTGTCAAGGCTAACAGATGCCATACTTTAAGTTTACAGGCTGCAACAGTTTTTTCATTTCTATCATATCAGAAGCAGGAATATTTTCTCTAATAGAAGGTCTTATGGCTTTGGGAGCAGAGTGTCTTGAAGGTGGTGGCATCTCTAGTAGGAAGGGCATCTAGAGCACTCTCTTTTCCAGAGCCTCTTGCCACATTTAAACCAAATCCCCTCTGTTTTTAACACTGCATCAAAGGCATATACCAAGGATGAAACAATATGGGCTGGACTTCCAATATATTGAGTGGCCACAATCCATTTATCACAATGGTCATCTTTGAGATGTTGGCAAACAAGGCTATATTAAGAAATTTATTTAAGATATTTAAGTTTAAGAAGTTTAATAAAATATTTAAACTCTCAAAATGATATTTTAAAAGGGGGTTCCTGGTCAATGGACTGGAAATGTTTCTTTCCAAGATTGTTTTAGTCCTAAAAATAAAATAGGAGAGGGTCTTTTCCATTCTTTGGCAAAAGAAAAGCAGGATGGAGTTATTGTCAGGGAGCCAGAGGTGGTGACTGTTTTTGTAAACAAATACAGCCTAAATTGTTCAAATTTACCAATGAAGACACAGGAACCAGATGCTGGGGTGAAAACATGCTAACTCAGTGGGGCAGAGAAAATGCTCAGCTGACCTCCCTAAGCAGCTAAAGTCCCGGAAGGGAAAACCTTTTCTACTCAGGTCACATCCCATCTGGAAAAATTCAGAAGCTAAAAGTTGAAGATCAAAATGCCAAAAAAAAAAAAAAAAAAAAAAAAAAGCCAGAAGTTTGATAACTCAGCTGATGGCACAAAAGGAGAAGCCATACAGTCCATGAGGAAAAAGTCAAAAGGTAAGAGAGAAAAATATTTTCTTCTCTATGTTCTCTTATATAGTCTTCTCTCAAAGCCTCTCCTTTCTATTTAATCCCCATTGGCTGCCTCTTAATCTTGTGTTAACTTAAGTAAATCTGGTGTACAGAGAGCTCTTGAATTAAGGGTGTGTTTTAACGCTAAGCCAAACTAAACAAGAAACAGGTTTTTACAGCTCACAATCTCAGGGTTCATAATAGGATCAAATATCTTTCAACATTTCCACCTTCTTGCCTAATAAAAGACATAATCTAGCATCAATAAACAATATACTCTCTGGTAAAAAAAAAAAAAAGTAAATTCACAATGTCCAGTCCATTCATAGCAACCTTAAAGAAAGTACTCTGCTATCTATCCTTTATTTATTAGTGTGTTCAAAGTTCTGTACCTAATTCAATTTCCAGCAGGACTTGCATTACCAATCAAGACAATACCTTTTCAGACCTAAAACATCATCTTAAATCTGAAACAACTAAGCAAATAGTAAGCAAATACTTATCTTGTCTTCAACCTCATCAGAGATTAGAGAAAGACAAATATTATCTGAATAAACAGACAGTACACAGCAACCAGATTAAAAAACTATAAAAATAACAGTGACTGTTGGCCACTTGATTTCTCTGTAATATTGGGGTAACATCTTCAACCTTCTGGCTCAGAATATACCACAGATAATTTTGCAAATCAGATATTATGAAGGACTTGCTTAATTTGTCCTTACAAAATTTAGCAGTATACTTTCCTGCATCTACTTTCTCCAGTAATCTGTATGCAGTAGAAGCAAGGACTTTTTTTTTTTGTCCAATGGCTGTCTTGCCACACAAGAAGCCATCTTCTAATAAAAACTTTTTAAAGACACATCATCTTCTTTAACGTAAAATGCATGCTGCCAGGAGATGATGTCTCTCATTGTAAAAAATTTCTCAAATTAATAAAGTGTCTTCATATTCCATATTCTGTAGCTCTGAGAGATATTTGAAGACCATCTATCTCTAGTATATCTGAATTACTTGTTTCTAGCTATATATGCACTGATTACATAAATCAAAGTGAGGTAATCACAGGTGATACAAAATGTTTATATATCAAAAATGTTTATATATCATCTGTGATTAGCTAAACTATTACCTAACAAAACCACAAGTTTGATTGACTGTTAGTTTGCATTTCTCAATTATTCTGAACAGTTTGTAATAGTAGCTTCAAAAGTAATAGAACTTTGCATTTTAAAGAATTACATATGTATAATACGTTAAAATGAGTTGATGCATAGTTACTTGTAACCAAAATATAATCTTAATTTTGTATCAATGTACAAAGTTTTTTAAAGACTAGCTTAATAATTTAACTTTCTCCTACTGTTTCTATATTATTTCTATATCTAGAATTTTTGTCTCAATAAAAATTAGGAAATTAACTCTAATATACTCAACCTATTTACAAAAAGAAACATTTTTTGCTAAGTTTTCCACAATATTTAGTTTTGTGATATTTGGCAGTCTTAGGATTATGTATTTTTCGGTCACTGTTCATGTTAATGGTCAAAGAACTGATCAATTTGAGTATCTAAGAAGTCTGTAGTCTGAACCTGATATTTGGGTAGTGTTTGGGGTTTAGTGGCAATTATGACTAGGTAGAACATAATAACACAAAAGTCTATTGTTTGTACAGAACCACACAGCAAAAAGAAGTATAGAGAAGTTTTTCCCCATTGGTTGGTGTTATATACTCCAGTTTGATTCATTCTTGGTGGCCCAATCATCTTCATGGAAACTTAAGAGATTACTTTTATAAGAGATAGAAAACCAAAAGAAATGCCATATTCAGCAGACCACAAAAATGTTTTATGACCATAATCTATTAGTGACATCTTAGGTACAAAAAATATTCTTCTTAGTTATTTGCTTCCAACTCACACCTGGAAATACATACAGGAAGCTAGAAGAAGTTTATTTATGGAATTAGTTTATAGTCTGTATGAATATTAGTATCAAAACAGAAAGTATATATACATATTTTTATATATTTAATAGATTTTGAGATACTATTTATATCTTAAAATTAGAGTCAAATGAAACCAGAAATGTTATGAGCTAAATGTCAAAAGAATAGTCCGTTATCTTTTGTATTCTTCTGTCCAATACCATGAGACTCTTCTGATATGAGACAGAAATTTGATATTTTCCTTTTGCAAACATGAAGAGCATTAAAGATGGGGAGAGCACAATCAATCCATCATAGCCAGCTTTAATTTCTAATTGAATTGGGACCATATAAACCATTTGCTACTTATGTGTTTAGAGGGAAGAAGAGAAAAGATGTAAGTGCGTGATTAAACTTGACTAATTTCCTCCTTTCTTGAGACATTCACTTACAATAATCTATCATTTTTGTCAGACATTTCATTAGTTCAATGGTCTCTGGATTCCTTTGCTATATGTTTTTATTCTCTTAGAAAAATTAAAACAATACCTTGCCCTAAACTTAACTCTAAGGAGTTCATTTTTGGTGGGTTATATCTTTCCTAGGGCAAAATATTTTTTGACAACACAATAAGTACTCTCTTCCAAGTGAAAATAAATGAATTGTTTTGAAAATTTGAAACTAAATATGTTTTTAAGTGCATTTATTTTTAGGTCGCAAAGGGCATTCACTTTGAATTTCAGCCTGCCTTTCACAAGCATCCTTTAAGTTTAATCACTATCATTCTAAGTGTCTGTCTCTACCTCTCAAGTGTTGGAATCAAAGGTGTCCACCCCTTAAGTGCTGGAATGAATGGTAGGAACCACCTCATGGGAATCTAAGTTTTTCTCTACTTAGAATTTTGTTAGATCAAATTGGCCTTGAACTTGGAGTTATCTATGTTTCTGTCTCCTAAGTATAGAGATTAAAGCTGTATGCTCCCCAGGAGCTGAGATGAAAGATGTACACCACCATGACTCTACCCTGTTCAATGTAACTATGGAATTTACAAAACATCTAATTTATAGGTATTGCCTATCTCTGCTGCGCTTAAAGGTATGGGGTACCACTGTCCTGCTAAAATATTGTCTTTTTCTTAGCTCCAAATATTCCAACTCCTAAATATTTAGAAAACAAATTTAGGGATAGGTCCCATGAAAAACTTTACTTACCAAGAAAGTGGGTCAGAGGAGAGGACATCCTATTGAGACTTTAGGTGAGAGTAGCATGGAAGTATGGGGAAATAGTAGGACCCACATGGTCCTGGAAACCTACAAGAAGAGCTTTATGACAGGCAGATCTGGGTCCTGGCATCCTCCTCAAACTAAGGCACCAGCCAAGGAGAAATAGGCAGTAAACTTCAAACCCCTAACAAGACCTAGGCGACGAACATGATATTCTCCACCGTTGAGTGGAGAGTGACTCTCACACGAACTCTGGTGCCCCTTTTCTGACCACGTCCCCTGGATGGGGAGGCCTGGCGGCACTCAAAGGAAGGATAGCAAGTTACTAAGAAGAGACTTGATAATCTTAGAGCATATATAGGGGGAGGAGGTCTCCCTCAATTACAGACATAGGGGAGGGGAGAAGGGGGGAAATGGGAGGGAGGGAAGAATGGGATGAAACAGGGAAAGGGCTAACAATCAAGATGTAATATGAAAAAAATAATAAAAATGGTTAAAAAATAAAATAAAAACAAAGAATTCCCGAAATTTGAGGACAAATGGATTGAACTAGAAATGATCATAATGAGTGAATTAACCCAGAAGCAAAAAGAATCAAATGATATATACTCACTTATATCTGCACACTAGCCCAAGGGGCATGTCCCATGAAAGCCTTCACTTTCCCAGAAACTGGGATTCTACATGAGAGAAGCATGGGAGAATAGCAAAGTAGAAGGATCCAGAGGGTCCTAGAAACCTACAGGTAGAACATTATGATAGGCAGATTTGGGCCCAGGGATCTCTCTCGAACTAAGGCACCAGCCAAGGACAATACAGGCAGTAAAATTTAAACCCCTACCCACATCTAGCCAATGAACAGAACATTCTCCACAGTTGAGTGGAGAGTGGGATATGACTTTCACACGAACTCTGGTGCCTCATATTTGACCATGTCCCTTGGAGGGAAAGACCTGGGGGCATTCAGAGGAAGGATAGCAGGCTACCAAGAAGAGACTTGATACCCTATGAGCATATACAGGAGGAGGTAATCCTCCTCAGGAACAGTCATAGGGGAGGGGAATAAGGGGAAAATGGGAGGGAGGGAAGAATGGGAGGATACAAAGGGATGGGATAACCATTGAAATATAAAAAAATTAATAAAAATTTTTAAAAATAAAAAAAACAAACAAATTTAAACCTCATTAACCCTTCAATTTCACTTAAAATGCTTTAAATCTCTTAATGGTGTTTTCCATACAAAACAACAAAAATACTTCTTTTCTTTAAGAATAAAACTAAAAAAACTGATCTCCAAAATAGTGTATATTATATGAAAATCTACAGTCTAATATTCTAACATGAAAATAAGATACATGGTTTAAGAAAACCTGGTTTTCATTTCATGTCAGTAGTGGAAGTGTGCCTTTGGTAAATTATAATTTTAAAATATTATTCTGCTATTTTTACTTTTTTCATTCCTGATGAGTTATTTTACAGTAGGACAGATGGTGCCTGTGAAATACCAAAACTTTTTGGTTTTGTCCTGTTTATGGACCACCTGGACAGTGTCTGACTGTTCTTGATAATACTTTTTAATATTTTTTCTGAAGCATTATTTATTTTATCATTTGTTTCTGTGTTTGGAAGAACATTAGTATGTTTTCCATTTTTACAACAAATCACATCCCCATAAGTTCATAGCTATATTCTACAAATACACCTGTAATTTTCTACTTGTCCTTTTGGCCCTATACACTTGGCCCATGCAGCACTTTGTTTTACCTCAGATAAAGTTCTAATCCATAGAAGTTGGATATTTATTTGCTGAAGAAACCAATCTGGACACCAATGTTTATTATTACATCTGCTCCTATGAGTGCTAAACATTCAATTCCAATGACTTTTTTTTTTTACCTTATAGCAGTTTGCCAATATATTTGTTTTACAAACTTCCTTGAATTTTCTCTTTTATCTATTGAAGCTGTTCTGTTTCTTGTTTACTTTGTTGTTTTGAAAAATGAGCATTAAATTTTCAATTACTTTGTTAATGAATTTTTCCTATAATGACAGTGAACATTTGAATGTAATATGATATTGGGACCAGCAACAGGCCACATTTGACTTTTCCCAGTCATAAATGGTTACCTTGGCTGTCCCTTGTTGACCTGAATTCGTTCATCCAATGTTGTCCTTTGCCATACATTTTCCATACCTCAGAAGGGTGGGCATTATTTTGGGACTATCTCTAGAAAAAACATTTCTAGTAATGTCTTGCCTACAGCCACTTTTCAAATGTCTTTACTTACTACAATTAATACATTTGCCATTTTTATTTTTCCTAAGATATTTTAGGCTTATGTATCTAGTTTATTTTCGATTTTGTTATTTTACCTTTAGTGCCATATCCCTGGCTATACCATATATATATGCATATATAATTTATTCACATTACATCTCAATAGTTATTCCATCCCTTGTATCCTCCCATTCCTACTTCCCTCCCGCTTTTCCCCTACTCCTCTCCCCTATGACTGTGACTGAGGCCACATCTTCCCCCTGTGTATGCACAAAGGATATCAAATCTCTTCTTGGTATCCTGCTATCCTTCCCCTGAGTGACACCAGGCCTCCCCATCCAGGGGACGTAGTCAAATATGGAGCACCAGAGTTCATGTAAAAGTCAATTCTCACTTTTCACTCAAATGTGAAGAATTTTCTGTCCATTGGCTAGACCTGGGTAGGGGTTCGAAATTTAATTATTGTCCTTGGCTGGTGCCAGAATTTAGCGGGACCCCTGGGCCCTGATCTGCCCATCATAATGTTCTTCTTGTAGGTTTCTAGGACCCTCTGGATCCTTCTATTTCCCCATACTCCCATGCTTTTCTCTCCTAGAATCCTAATAGGATGTCATTTGTCATTCCCTCTGTCCCACTTTCCTGTTAAGTGAAGACTTTCATGGGACATGCACCTTGGGCTAGTATCCAGATATAAGAAAATATATACCATTTGACTCTTTCTGTTTCAGGGTTAACTCACTCATTGTGATCATTTCTAGTTTAATCCATTTGTCCACAAATTTAGAGAATTCCTTGTTTTTAATAACTGAGTAATAGTCCATAGTGTAAATGTACCACAGTTTCTTTATCCATTCTTCTACTGAGGAACACTTAGGCTGTTTCCATGTTCTGGCTATTATGAATAAGGGTGCTATGAACATGGTTAAACAAATGTCCTTGTTGTTTGTTGGAGCATATTCTAAGTATATTCCAAGGAGAGGAATAGTTGGGTCTTGAGAGGAAACCTTATTCCCAGTTTTCTGAGGTAGTGCCAGATAAATTTCCAAAGAGCCTGTACTAGTTTGTATTCCCACTAGCAAATGACATCCTTGCCAGCATGTGGTGTGCCTTGAATTTTTTATCTTAGCCATTCTGATGTGTGTAAGCTGCAATCTCAGAGTTGTTATGATTTGCATTTCCTGATGACTTAAGGACATTGAGCTTTTCTCTAAGTGTTTCTCAGCCATTCAATATTCCTCTGTTGAGAATTCTATGTATAGTTCTGAGCCCCATCTCAATTGGGTTATTTTCCTAAGATTTTTAAAAAGTATTCCTTTTATCAGATTACCATCATAAATAAGAGATCCAAGATCAGCCTTATGTACAATCCATTCATTTATTTGTGCTGATCTTGTCCTTAGAGGTCTAATTATCTTAGTTTGCATTTTCAAAAGCCAAAAATTCAATTAGTATTTTCCTAAATTCCAAATTTGATAGCATTCTATTTATATCTGAAGTCAATCTTTGCAAAGAAACAAAAAACAGAACAAAACAAAACAAAACAGTGAAGGATACTTTTGGGTCTTGCATAATTGATGTAAAGGGCTGAGACCTCTTTCCTGAATCTTCAACCTTATCCAGAGCACATAACGTTGATGAATGATATAGTGCCAAGTTATGATCAACAAATTCGTATCCTTTGAAAATCAGCATATTGACCTATACCTAGCAACTGATGATAGGAAATATCAGTATTCCTGGTATGATTTTTTCCCTACATCACTCACTTCCTTTTCTGTTACCCTGAGGACCAGGTTTTAATACTACTGTTGCAACATTTTTCCATTCTTGCAAGATAATCCTGTTCTGAGTTGCCAATGAAATTAGAATCAGATTCACTTAAGATTTATGCATACCATAGGAGCTGACCACTTCCTTAATTCTCATCAATACTGTTAAGAAAAGATACTACACTTGATATTAGACAAAAGGCTAGGAAGTGAAAAATTCTTCCTGAGTGTGCTAACCCAGACCTAGAAAGACACATATTGTATACACTCACACTTAAGTGGGTATTACCCAAAGAGAGATAGCACCTGAGAGACTTCACTTAGTGGTGGATCAGAATAGATATGGGGACTATCAGCCAGACTTTGGATGAAGCACTGAGAGTTGTATCGAAGAGTTGGGAGATGCAAAGACACAGAGAGGTCAAGAGCTCCACAAAGAGACCATCAAGCAAGATGGATTTGGACCTATGGAGTCCTGCACAAACCAATACACCAACCACGAACATTGCACATAGATAACATTGACCCCCTGTTCAGATATAACTGATGGACAGCTCATTCTCCATGTGTTGGAAGGAAGTGGGTACTGCTTCTGACATGAACTCTGGTGCCGGAGATTTTTATCACAGTCCCTTGTTGGGGCAGCCTTTCATTCACACAGAAGAAGCAGATGCAGGAAATCATGAGACTTGATAGGATGAAATGAGGTGGGGAGAAAGGAGCAACCTCCCGTGAGAAGTCTAGGGGAGAAGAATAGGGAGAAAGAGGAAAAGAGGGGGATGGGAAGATATGACTGAGGGGATAACAATCAGGATGTAATGTCAATAAATTATAATAAATAAAATTTTAAAATCCTATCAAATCTAATACTATATGATTTCACTTAATTTCATCATAACTTTGAGGAATTCTATTGTCTCCTGGTATATCTTGTATAGTAACTAGATAAACAAAGGTTGGTTTTCTAACAACATTAGGCCACCACCTATCAGTTTCATTATGTCTTATCATGGTATGCTCTTGTTTAAAATCCTTTGTCTGTATCTGAAAATTTTGCATATGTCCTCAATTGCCTTTTTGAGAGCTGAAAGGACTGCTATGGAGGATCCTCAGGGCAGCCATCATCTGATTCATCAGATGGGTCATGGTGCTACCCTCAGTGGTTCCATGTTTTAAGAGGCACACACATTCATGGATGGTATCTATGACAGGAAGAAAATGGAGGGAGGGATTTTTCTCAGAATTAGGCTAGATAGGCAATCCATGTGCACATGTTGGAGTCATAAGGATGATCTGCTACCTACCACCCAGGTTTCTGTTTCAAGAACCCATTTCCAAAAGGAGATGACTTCCCTTTGGGTAAGTTTCTTGCCAAGGGTCTAGAGCAGAGACCAAGGTCCTAAAATTTAGGATTCTTTTTGTTTTGACAAAGTATTTTCCATAGAAATGCCCAGGCCAGAAGGGAACATTCCCAGGATTTGTGGCACCATGGGAGATTCTGCAAATCCCCCAAAGACATAATCCTGCCAACAAGTTTTATGAAAACAGGCAATACACTAAGGGCTTTTAACTGTTATTTGTATTACTAAGACATTTTTTCAAGATTCCAAAGTTAAGTGGGTTGTGGCTGATTCTTAAATGGGTTGTCAAGTCCATTAGGGTAGAGGGCTGGGATCTTTGACCAATTCCAACGAATAGCTTTTCAGAAATGTGTCAGTTGCCTCTTCACCATGCCTACTCCTCTCTTTAGCATAGACCAAAAGGAAGGAAAGTAAAGAATGCTTTTACCCTAAGGATGGTACGTCAAGGACAATAAGGCCTTTCAGAGAGTACTTGCCCTTCTTGGGGATCCCTTTTCACCCAGTTTATGCTTCCTGCAAAGCAAGGGAGTGAGGAAACTAGGCCAAACTTGGCTAGGGCTGGAAGAAGATCCTGAGCAGTATGACTGTAGGAGAACAGATCATCTATTAGGAGAGGGCAGGCGAAATTTATACCTTGCCATGCATGACCAGTTGGACCCAAGTAGTGGTATACTATTGATGGGGCAATATCATCAAGGGTGATTTTCATAATCCAGAGCAGCAGGATCCATGGGAAGAAAACTTATTATGTCATATAGAAAGAAAGTCCTGCCTAGAATATTTAAGACCAAGCAGTCAGATAAGCAGTAGCCAATCCCAATAGCTTTGGAGATGCATGAGTTTATGGATTGCTACATGTACCCTGACACCTCTCGGTCTTGAAAGTCTATCTGATAGGGTCTTTGTAATCAAGAGCAAGGAGAGTTGAGCAACCATACTTCTGCAACTCTCTGGATGAGAAAATCTGGGGTTTTAGGCATGCTTCCATCCTCTCTTAGCTTCAGGCCATATATATATATTTGATTTGAAAAACATGAAGTAACTCAAACTTTCTATTTTACAAGTAGAAAGGTGAAGTATATGTTGGTTTCCCATGCTCAGACAAAATAACTGAAAACAACAATAATTGCTTTCAGAAATAAGTGTTTATTTTGTTTTTTCTTCCATGGTTGGAGTGGAGTTTAATAAGTACTTGATCTTTCAGAAGGCACCAAAGTGCATGAATATTGCCATCCTGTTTTCTGTGTTTGTTTCAGAAAAAAAATTGATATTCACCTATCCATGTCCATTAGTACACCGGGATGTCAGTAATGAGCATGACCCAAAAAGCATTTAGTAATATGTCCAATTCCATCAGTAAACTAATATATCTGGAATGAGCACTACTAGCAAAGCCTTTAAAAATATTATGTTACCAAGAATCTGATCAGGGGAACTGGTTAGACAAAAAGTCCACTCTTTTTATGTTGTTGAACCATATTATTTATATTCTTAAGTTACAACCAGAGGCTTTTAAGTATCAAGACAATATTATTGATTTGTATAGAAAATAAATTTCTCAAGATTCCTTAGGTTATATTTGAATGTCTAAAAACATAATAAGGGTGCATCATAGGAGAAATGCAGTTTAGTTACATACAAAGCTCTACTTTCTCCAATGAACTTTTTATGTGTACTGAGAGTTCTGTGTTTTATTTAGTTATGTGACTAAGTTCTACCCTTCATAATGTCAAACTTCCAGTAAAAAGAAAATAATTTGAAAAGGGATGAAAAAGAGGATTTTAGAGGGAATGGGATATGTTCTTTTAAAGTTTCTTCAGGCTGAATTGAGGCACATAGTACCTTATAAGGGGCCCATAAATCTGGGAAAATGGTTAAGAAAGCCAAGGATTGCATTTGTGTTCCAGTTTCTAATTGTTGAGAGATTCCAGGCTTAATATGAATCCTGTGTGGGATTTATTGAAACCCCAATTGGTTTCAGAAATGCTGGACCAATTGGGATCAGAAATATTCTGACAGCAATTTCTAATGGGTAATAGCAGCAGATGTGTCTGGATCTGGAACAAGGAGGATAAAGGATGTCAGTGTCCAGCATGCTTAAGGGAATGAATCCTTTGTAGGTTTCCATTTGCTCTCTTGGTCTACAAGTTCTTATTTTCACTGGGAGGTGATTATAAATTTCTCTCTTATACAGAGAGAAAACTAGGCTAAACTTAGGGATCTCCCTCTTTTCCTTTATCTTTCACCCATAGGCCAGGAGATAGAAGCTGCAAAGAAAGAAAGGGAGACATAGAAATATAGAGGGGTCAAATATCAGGCACCAGATACATGAGAAAGTCATATCCAACTCTCCACTCTACTGTGTAGAATGTTCTGACAATTGGCTAGATCTGGGTAGGGGTTTAAAGTTTACAGACTGTATTGTCCTTGGCTGGTGCCTTAGTTTGAGAGGGACCACTGGGCCCAAATCTTGATACCCTATGAGCATATACAGGGGGAGGAAATCCCCCTCAGGAATAGTTATAGGAAAGAGGAATAAGGGAAAAATGGGAGGGAGTGAATAATGGGAGGAGACAAGGGATGGGACAACCATTGAATGTAACAAGAACAAATTAATAAAATAATATATATCTTGGGAAAAAAGAAATATAGAGGGGGGATAGAACAAAGTGTAGATTGTTGACCCTACTCCTTAATTAAAGGCTTTAATGCTACTAACACAAAAGATTATATCTAAGTCATTGGTATAGAATTTTATATATTGATGTAATCCATGGTCATGTCAAATACCAGTCTAATTTGGCACAAGAATATATATCCTAAGTCTGATAGATAGATATGATTCTATAGATATATCAGGTAAAATAGTAAAATAACATCTTCAAAAGCCTCAGAGACCCACAGAATATGGCATTTAAAGATAATTTTTATTATTCTAAAGATTCTTTGACAACAAGACAAGTTAATTCCTGACAACACCCAGATGGCCTCAAAGATGATCAGCATCAAAACACCTTATGACGATGGCTTCAAATGTGGCAAAAAAGCCACTGGGCAAAAAGTCCTCATTTCTGCCACAGACAGAATTCTGCCTAAAAATGGGCAAATTCAGTTGCAGGCAGAGTAGATGGCCAAAATCTACAGCATAAGCAATTGCTCAATAGTTATTGTCTCATGAATAAGTCTGGTGGAGATATTGGGCTAGAAGTACAAAGACGAGGCTCAAATGTTATAGAGAGTGTTGTGTGACTTTTCATGCAGTAAACTGTCTGTCATTATTTCATTTTGGAAGCTATTAACTTGCACTACAGGTTCACTCAGGCACTTACAGTTTATTTCTTCTCAAGTCTCTGAGGGGGGTTGAAGACCAGATAGTTTAGTTTTACAATAATGTTTAGTAGGTTAAGGGATAAGTTCTTTTTTTTTTCCAGTTAATATTTTATTTTATTTTTTTATTTTTTTCTCCTTTATTAATTTGTTCTTGTTACATCTCAATGGTTATCCCATCCCTTGTATCCTCCCATTCTTCCCTCCCTCCCAGTTTTCCCTTATTCCCCTCCCCTATGACTGTTCCTGAGGGGGATTACCTCCCCCTGTATATGTTCATAGGGTATCAAGTCTCTTCTTGGTAACTTGCTGTCCTTCCTCTGAATGCCACCACGTCTCCCCCTCCAGGGGACATGGTCAGAGGTGAGGCACCAGAGTATGTGAGAAAGTAATATCCTACTCTCCACTCTATTGTGGAGAGTGTTCTGTCCATTGGCTAGATCTGGGTAGGGGTTTAAGGTTTACCGTCTGTATTGTCCTTGGCTGGTGCCTTAGTTTGAGCGGGACCCCTGTGCCCAAATCTGCCTATCATAATGTTCTACTTGTAGGCTTCTAGACCATCAAAGCCAGAAGAGCCTGGACAGGGATAAGTTCTTTTTAGTTCATGATAAATGAGTTAAGTTTATAGAGATGAGATATGATAGATATTGAATTTCATTCAGTAATTTAGACACAACAAGACAGGAACAGTGTTCACTTCAGCTGTGACAAACACAAATAGCCAAATCACTATGAATTTAACATTTATATAGCTCGTAATTGTCTCATGGTACTCCCTGCTTTATGTAGTTTGTTTTATTTATGTGTAATTAAATAAATATACATGTTTAAGAAAAGAAAAATAAAAATCTCTCAAACTGTCAAAAAATAGTATTTTATATTCACCCAGTTACAATATAATTTGATCATTTGACTTCATTATACCATTCCTGATTAATTACACTACAAATAGATTCCACACTCTTATCATAGATATTTATGAGAGTCCTACCAGAGTTTTGTCATATTATCATGGAAATTCAGGTACCATTTTTTGGGTTTATAGTCATATTAATAAAAGAATTTAATTACACTTAAAAGAAATTGAAGGAAAATTTTATTAGTATTTAAAATAAAATTTCGAGGTTAGAAATTTGTAACCTAAGTTTTTGCCTTGAGGATCAAAGCAAAGAGAAAAAGTCATACCCCTTAATTTAGTCATAGAAAATTAGACTATCTAGGACAGTCTGTACTGGACAAATAGTTACATCGTAAAAATTAGAGGTGACATTAGAGAAATGATGATGATTCCTGGATACTAAAAGGACACATCTAGGCTCTGGCAAGTGTTTTACAGAAAGAAGAGAGAGAACAAGGAAAGCTTCTGGTGTGAGAACTATGATGAAGAGAGACAAGACTAGACAGAAATTCATGGCCACTC
Source organism: Acomys kempi (assembly GCA_907164505.1). Lineage (NCBI taxonomy): Eukaryota > Metazoa > Chordata > Mammalia > Rodentia > Muridae > Acomys > Acomys kempi. The sequence goes on from OU015360.1 coordinate 59,304,607, forward strand.
CATAGCCACTGTATAGAGAGAACAGAGACTCTAAAAAAATTGATTTCTCTTCTTTCTTCAGCATGGATTAATATTCATCTGCCATTCTGAAGGGTATTTTTGAGCCTCTAAGGGATGTTTTTGAGCTGACTAATGGGCCTGCCCAACTAGAACATTAACCCAAACCAGACATTACATTTTGCTGACCAGAAAGAACGAGTTGATCTTTGTTTTCTCTCAAAGAAAGTTTACTGCTATATGTAACAGAATCATGTACAAGTGTTGTTATAATGAGTTTAATATATGAGAATCTACCAATAATTTTTAAGAACTAATCCTAAACTTTATTCAGAAAACAGTGTTGGTCAGAAAGGTTGTTTTTAAAGTGTCAAATTGTATTGTTTTTTATTTTAAAATGTCTGCTGATTCATTGTTATACAAATGACATCTGAAAAGGCTATAATTAAATTCAGCTTATACATTTTCTCTTTGTGAGATATTCAGGAAACATAAACTTTCTCAACAGCAACTTTAAATGTTAATAGAATATTTGATTACCCACTACCAATAGGCAATGCTGGGAATATGTTTCATTTCTGTCCCATTTCTTTATCTTTATCACCTTGTGAATAGTCCATGGGTCTCCTTGATTTATGCTCAGGAAACATGGATTCTATGGTCTTTCTTGTAAGTAAGAAATTCTATAAGTGTAGAAATGAGTACCACAAAAAAAGAGATACTAGCAGCCTTTTGACTTCTCCAGAAGACCTTCAAATAGAGCCTGATGAAAGAAAAAGGCACTCACTGCAGAGTATGAGAATATGAGTTCCATTCTGGGACAAAAATTGTGGAAAGAGATAATCAGCTCCTTCAAATTATTATCAGATCCCAACATATATTCATTGGCAAGCACATAAACATGCATGTATCATCTATACTTATTTCTATCTATATCATCTAAGTCTCTACAGCTAATATATGTATGCAAACACAAAATTTAAAAATGTTTAAAAAAAAAAGGACCCTGAAAAACTTCTGTGAATAGTAACTGGTAAAAAAAAATGTGGAAGTAAGAGTTTTAGTCTCAACTCTGCTTATTTTTGTTTCAGCTGAATCCAAAAGTTGCTCTTTCAACCCTATAAATATAATGCTCTTCTTAAGTCTATTATGGCCTCTTTAACATCTTATCCAGGTGTAATAAACTTTCTCATTTCTCAAGTATTTTAATATAATTCTGTGTTTCTTATTTACATTTTTAACAGCTTTAATACATCACTCTGGGAATTTTTAATTTTTGGAAAATGATGAATTTAAGTTGTTAGATCCAACAAATTAATCAGTGATTCACTAAGGTATGTACTTGGCAGACTGTAAAGTTCACACTATTCTATTTTCTTATCTATGTAGTGACATAAAAAATAAAATTGGATATAACACAATTGGTGATGTTTCTTTGAATTTCTTTGAAAATGAGCATTTTGCTTCCAACTTAAATGAAGTTTTTATTGTTTTAAGAAAAAAATGTTTACTACAGGGCCAATAACCACCTTTTGGATAAATGAAGATAAAATGTCCTAAAGACAATAGTAGAGTATATGAAGCATTGTGCTTTGTATCATGTTTTAAATCAATGGGAATTTATTTACCACTAGGAAATTGGGTAAATGCTAAATTGATGAAAACAATAAAAAGTTCACACAGATATAAACTTAAAACTGAGAATTACCTTCCACAGTATATTTAAAAAATTACTGGAGGTTTACAGTGGGTGAGATTTCATTCTTTAGAAAATGAGTTATTTTTGACTTGCAGGAAGTCAAGAGATAAGTGGCTGTACGTAGTGAAGCAAAAAAAAAAAAAAAAAAAAAAAAAAGAGGAGTCAACAGATCCACAAAACTGTTTTGAGTCCCTCTTTTCAGGTGCTTTACTGAAGGAAAGAATGATACTGATACCTTGCCTCAAAATAAAGAATAACTATTAATAGACCTGTAGGCAGTGGTGGGGCCTCATATGGTGCTTCACAATATTTAATGAAATGTTATGTGTTGCAAGCACACATAGCTGCAGTGAGTTCTCCAGTACAACTGTTATTTCAAGTTTGATAGACAGTATTTTTAGTGGTGTACCACCTTATCATGTTGGTCTTACATTCCTTCTCTCCTACTCTGCTATTTTTTCCTGAAGCAAGTCCACAAGTAGTTTAAAATCACTTAAAATCCTATGGAACCAAAGATGAAATTGAATTCCTTAATCCTTTGCCTCAATCTCTCAATAATTGTGAAAGAGTGCTGAGAATAGTGATATGTATTACCTCCAAAAGGAATGTACCATGTGGGAAAATCAATCTGTGGACACCATACATAATTTGTAAGTATAATTTTTATTGTTTTGTACTACTTTATTTCCTTACAGGAATGCCATGAAGAGTGTATCAATTTTTATGGATTTTTCCTAGAGCAATTACAGTTACCTAAAACTTCTAGTCTTGATAGGTCGACGTTCTCATAGTGCTTGACAAGAGTGAGGACAGTATGGTTCAGATTATGTGGTTTTATGCGATTATGTAAATATGTACACATTGAAATTTATGTTTTACTTCCTTTCTAGCTGCAAGTTAGCAAAATTATGAGACAGAATGTTGACTATAGTTCCCTTTAATTAATCATGAGGTCCCAAGCCAGTTATCATTTTCTCTCCTATATCCAATGTCTTACCTTTGTTTGTGGTCAGATATTCAGTGTTTTGAGTTATATTTAGGAAGAGACAAAGCTACAAAACTCCATCTTCTTGGAAACTAAAGTACCTGGCTACATTTGTTAAAATAATTACACATGTCTTCCATTTGTTCTTCCAGCTTTAAAACATGTATTTAAATTTCTGTGTCACTAGAGAAAAAATAAATAAATTTGTATGATACACAATCTCTATATAAAATAAATGTATAAATGACATAAGAATCATCTTGTAATACAACAAAATGACAACACTATTAATGTCTTCCTGTTGTATTTAAGTAATATGGTGAAAAAATTATTCCGTATACTATGGCAATACAACTCCGGTCGATAAGTTTATGGATGATAATTGAATATATGTCTCCTAAGATATGTCTAGGCATGACCTGTAGGATATTACAGACTGCATATGTTTCCATATATGAATTTCTAATAAGTTGTAGAATTGATAAAGGGAATACGTACAATATGATTAATCATTACTATATTCCTTAAAAAAGTAACAAATGAAAAAGGAACATTTTATTTATTAGATGATATTTTTGTACAATATTAATCTTAGAAATTTCATCTATAATTATAAAGATTTGTTTTTCTTGAATGCATTTCTACCCTATCTATCTGTCTGTCTATCTATCTATCTATATCTAGAACTGTAAACTTTTTGTGTATATGTGTCTATTAGAGTGAATTCCTTCATGTGAAGGAATATGTGGAGGATATAAGAAGGTGTTGAATCCTTTGGAGCTGAAGATATAGGCAATTGAGAGTTGCTTAATATAAGTTGTGGTAACCAAGTTTAGGTTCTCTGGTAATGATAAACCACTCTTAACCACTGAGCCAGCTGGCTTTTTCATTTTTTTAAAATTGAGATATAAAAATGTTTGTGTGTATGAATGTTTTGTTATGTGTATGTCTGTACACTACATGTATGCTATGTGCAGGAGTTATAACCTTTGCTAGACACTTATAGGCATCATATACAATGGTTTTTCAGCTCCACTATAGGTCCTTGTCTTAAAATTCATCTTCTAAAAATGTCTGTTCATCTTGAAAAATTTGTGAAATACTTCATTAAAAACTGACATCAATTTTAAGGAAATGGAAAACAGTCAATCATTGGTTACCAAATAAATTGTTGGTTATTTTACTTAACGGACTTACTAATTAAATGAGTATACACCAAAAAAATTTATTAATTATATGTGAGCACACACACACACACACACACACACACACACACACACACACACACACAATGAATTTCAAATAGGAGATGAGCCATAATTCTTCTCAGTTAATTCTGTGGCATCCAAATATTTTATAGTTTCTTAGATGTATCTTCTTATTTATATATCATATCTCAATTAATTTCTTCAAGAAAATATTGTTTGAAATAATTAATTCTCTCATGTCTTTAGTTTTAAATATCATTTATATTAAGTTCTTGTATACCTTTATGAAGTGAAAAATCAATCTTGACACTTTGTGGAATCATTTTTTCTACTTCTTCAAAGTAGCCATTGAATTAACTCAAGTATGTAATGCATGTGGGAAGAGAAAAAAGATTAAATCAAACATGAGTAAAGAGAGGAAGAAAGTCAACAAATTTGAAATGCAGACAAGCTTAGAGATCTTAGACACTAAGAATATAAACAACGTTTTTTGGTGGTAGGGAGGCACATACTAAAATATAGAATGCTTGGAAGCATAGGCAGATTAATTGGATTCACAGAGAAACAGAAATAATACAGCTCTCATGTTCAGTCAAAAGTTAATTTTGTGTGTGTTGGTGATACAAAGAAAGGAAAAATGAACTAAAAATTTGTGTGCATATAAATTATGTACTTTCAAATCAAACAGCTTAGACATAATCACAACACCTTAAAGCAAGTGTCACATACAACGCTGGAAGGTGATTTGGAGAGTGCCATCTCCCCTAAGGTGATAAACATCTAGGTGGACCATTATGCTGTTTTTTACTCCATCATGAATCAATAATTCAAAATTATCTTCTTACATATAAAGAAGATACCATTCCTGGAAGTAAACATACATAATAATAGAAACAAAAATATTATAAGTGAAACATGGCTCAATATGTTATAATTACACAAGCCATGACACATATCAGCCATATCTCAACATACATTTAAGATGTTGAATATAATTATTCTGCGGGGGTGTAGTAAATATGATAAACACAAGTCCAGAACTGCAAAGTCCTCAGAGATGATTTTTATGTCATGTACTTGATTTTTTAAAGACTGCATCTCACTCTGTTGCTCACACTAGACTGCAACTCATAGCAGTATTCCTGCTTCAGCCTCTCAAGGTACAGAATAAAAAACCTGAATGATCAAGTCTGGTTAAGCATTGCATATATTTTGTAAACAAACAAGGAGAATAAACTAATGAGAATTCTTATCATTTTGTTTGAGAAAGCTATTTCCTTGGCCGAAAAAGCTTGCAATTGACCAGTTCTTGCTGATTTGCTTTCAGAATTTTTTCTTGGTTACCTGAGCTGCATATTTTATTTTAATGAAATGTACTCTCTTTTTTAAAATGATACTTCTACACATATTATTATTTAGTATAGTTTTTGGTAATGTGCCTTTATAGAAATAGAAGAAGCAGAAATACATTTTAAAGAAAGTCAAGTTATATGTGAGTAAAGTGATGCATTTCAATCTGTCTCATGTGAAAGAGAACACAGATACATTGTGTTCATATAATCAGGCTATATATAGTCTATTTTTATATTATGTTTACATACTTAAAAATATATATCTGTGAAAAGGATGCTCATTAGTGGATTTAATTTCTATTTCTACTAAAACATTTTTTATTTGTAATATGTTGTTCTACATATCTAGAAAGTGATTTTCTCTTCGTATAAAGTGATGTTGATTGATGCTGCTTGTAAAGTTGCCATTGGGTGGTTCATCAAGAAGAAAACATATCTGGCAAACATTAGCAATAGTAACAAAGGGTTAATATGCAGTAAAAGCAATAGGAAATTAAGTACTGGAGAAGGGGAGGGAGGCTTCATGGACATGTACAAAAGTGAAGCTGCAGAGTCAAATGTGCAAGTGCCAGGAAATAATCATATCCATAGTTTAATGTGAACTGACCAGGAAATTGATCCATCAACAGGTATAACATGTCTACTAATATTAGGGTTGTAGTTTGTATAGGGTTGATCTAAGTTTCACCATGACTATATACAATGTTTTAATAAGAAGAGCCTTTATTAAATATTGGTGGACCTAACAAAGAACTATGCATGGACTGGACCTAGGCCTTCCCCACATAAGTAGCTTATGGACAACTTAGTCCTCATGTTGGTCCCCAGTAAAGAGAACAAGGGCTGCCTCTGACATAGACTCTGTTGTCTACTTTTTGATCACTTCCTTCTGTCAGGGCTGCCTTATTGGGTCTTAGTGGAGGAAGATAAGCTCAGTCCTCATGTGACTTGATGTGCCTGGATGGGTCAGTAGGAGGGGTGCTTTACATTTCTTAGGCATAAGGGAGGGAAGAGAGAGGGAGCATGGTAATGGTAGGAGAGGAGGGAGGGGCTACAATTTGTATGTAAAGTGAAAATGAATAAATAAATACTAGTGCAAGATAATCATGACACCATACTGCAACTGAAAGGGCTCCTGAAATAACAGCATATAGTCATATTAGTCCAAAGCTTATTAAACCAAAACCCACAAGATTACTGGTATTCTCTCTGTGTGTAGGCAGGGTATAATTTTGGCATTTATTTCTTGGAATTTTCCTATTTGATGAGAAGAGTAAGCAAGTTTTATTACAAAGGCAGAAATAACAGTTAGTCTTATGAAGTATTATTTTGCTAAAATAAAAATATTATAAGATTTCAATTTCTGGTAACATAAGAGTAGTGGGCTGCTGCAGTACAGCCTGTAGAAGGTAGGTGATAACATGAGAGAAGCAATTATTGCCTTTTGGTGTCTCCAGAGATAGACCGAGCATAGTAAGTATAAATTTTAAATATAATGTCTCAAACTAGAATGATCAAACTGGGCATTCTTAGTGACATATTAATCTGCTCATAACTCTAATTTCATATCTTGTAATTAGAAATTAGAATTTTATCTCCTTTTATGATCAATACCAATACTTTCTTTTGGTTTGGTTTTGTAATTTTCTTTTTATTTTATTTTTCTCCTTTTTTATATTATTTTTTCTTATTACTTTATTCATATTACATCTCAATTGTTAGCCCATTCCTTGGATCCTCCCATTCCTCCCTCCCTCCCACTTCCCTCCTACTTCCCTCCCCTATGTCTGTGACTGAGGGAGACCTCCTCCCCCGTATATGCTTATAGGGTATCGAGTCTCTTCTTGGTGACTTGTTATCCTTCTTCTGAGTGCAACCAGGCCTCCCCATCAGGGGACTAGGTCAGAAATGGGGCACCAGAGTTTGTATGAAAGTCAGACCTCACTCTCCACTCAACGGCAGAGAATGTCCTGTCCATTGGCAAGGTCTGCAAAGTGGTTCAAAGTTTACTGCTTATATTTTATTTGACTGGTGCCATAGTTTGAGCAGGACCTCAGGACCCAGATCCGCCCATCATAATATTCTTCTTGTAGGTTGCCAGGACGCTCTAGATCCTTCTCTTTCCCTATTCTCCCATGCTTCTCTCACCTAAAGACCCAATAGGATGTCCTCCCCTCTGACTCACTTTCCTAGTAATTAAAGTCTTTCATGGGACATACCCCTTGGGCTAGTGTCTCAATATAAGTGAGTATATACCATTTGTCTCTTTCTGCTTCAGGGTGATAATTTCTAGTTCAATCCATTTGTCCACAAATTCAATTTTCCACTTGTTTTTAATAGCTGAATAGTATTCCATAGTATAAATGTACCAGAGTTTCTTTATCCATTCTTCTTTTTTTTCCTTTATTAATTTATTCTTGTTACATCTCAATGGTTATCCCATCCATTGTATCCTCCCATTCTTCCCTCCCTCCCATTTTCCCCTTATTCCCCTCCCCTACAATTGTTCCTGAGGGGGATTACCTCCCCCTGTATATGCTCATAGGGTATCAAGTCTCTTCTTGGTAACCTGCTGTCCTTTCTCTGAGTGCCACCAGGTCTCCCCCTCCAGGGGACATGGTCAGAGGTGAGGCACCAAAGTATGTGAGAAAGTAATATCCCACTCTCCACTCTACTGTGGAGAATGTTCTGTCAGCCGCAGTTTTACTGCTGTGATGCAAGCTGGGAGGAGCGCTCAGTTCCACCCTAGGTGCTTGCTCAGCGCAGTCACAGTTCTCCTGCTGTGGCAGATGGTTCAGGCCCTGAGAATCTAGCTGAGCTCGACGTGTGGTTCAGGCCCAGTATCCCTGGCTTCACATGGCAGGGGACCCAAAAGGCTTTGGATACCTTCGCCTGATCCATCGCTCATTCTGAGTATCCATTCTTCTACTGAGGGACACTTGGGCTGTTTCCATGTTTGGGCTATTATGAATAAGGGAGCTATGAACATGGTTGAGCATATGTCCTTGTTGTGTGGTAGGGCATTTTCTGGGTATATTTCAAGGAGTGGAATAGCTGGGTCTTGAGGAAGCCCTATTCCCAGTTTTCTGAGAAAGTGTGAGATAGACTTCCAAAGTGGTTGTACCAGTTTCCATTCCTACCAGCAATGAAGGAGTGTTCCTCTGTCTCCACATCCTCACCAACATGTGGTGTCACTTGAGTTTTTTACCTTAGCCATTCTGATGGGTGTAAGATGGAATCTCAGTGTCATTTTGATTTGCATTTCTTTGATGACTAACGATGCTGAGCATTTCTTTAAGTGTTTCTCAACCATTTGATATTCCTCTGTTTAGAATGCTCTGTTTAGAATGCTCTGTTTAGATATGAGCCCCATTTCTTTATTGGATTATTTGGTTTGGTGGTGTTTAATTTCTTGAGTTCTTATATATTTTGGATATTAGACCTTTGTCAGATATAGGGTTGGTGAAGATCTTTTCCCCATCTGTAGGCTGTCGCATTGTTCTCTTGACAGTGTCTCCTGCCTTACAGAAGCTTCTCAGCCTCATGAGGTCCCATTTCCTAATTGTTGACCTTAAGGCCTGAGGTGTTAGTGTTCTGTTTAGGAAGTTGTCTCCTGTGCCAATGTGCTCCAGCCTCTTCCCCACTTTTTCCTGTAACCGATTAAATTTCTCTGGTTTTCTGTTGAGATCTTTAATCCACATGGACTTGAGTTTTGTTCATGGTGACAAATAGGGGTCTAGCTGCATTTTTCTACATGTAGACATCCAGTTAGACCAGCACCATTTGTTGAAGATGCTATCATTTTTTATTGAATAGAGTTGGCTTCTTTGTCAAAAATCAAGTGAGCAAATGTGTGTAGATTCATCTCTGGGCCTTCAGTTTCATTCCATTGATCCACTAGCCTATTGCTGTGCCAGTACCATGCTGTTTTAATTACTGTTGCTTTATAGTACAACTTGAGATCAGGAATGGAGATTACTCTGGAAGATTTTTATTTTATATGATTGTTTTAGCTATTCTGGGCTTTTTGTTTCTCCATATGAAATTAAGAATTGATATTTCAATATCTTAAAAATATTTTGTAGGTATTTTTTATAGGGATTGCATTGAATCTGTAAATTGCTTTTGGTAAGATGGACATTTTTACTATGTTAATTCTCCTGATCCCCAAACCTGGGAGTTCCATCCATCTTCTGATGTCATCTTCAATCTCTTTCTTCAGAGATTAAAAGTTTTTTTTTTTCAAATAAGTCTTTCACTTGCTTGGTTAGAGTTACTCCTAGATATTTTATATTGCTGTGACTATCATGAAGTGTATAGTTTTCCTAATTTCTTCCTCTGCCTATTTGTCATTTGTATACTGGAAAGCTACTGCCTTACTTTTTTGAGTTAATTTTGTATACAACCAATTTGCTGAAGGTGTTTATCAACTGTAGGAGTTCTCTGGTGAAATTTTGGGGGTCACTTATATACACTATCATATCATCTGCAAACAGTAATAAATTGACTTCTTCCTTTCCCATTTGGATCACTTTGACCTCCTTTGACGTCTTATTGCTCTGGCTAGAACTTCAAGAACTATATTGAAGAGATATGGAGAAAGTGGGCAGGCTTGTCTGGTCCCTGATTTTAGAGAGATTTCCTTGAGTATCCTTCCATTTAATTTAATATTGGCTATTGGCTTGCTGTATTTAGCCATTATTCTACGTAGGAATATACCTTGTATTCCTGATCTCTCCAGAACTTTAAACATTAATGGGTGTTGGATTTTGTCAAATGCTTTTTCTGCATCTAAGGAGATGATCATGTGGTTTTTCTCTTTCAGTTTGTATATATGGTAGATTACATTACATTAAACCATCCCTGCCTGCCTGGAATGAAGCCTACCTGGTCAGGGTGAATCATGTCTTTGATATGCTATTGTATTCGTTTTGCGAGTATTTTATTGAATATTTTTGCATCAATGTTCATAAGATAAATTGGTCTGAAATTCTCTATTTTTGTTTGATCTTTGTGGGGTTTAGGTTTCAATGTGACTATTGCCCCATATAAAGAATTTGGTAATGTTTCATCCATTTCTATCGTTTGGAATAGCTTGAAAAGTATGACTATTAGCTCCTCTTTGAAGGACTGGTAGAATTCTGTGCTGAAACCATCTGGCCCTGGGCTTCTTTTGGTTGGGAGACTATCAATGGTTGCTTCTATTTCTATAGTTGAAATAGGGCGATTTAATTTGTTTATCTGATCTTGATTAAATTTTGGCAAATGGAATCGGTAGAGAAAACTTTCCATTACCCTTAGATGTTCAATTTTGTGGCATATATGCCTTTAAAGTAGGTTATTATGATTCTTTGTATTTCTTCGGTGTCTGTTGTTATGTCTCCCTTTTCATTTCTGATTTTGTTGATTTGGATATTGACTCTCTGCCACTTAGTTAGTTTGGCTAATGGTTTGTCTATCTTGTTAATTTTCTCAAAGAACCAGATCTTGATTTGTTGATTCTTTGGATTGTTCTCTTTGTTTCTAATTTATTGATTTCAGCCCTGAGTTTGATTATTTCCAAACATTTACTCTCTCGGGTATTTCTGCTTCTTTTTTTTCTAGGGCTTCCAGATGTATTGTTCAGTTGTTTATGTGGGATGTTTCCATTTTCTTTTTAAAGGCACTTAGTGCTATGAATTTTCCTCTTAGCACTGCTTTCAATGTGTCCCACAAATTTGGGTATGTTTTTCGATCATTTTCACTGAACTTCAGGGAGTCTTTTATTTCTTCCTTTATTTCTTCCATGACCCTCGTGTCATTAAGCAGAAAGTTGTTTAGTTTCTGTATGTGAGTAGGCTTTTTTTCTTTCTTTCTTTTTTTCTTTTTTGTTTTTCGAGACAGGGTTTCTCTGTGTAGCCTTGGCTATCCTGGACTTGCTTTATAGTCCAGGCTGGCCTCGAACTCACAGCGATCCACCTGCCTCTGCCTCCTGAGTGCTGGGATTAAAGGCGTGCACCACCACGCCCGGCCTGTGAGTAGGCTTTTTGTTATTTCTGTTGTTGTTGCAATCCAGCCTTATACTCAGGTGATATGATAAGATACAAAGTATTATTTCATGGCTTCTTTCATGACCTACTATGTGATCAATTGTAGAGAACGTTCCATGGGGTGCTGAGAAGAGGGTATAATCCTTTGCAATTGGGTGAAAAGTCCTGTAGATATCTGTTAGATCCATTTGATTCATGACGTTGGTTAATGAAGTTATTTCCCAGCTTAGTTTTTGATTCAAAGATCTATCCTTCAGTGAAAGTGGGGTATTGAAGTCTCTCACTATTAATGTGTGGGGATAGACAAGTGATTCTAGCTTTATTAATAGCTCCTTTACAAATGTGGGCGCCCTTGTATTAGGAGCATAGATGTTCAAAATCGTGATGTGTTCTTGGTTGATTTTACCTTTGATGAGTATGAAGTGTCCTTCATCCCTTTTGATTAATTTTGGCTGAAAGTCTATTTTATTATATATTAGAATGGCTACCCCACATTGCTTCTTGAAACCATTTGCTTGAAATATTTCCCCAACCTTTTACTCTGAGGCAATATCTGTCCTTGTGGTTAAGATGCGTTTCCTGAATGCAAAAAAATGCTGGTTCAAGTTTATGCATCCACTCAGTTGTCTGTGTCTTTTTGGAGAATTGAGACCATTAATGTTGAGAGATATTAGTGGCCAGTGATTGCTAAGTCCCTTCATTTTTGCTGTTTGTTACTGTCAAGATTTTGTGAGGTTGCAATTTTGCAATGATGTAGTTATGTATTTCCTAGGTAGTTTTGGTTGTGATTTGACCGTTTGGGGTGGAGTTTTCCTTCTAGTAACTTCTGTAAAGCCAGATTTGTGGCTAGGTACTGTTTGAATCTGTTTTTGTCATGGAATATCTTGTTTTCTCTGTCTATGGTTATTGATAATTTCACTGGATATAGTAATCTTGCCTGGCATTTGTGTTCTCTTAGGGTTTGCAAGACCTCTATCCTGGCTTTTCTGGCTTTCATGGTTTCTGCTGAGAAGTTGGGAGTAATTCTGATAGGTTTGCCATTGTATGTTACTCTGCCTTTCTCCTGCCACTTTTAATATTTTTTCATTGTTCTGTATATTTTGTGTTTTTATTATTGTGTGTGGGGAAGATTTTCTTTTCTGGTCTATTCTATTTGGTTTTCTGTAGGCCTCTTGTATGCTCATATGCATCTCCTTCTTCAAATTGGGGAAATTTGCTTCTATGATTCTGTTAAAGATATTTTCTGGGCTGTGGAGTTGGCTGTCCTCTCTTTCCTCAATACCTATTATTCTCGTTTCATCTTTTCATAGTGTCCTTGATTTCTTGGATGTTCTGTATCAGGAACTTTTCAGATTTAGCATTTTCTTTGGTGGTTGTTTCAAATCCTATGTTTGTATATTCAAGTTCCGATATGACTGTCCTTCATGTCACTTTGTAGCCAAGAACTCAGCTGGATCAGAACTTCTGAGATGTAGCTGTCTTTTAGCTCTTCTTCTATACTCTGTAGAAGTGTCCAGCCTTTCGCAGGAACATGGGAGATATTACCAGGCCTGTGGGAGCTGAGCCAACTAGGTTCTGTCTGTTGTAGAGTGCAGGACTAGTGCAAGGTGAGCCAGAGGCAATATGGATTCAGGCCACTGGCAGGCTCCAAAGTGCCAGCACTCTCCACTCCCTTGTAAGCAGGGACACTCAGAGATCCCTCTAGGTCAGCAATTAGACATTTCAGGTATGACCCATGTCTCCCAATAGCATGGGAGATCCTTCCTGGACTGCAGGAGCTGACCCAGCTAGGTTCTATCTGTTGTAAAGTGCAGGATCAGTGCACGGCGAGCCAGAGGCAATACTGATTCAGGCTGCAGCTAGAATCCAAAGTGCCAGCACTTTCCACTCCCTTGTGAGCCAGGATGCTCAGAAATCCCTCTAGGTTAGCAATTAGACACTGTAGGCACAACCCATGTCTCCCAATATTGTGGAAGATCCTGCCAGGCCTGTGGGAGCTGACCCAGGTAGGTTCTATCTGCTATAGAGTGCAGGATCAGTGCACGATGGGCCAGAGGCAATACGGATTCAGGTCGCTGGCAGGATCCAATGTGCCAACACTTCAACTCCCTTGTAAGCCCGGATGCTCAGAGATCCCTCTAGGTTAGGAATTAGACACTGCAGGTATGACCCACGTCTTCCAATAGCAAGGGAGATCCTGCTCTGCCTGCTGGAGATGACCCACTAGGTTCTGTCTGTTGTCGAGTACAGGATCAGTGCATGGCAGGCCAGAGGCAATATGGATTCAGGCCACCAGTGGGATCCAAAGTGCCAGCATTTTCCATGCCCTTGTAAGCCCAGACACCTAGAGATACCTCTAGGTCAGTAATTAGACAGTGCAAGCACAACTCACGTCTTCAGATTGCGTGGGAGATCCTGCTGGGCCTGTGGGAAAAATCCGAGCTGGTTTCTAACTGCCCCTGTTTGCAGGCTCAGACCATTGTGTCTGACTTTAGATTGGACCAGGATGGCCTGTGAGCTGCAAGCCTTCCCTAGCAGTTTTTGGTGGGCCTTACGCCTGTGTTTCCACTCGGCCTGCATGTGTGACCTCCGCAGTTTGGCATGGGGTGAGTGGAGGGATCCAAGCGCATTTCCACCCTATTCCCTGAGACTCTTCAGGCCAGAGCTCTGGAAAACCACCTCCCCAAACAGTGAGTTTGTGCTTTTTATGCCGGCTGCAGCTCACATGTGGATCCCATTCCAGAGTCTGAGGAGTGTGTTTAGCACCTCCGGGCTGTTGCTTGTCCTGAGGTTAGACCCACCAGTGGTCTCCAGAGTTTGGGACCTCACTTACCTACAGTTCTCAAGATCCAGCACTCTGTGGCTCCATTCAAATCCCTGGTCTCCTCGCAGCAGATCAGATACAGTGCATACTGGTTGACGCCATCTTGGAACTCGGTTTTGTAATTTTCAATACAAGGTTTGTTTGTGTAGTAGTGTCTGTCTTGAAACTCAATATGTAGTTCAGGTTGGCCTCTTACCTCCTTGCATGCTGGGAGAAAAGATGTGCTACTACAATGCCCAGTTTTCAATATCAATTTTTATAATAACTTCATGAGTAAATTTTCATCAACAATTAGTTAGCCTTTTTAATCTAAGTCTCATAAATTAATATGCTAAAATTACTACTATACATTTCTTAGATATATATGTGTACCTTCATGCACAAACATACACATACCAGGACACTTATGAATATAAGATATATATATTGAATTTTAGAGGCATCAAATCTTATTTCAGAGAAAACCATGTTGTCATTGTGTACATGGAGATTTATTATATTTGGAAAAATTGTTTAGGTTAGCAAGATATATATGCCAGTTATGGTGCTTTGAATAAAAATTACCACATAATTCCATAGGGAGTGCCACTATTAAGTGGGATAACCAAGATAGTGTCAGTGTGGCTTTTTAGAGGAAGTTCACCACTATGGTATAGGACTTGAGGTCTCAGAAGTTCAAGCAAGTCCTATGGCTCAATGTCTTTTACTGATACCTGCTGACCCAGTTATAGAACTCTCAGCTTCTTTCTAGCACCAGGTCTGCCTGCATACCACCATGCTTCCTTCCACGACAATATTAGACAAAGCTTGTGAAACTGTTTTTTTCTTTATAATGGTTGCCTTGGTCATGTTGTCTATTCACAGCAATAAAAGCCCTCCTGGCACCTTGTTCAATTCTAAGAGGTTTATGTCTTACTGTATCAAGAGAGTTATCATAGCAGTTAAGATAAGTTAAGCAGTTAAGACTGCAATTTTCCTGATGTAGGGGGTTTTGATTAGCTTTAAAGAATTGGAAAATTTTGTACTGAACATATATGTGGTGTGGTTCACAACTCAGTACCTACTGTTTTGGAAACAATGTCTAAATGTCATATGTTTACCTAGACAAAAATATTAGCATCAAATACATATGTAGAGATTTGTGTTTATCTCTCAGCTAAGATGTGCGATAAAATTAAAAAAAAAAACACCATGAAAAGCTGTTAAACATAAAATCAAATCACTCAGATCTCATTTGTCAGCCTACCTTGAGGAGAATTGTTAAGCTACTTTCATACTCTAATACTTTATGTCTGTTACTGAAAATGACAAGAGAATTGAAGTTTTTACCTATGTGCGAATACCAGGCAAAATGCTCCAATCCCTTCATTTGTATATGACTTTTTTATTTTCTATTTCATCTAAATTAGAGAGTCTGTTCTCAAATTAGAAGTTAGATTGGGTTCTTTTATTTTCATCACTTTATTTTTGAGATTGGCCTTATGATTCTTTTTCTGTACCTATACCCTGATTTTTTCAGTTAAATAATTTAATATATAGTATCATAT
This sequence comes from Acomys kempi, assembly GCA_907164505.1. Taxonomy (NCBI): domain Eukaryota; kingdom Metazoa; phylum Chordata; class Mammalia; order Rodentia; family Muridae; genus Acomys; species Acomys kempi. The sequence goes on from OU015360.1 coordinate 59,320,248, forward strand.
AATTATCATAATTTTTCCAATTATATCTATCATTTAACCTTCCTTCGAATTTCCTTCCTACCTTCCTTCCTTCTGTCCTTCCTTCCTTTTTTTCCCTTCCTTCTTTCCTTCCTTCAGACTTTTTAAATGTACTTAATTTCAGACAAAAATTTCTTGTAAACAATTAGGCAATGAACTGAAAGTTTAGCCTAAGATTTCTTTGAACTTAATATGATCTTCCTGTTATTCTTTCTGGATTCCATGTTCTGTACCTTCCCGACATATTGCATGTTTCTGGGGATCAAACTGAGGAATTTGTCTAATGCAGGAAATCAATTTACCAACTGTTCTACATCTATTACCACTAGTTTTACTCTTATTCACACAAAGTTTTTACATCTTTTTTAGATTTATTAACTAGATATGTTGCTTTACCAATTGCAGTATGCTAGAACTGGAGTCTTTCCTTGTATTAACTGAAAAGAAATTCTATCTTTTTTCAAGTATGTTGAGGCTCAATAAATACTGATACTTTCTATAGTGTCATTCAGCATCTGGTGTGTAGTTGGAAGTCATGTCTGGCAGGTTGGTCCAGGCACTGCTTACTTCAGGATGAGAACAGATGAACCTCAAGGTCAAGATTCCATTTCTCACTCAAGGTTAGAGTTATATCAAGATATTTTATACTTTTGAGGATATTGTGAAAATGTCTCACTAATTTCTTTCTCAGTCTGTTTGCATATAATAAAGCTACTAATTTTTTGTGTATATTTTATTTTCACTTAATTTTCTGAAAGTATCAGCTATAGGGATTTCCTGGTAGAATCTTTATGGTCACTTTGTCTTGCTCTTCTCTTAGTTAAATGCTTTGCATTTCTATCATTTTTTATTGGTGTTGACTGTGATCTTGTTGTAAATTACTGTTATTAAGTTGAAGCAGTGTCCTTGTACATGTTGACTTTCAAAGAATTTTATCAAGAAGTTGTGCTGTATTCTGTCAAAGGCCTTTTCTGCCTCTAATGAGAAGATCGTGTGTTTATTTTTTTCTGTGTATTCATGTGATTAATCACATTTATTGATCTATGTTGATCTATTCCTGCATATTTGAGATGAAACTCTCTTGACCATGGTGAATGTTTTTATATATGTTTTTGTGTTTGAAATACAAGTAATTTGGTGAGAATTTTTATATCATGTTCATAAGGGAAATGTTTCTGTAATTATTTGTGTGTGTGGGTTTTATGTGGCTTGGGTATCAGAGTAATGTGGCCTCATTAAAAGAATTGGGCAATAATACTTCTCTTTCTGTTTACTGCAGTAATTTGAGAAGTTTTGGAGTTAATTCTTTGAAATCTGATAGAAAAAGAGACCTTTTTTCTTTAAGTTTAACAACAATGTACATACTTTACTTTTCAATTTGCTTCTCAGTCCTTGGGATTTCTGGCTAACCCATGAACTAGATCAAGAAAGAGATAAAATTATTTCTGCACACAGTACATGGTTTATAACCAAGTGACCATGGTTGTTAGCAATTGTGGTTACAATATGGAGAGGTTATAGACTATATACACAGGATACTTTGATTTAATTATTGGCATATAGCATCTCCACATATCTTAATCAGGAGTTCTAATTCCTCTAATGCCCTGGGCCCACAGAAAATTAATAATATGAGAAAATTCAATTCCACATCTTAGCTTAGCTCACCTCTAAATGTTCCGATTAAGTTTATAAACAATGTTGCCTTCCTAAATTTGATAATTGTCTAGCTTTGTTTGCAACAGGTGTGTCAACAAATTTTGTCAGATTCAATTTCTCATTGGGAAAGAATATCTGGACATTAGCATATGTTCTCAGACCAGGACCTAATGTTTACTAAACTGCATCATCATATTAACAAGCAGAAGAGCAGTGATCTGTTTCATTCCCATGATCCTTAGGAACAAATAAGAATGAATCATGGACTGAGGTTCCTTTTCTAATTCTTGGGAAATGTCTGTCACAGACAAAATGAAATTAAAATCTGACATTAGCAAAGCGAAAAATGCACAGAGAAGGCAAGAGCAAATCAAGCATTCCCTCAGAAGAAGAAAGGAGATTCCACAGGTATATTCCTACAGGCTCTTGCTATGTGAGGGCCCAAATCCTGAGACCTTGCCATAAGGACAGCTTTGGCATTACACTTGCATATATTTCCTAGGTCAATGAGGCTTGGTGACTGCTATCTACCTCTTTTTTTTTTTAAATCAGTTCTCCCAAACTTCTCAATTAGTGGCAGTCAATCCATTGTTTATCTGACTAAGGATGACTAGAAGAGATTAACAAGGATCACCATCACTTTTAGTATTATACCCAAATTTATGACAAAAGACTAAAAATTATCAGTTGAAATAAAAGAATTGATTGAGTCAGGAAAAGTTTTAGCCACATCATGTGTTGAGGTTTGTTAGCAAGCATGTGAAATGGAACTGATCAGAGTTTGAAGCTCGTGCGTAGCCATGGAAAAATCAGAATTATTCCATCCTCCTCATAGAGGAGCCTGAACTTGCTCTCATGTAAGCTCATAGCTGTGATAAGGAAGAGGAATTATATAAATTCATGTATAATTACCTTGACATAAAGTGGTAATCCTAAGTTTAATATTTTGAATCTGAGTTCCCATACATATCAAATGGCTTTCTCTAGAGCATCTGGTCTATCCTACAGCCTGTTATATATCTTCACCTAAGTACTCAAGTCATTTTTAGAGAGATTATTTTCATGACCAGGGGTATTGATTTTTTGGAACAAGGCAATAGAGGAAGGAGTATCAAAAGATACTAATAAGAGCTGTGATCACCAGAATAAGGGCAGTGATGAATTTTGTAGACAAACTTACAGCATTAGAAACAGAGTCCAAGGCATATATTCCTGGATTGGCCAACGAAGTCTAAGATAAGTTAACTGGGAGGAGTCCATGAGGAGGTTGTCTAGTTATAACAAAATACCAAAAATACCAGGTGATTAATACAGTTATAAAAAAGTATATTTTATGTTGTGTACAGGATTATTTTTAATGATATTTAGGAAGCCATAAGAATCTGAAACAAGAATAGTAAAAGAAGTAATGACACAGGCCTGAGGGCCCGAAAGGTGCTTGTCATGGTTCAGAGGACATTTAAGCATAGTATAATTGTTTGCAGCAGAAAATTGTATACATGTCACTGGGGGTGGTTAGGATGATGAGAAAGTTCAGCCCGAAACATAGGAGTCACTCACTTAGCCTAGAACCAAAGGTCAACCAAAAAGAGCTTAAGAATTAAGATACCTGTTCAAGTACACTTAAATTTTTTATCCCTCTGAATTAGTAAGGGATGATATCATATCATGGACTAGAGACAATACAATCATAAATTTTATCATCTCATTCCTTGACCTCTAAAAAATCCCTTACTCAACTATTAACTGTGTTCCTTTCTGAAATTTGAACTTCAAGTTAGATTATTTGCACCAAAGCCAGTAGCAAAAACATCTTAACCCATCTTTACTAACTATCTACATCTCCGATTTTTTTTCTGTTTGTTTTTTCTTTTCTTTTCTTTTCTTTTTCTTTTTGGAGATAGGGTTTCTCTGTGTATCCTTGGCTGTCCTGGACTCACGTTGTAAACCAGTTTGATCTGGAACTCAAAGCAATCCATTCTGCCTCCTGAGTGTTGAAATTAAAGGTGTGCCCCACCACCACTTGGCTTCCAAATTATTTCTAAGGGTGCTATATGTTACTAACAATCTATGTCTCTAAGTCCTATCTGAAGGTGGTGGATAAATCATTAATCTGTTCCAATAGTAGTGCTTGAAAAAAATCAACTGCTATTACTGTTAGTACTGATAACACTGCCAGTGATGGGCAGGACGCCTCTAAGAATTTTCCTAAAACTCATAGATTATGAGGGATATAAAGACCATTAGGGCAACAAGAAAAGAAAAACTCTATAACAAGCATCATGATGTCCTCAGGTCACATAGCCCTGGGGCCTCTGTCTCCCCATGGAACATCAATAATTGTTTTACTAACACTTATACTGCCTACCATGAGTTCAAAAAATATTTTTCCATGGTTCTTGAATGCCACCTACTAATGCCAAGATATAGAAACAATACTAAAATGAAAAGAAATTAACCCTGTTGCAAAGTGAAATATCTATGAACAAAAATATAGATATTATGCTAAGTGAAGCTATGCTTCCCAATTTGATTTTCACTTAGGAGTGAATAGTAAAATAAAAGAAAAACAAATGTAAGATGCCCCCTAATTAGACCAATCTCAAGTCTATGTAATCCTAAGGGAGGAAAGATACTGTGCATATATGCATGTGAATTATCTCCTCACTGAAGGACACAAAAGAAAACACCTCCTCGGTGTTTTCCTTAACTAGAGATTCAAAGTCCTACAAGCTCCTATGTGGAATGGCCACCTAAAGTGTTTCTTTACAAATTGTGAAAAGGATCCATCAAAAACAGAGGTTCCACTTTAAGTAGGCAAAGAACGTGTTATTTGTATAAGCTTGACTCAAAGTAGTTTAACATCTCTTATCCATATCATTTCTAAGTTGTCTGTTAGAGTACGAACCACTCAATTTTATATAAATAGGAGTATAATTCTTCCTAGTACAATGGAAATGATTTGTTCCCTTCACTAAACCATGAGATAAAGTTAAAATTTCCTAAATACTTAATTTATTTCCTATAAAATCTCAATCTAAACAACAAACTATGATGTTTTAAATCTGTGTTTTCCAAAACAAACAAATTTCATGTAAAAACAAAATAGTTGAAGCTGTCACAAGTATGTATTACCATTAGCAAAAAAAAAAAAAAAAAAAAAAAAAAAAAAAAGGAAAATGTTTCTTTAGAGAGACATCCAAGTGACCAGCTTTAAAGGTTTGTTTATGCAGACAGGTATGTTGGCATGTGGCTGTGGTCCAAGATTTTTTTACAGGCGGTAAACTTTAAGCCCCTACCCAGATCTAGCCAATGCTCAGAGTATTCTCCACAGTTGAGTGGAGAGTGGGATATGACTTTCTCACGTACTCTGGTGCGTGGTAACACCAGAGTGTTACCACTTGGTAACAACAGGTTACCAAGAAGAGACTTGATACCCTATGAGTATATACAGGGGGAGGTAATCCCCCTCAGGGACAGTCATAGGGGAGGGGAATAAGGGGAAAATGGAAGGGAGGGAAGAATGGGAGAATACAAGGGATGGGATAACCACTGAGATGTAACAAGAATAAATTAATTAAAAAAAATTTTAAAGATTTTTTAAAATGATGCAGGGGTATTGTCATTTTTGGAATTGTTAGGTCAGCTTGGCATACATAGTGAAACTTTGAGTCTAAAATATATGAAAGCAAAACAAAAGTAGAAACACAAAGTTTGTTAAGCAAAGGAGATATTTATAACTTATGTATTGCATTTGTTATCTAGTCTATGAAAATATATGTGCACCAATAGTCACAAATCATCTCCTAAGTGTCATTTTGTCCTGATAACTGTACAAATTGTTCTGGTGATAAATTGTTCTTGGCACCAAGTAGTAACATGAGTAATAGTATATAATATTATTTAATAATGGTAAATAACAAATTATAGCAAATAAAATACATGTAGTAAATTTTTAATGAATTAGAGTATTAAATAAATGAAGGTTTAAGTAAAAGATAAATATTTTGTATACATCACAGAGTAGTTTAATATGAATGAAATATATTATGAAATAATGGTGTAATATTTAATATGAGAATACTGCTAATTCATATTACTCAGGATTTGATTCTAAATTAAATAATTAATTTCTCAAGTTCAAATAAATAGTTTAACTTTAATGTTTTCCAGTATTTTACTAATCAAATTTTTACTTTGATGAAAAGTACCTAAGAAAAATTATTTTTAATTTTTATTCATTCTTTTTACATCTCTATTACTGGCACTTCCTTCTGTCCATGATTTAAAATGTAATGCCTATTTAAAAAAAAAAAAGGTAAATACAATTTCATAAAGTAGGCAAAGCAGAACCAATTCTTTCACCTTTATTGTTAAATGTTTTTGTGACTTTTTAAAAATTTATGCTAAAAATATTCCTATGTGTATAATTTTCCTGTGTAAAAATCAACAATTATTTCAACCGCCCATTATATTCAGCTTTCGATATAAAACATGACATTTTAAATATGTACAATTTCATAGTTTTCTCATTTAAATGTGAATGAATAAGAATCCATTTTCTTTTATTGTAGCTATAAAAGGCTTACTGAGTATGTCTAATTTTTTTCATGAAGAAAAACTTTATGACACTGGATTTTTTTTCCTGAAAAAAATATAAGAAAAATGTATTTATTTGAACAAGGATACGTTTGAGTCTTTCTTGTGTATGAGTAAAGCATTATTAGCAACAAAAACATTCAACTCTGTATTTTGTGATTTCCAGCTTATATAACAGTCATTGTATCTGAAGAAAGCCAACTGTAATATTCCTACTGACAAGACTTGCTTATGATCTCAGTGGCATTTAGAGAGGACTGTGAGTTGATTTTGCATTTGTATCCTGAGTGATTTGGAAGCCTACAAGCTAGAGAAACAGAATTATAAGCTTTGCTTCTTCTATTTTCAATAAGCTCATGTATCAGGAAAATCTTAGAAAAAGACCAAAATATGCCTGATTATTAAAACAAATTGAAATCATGCCTAGCTTGTGTCATGCTGCACTACAAATGATAGAACTTACTTTACAGAACAGAATGAATTTTCTTCTCAGTGAAAGACCATAACACAGAAGCAGTAGCCTCACTTAGATGCCACAACAGTGGCCAATGAAGTGGAAATAGATTTTCAAACTTGATAAAAATTCATCTTAAATAAATATTTGTTCATAGAAAATGCTAATATAGGTACCTAAATTTTAATACCATTTGTGAAAGTTCAATAAGCTATAGTCAATTTTTAATATATATTCATAATTTTCAATGTTTAAAGACCACATGTAAATTACTAATATAATCACAATCTTAACATACATTTTAACAATATAATTAAATAAAATGATGAATTGATGAACAAAAGAGTCCATCACTTTACCACAGTTGTTTGTAGAAGCTCAACAGTCTTAAACAAAATATCCTAATTAAAAACATGTAGTTTGGAGCTAGAGAGAGGCTCAGCAGCCAAGAGTATTTGCTGCTTTTACATAGGATTGCAGCTCAATTCTCAGCACATATTTTCAGCTGCTATCAACTGCAGTAAACTCCAGTGCAGAGGCTGTAGCCTTCCTCTGGCCTCCATTGGCATCTACACACACACAGTTCACCATAATCAGGCCCAGTAGTATACACATGAAGACAAATTAAAAATTTCTAAAAATGTCCTTGATGAAGCTTGCAAATTTTTCTTCTTAAACTTCAAATTGATTTGTTAGTATGTTTAAAAGTTTGGATGACTATGCAGGTAGAAAATTGTCTCTGTCACCTCCTATTTGGAAAGCGACTAACATGCACTCCTGGCATATTCAGATAATCAAGTTTATTCCTTCTTATATCTCTGATGGAGTTGAAGAACAGGCAGCTTACATTTACAATGAAGCTTATTTGTTTAGGGATTAAAATGCATTTATGCTTAGTATTTTTAAGTTGATTGTGACAGGATGCGATGGAAATTAATCTACATTCCGAATCTGATATGCATCAAGATAGGAAAAATGCTTTCTTCAAGGCTGCTTAATAAACATAACCAAAACACTAAGAATGTAACTTTTATATAATTTCTGATTGTGTCATGTTTCTTCCTGCTATAGGTAGTTTATTGTATATATTTGTAATAACATAAATTTATACGTTAAAATATAAATTGTTGAATTAATAAAAAATTTTCACCAGTATTGTGAATTTAAGTAAGTTAATAGCGTTGGTGTCATGAAGAAGATCTTAAGTTGGATTCATAGCAATCACAAATGAAGAAACAAACAGAGACTTATGAAGTAATAATCAAGAGTAATGTAATTATATGTACCTCATGATACATTTATTTATTCACTTATTATTTTTACACTAGTTTTATTTTTTAGATTTTTTACATATACATATATATTAGTATAAATGTTATATTTACAATATATTATATTAATTAATATGTTAATATATTATTATATATTAAATATGCTTAATATAATTATATGAATTAATATATAATATTATGTTATATTATATTATAAATAGTATATTATTACACATATATCTACAGGAAGACAAACCATTAAAAAATCAGGAATTATTTAAATGTTACATTCTTATTTTTTTGGCTATTTTTATTTGGCAGCTTGGAAGAAAACATCTTTCCTATCCTTTGCACCTAAAATTCTGAATGTAAATCAGTATCTATCAAATCTCATCATTATGAATTTAAAATATCTATCTAGACCTAAAAACAACTTAATCCCTAACCAACTAAGCTTCATTGTAAAATTAATCTATTTGGTCTTCAACCCCATCAGAGACTTGAGAAGGAATTAACTTGATTAATTGATTATGCTGGGAGTGCAGGTTAGTAGCTTTCCAAATGAGAAGATGGCTGAGAAGGTTTTTTACTTGAATAGTCACCTAAAACTCTCTTGTGTTGGCACATCTTCTTCACCCTTCTGGCCCAATATATCTGACAGACATATTTGTGAGGCAGGATCTATTGAGGACTTACTTACCCTGTCCTGGCAGAGTTTGTCCCTTGACTCTGCCTGCATCCAAGCTTGCCCATTTTTAGGCAGAAATCTGTCTGTGGTAGAAATGAGGACATTTTTCACAATGGCTTGTTTGCTACATTTGAAGCCATCTCCCTAAGGAAGTTGTTTGATGCTCATCATCATCTCTGAGGTAGTCTGGGTGTTGCCAGGAGTTTACCTGTCTCATTGTCAGTGAATCTTTAAAATAATAAAAACATTTTTGAATGCCATATTCTCTGTTTCTGAGGTTTTTGAAGACGTTATCTAACTATTTTACCTTATCTTTCTATAAAATCATGACTATCTGTTGTACCTATAGAGGATATTCTTGTAAGAGAAAGAGAATAGTAATTGATATGACCATGTTTTAATCCACTAACAATTAACTTGCATAACTTATTTATTCATAGCAGGTTGCAATTGTACTTTCAAAGTATTGGAAGTGAACCTTGTATTATAATTGAGTTATATGGATCTAATATCTCAGAATATATATATATATATATATATATATATATATATATATATATATAGTGAACAATACACATACATTTGAATTCTATACCACTGAATCTAGAATTAAGCTTATTTTACATTTATATACAAAATCTGATATCAGTGAATTAAAAATAACCTTTTTAATGACAATTAAGGCATTATGTTTAGGAGTAGTTTCACTAATCTACTTTTTGTTCTATCTTCTCTATATAGTTCTATATTCCCCCTTCTTTCTTTTCCTTTATCTTCTTTTCTTAGGTTTAGCGATAGAGTTTGAAAAGAAAGATATCCCTGAGTCTTACCTTGTTTTCTCTCTAAATAAGACCAATAAAGACTTATAACCAATTCCCATTGAAAATAACCCTCAATAGCCTAAGAAAACAACCAAAGACCTAGCCTACCTCCCTTAAAGAAAATGGGGTGCTGTCCTATTAAGGTTTCTTCTGACTGATTTGGGATGATTAATGCTTTTATAGTAGTCTCAATAAACTTGAGGAAATGGTCTAAAAAGCTAGGAATAGCATTTGTTGTCCAGTTTCTAAGCGTTTAGAAATTTGAGACTTATTAGAGTCCTGTGTAGGATAGTCTGAAATGCTGGACCAATTGAAATTGGAAGCTTTCTTTGAGGATGTCCTGGGATTGTCTTGTTCTGATGAAGAACAGCAACTGAAACATTTGATGCTAGAACATGAAGATGCAGAATTTCAGTGTCCAGTATGCTCAGAGGAATGAATACTGTCAGGTCTGGTCTGATGTTAGTGTCCAATTCTCTTGCTCTGGAAACATAATTTCTCACAAACATTACACGGTCTTGACATTACAAATGTATAAGGTGTGTGTAATGTACAGCACAATTATGGCTGGTTTTCTGCTATTTGTATGAGCAGAAAAATAGACATTTATAAATCTTCATCCATGCCATACAATGAATGGCATCTAATAATAATTCATAGGTATTCTCTAGCCAAGAATAAGTATTGTCTATGCCTAGACATTCATGTCTTAGCCAGTCTCAGAGCCATCCCCATATAGTGAAATTAGCAATATAAGCTACCTACTAGTTCTGCAACTTAACTTCTTAAAATCCCAACTGTATTCCCCTTCCCCATGCCCTCCTGATTCTACCTCCCTCACTCATCCATTCTCCCTTCCTTCCCAAGTACTTAGAAAGGGGAGTACTCCTAACCTAACATCTGATCTCAGCCTATAGTCTCATCTGTACTATCTGTAACCTCTTCCTCTTTGGCCTGACAAGTACTCAAAATTCATTGGCCAGAGTATATGTCCAAAGTAGTCCCTACTTTCCACATTGTGGGATCCACAAAAAACAGTGCTGCTACATCTGAGCAGAGAGTCTAAGTCCACATTATACATGGTCCATGTTTGATGTATCATTCTCTGTATTGTAGTGTAGTTATCCTGTATTATGTGGCTAATATTCACTTATGAGTGAATGTATACCATACTTTTCTTTCTGTGTCTGGATTACCTCATTCTGGATACTCTTTTCCAATTTGATCCATTTTCCAGAAAATTTCAAGATTTTCTTGCTGTTAATAGCTGGATAGTGTATACTGTATAAGTGTACAACAGTTTCTTTATCCATTCTTCAGTTGAGGGACATCTTGGTTATTTCCAGATTTTGCCTATTACAAATAAAGTTGCTATGAACATAGTTGAGGAAATGTCCTTGTGTGTACATGCATCTTTTTGGTATATGCTCAGGAATGGTATGGCTTGGTCTTGAGGTAGAATTATTTCCAATTTTCTGAGAAAACATCAGATTGATTTCCAAGGGGATTGTACAAGTTTGCTGTCCCCAGAAATGGAGACGTGTTCCCCTTTCTCCACACAATTGCCAGTATATGCTGCCACCTGAATTTTTTATGTCAGCCATTTAGATGGGTGAAAATGGAATCTCAGAATCATTTTGTGTTTCATTTCCCTGATAAATAGGGATGCTGAAAATTTTTGAAGTGTTTCTCAGCTATTCAGTATTCCTCTGTTGAAAATTCTCTGTATAGGTCCAAGCCCCATTTCTCAATTGGATTATTTAGTTTGGTGGTGTTTAATTTCTTGAGTTCTTTATATATTTTGGATATTAGACCTTTGTCAGATGTAGGCTTGGTGAGGATCTTTTCCCATTCTGTAGGCTGTCGCTTTGTTCTCTTGACCATGTCTCCTGCCTTACAGGAGCTTCTCAGCCTCATGAGGTCCCAGTTATTAATTGGTGACATTAATGCCTAGGCCATTGGTGTTCTGTTCAGGAAGTTGTCTCCTGTGCCAATATGTTCCAGGTTCTTCCACACTTTTTCTTCTAAGTGACGTAGTGTTTCTGGTTTTATGTTGAGGTCTTTAATCCACTTGGATTTTAGTTTTGTGCAAGGTAATGAACAGAATTCTCAACAGAGGAATATCAAATGGCTGAGAAACACTTAAAGAAATGGTCAATCTCCTTAATCATCGGGGAAATGAAAATCAAAACAACTCTGAGATTCCATCTTACACCCATCAGAATGGATAAGATAAAAAATTCCAGTGACACCACATGCTGGTGAGGATGTGGGGAGAGAGGAACACTCTTTCATTGCTGGTGGGAATGCAAACTAGTACAGCCACTTTGGAAATCTATCTCATGATATCTCTGAAAACTGGGAATAGGGCTTCCTCAAGAGCCAGCTATTCCACTCCTTGGAGTATACCCAGAAGATGCTCCAGCACACAACAAAATAATTTGCTTAACCATGTTCATAGCAGCCTTATTCATAATAGCCAGAACATGGAAACAGCCTAAGTGTCCATCAAAAGAAGAATGGATAATGAAACTGTGCTACATATACACTCTGGAATGCTATTCAGCTATTAAAAACAGGGAATTCCCGAAATTTGTGGACAAATGGATTGAGCTAGAAATGATCATAATGAGCGAGTTTACCCAGAAGCAGAAAGACTCAAATGGTATATACTCTCTTATTTCTGCATATTAGCCCAAGTGGCATTTCCCACGAAAGCCTTCACTTACCAGGAAACTGGGACATAGGGGAGGACATCCTATTGGGACTCTAGATGATAGAAGCATCAGAGAATGGCAAAGTAGAAGGATCCAGAGGGTCCTAGATACCTACAAGTAGAACATTATGATAGGCAGATTTGGTCCCAAGGGTGCCGCTTAAACTAATACAGGCTGTAAATTTTAAACCTGTACCCAGATCTAGCCAATGGTCAGAACATTCTCCACAGTAGAGTGGAGAGTGGGATATGAATTTCTCACATACTCTGGTGCCTCATCTTTGGCTATGTCCCCTGGAGGGGGAGACCTGGTGGCACTCAGAGGAAGGACAGCCAGTTACCAAGAAGAAACTTGATACCCTATGAGAATATACAGGGGAAGGTAATCCCCCTCAGGAACAGTCATAGAGGAGTGGATTAAGGAGAAAATGGGAGGGAGGGAAGAATGGAAGGATATAAGAGATGGGATAACCATTGAGATGTAACAAGAATAAATTAATAAAAAAAGAAAGTAAAAGAAATGAAAAAAAGAGAAAATTCTCTGTTTAATTCTGTACCCCATTTTTAGTTCACTTATTTTCTTTAGTGGTTTTTAATTTCTTGGTTTCTTTATATATTTTGGATAGGAGGTCTTTTTCAAATATATCTTCCTAGTCATCATTTTGGCTATAATATTGTTCTGTTGAAAGATTTCTTCACCTTACAGATTCTTTTCCATTTCCTAAAATCCCAATTATTAATATATGACCTTAGGGCATGAGCTTTTCAGGAAATTGTCTCCTGTGCCAATGAGCTCAAAGTTCTTCCCCAGTTTTTCTTCTAATATTTTTATTCTGTCTGGCATTATATTGAGGTCTTTAGTTCACTTGAATGTTAGTTTTGTACATGGTGTTTAATATGGGTGTATTTGATTTTTCTACATGTAGGCATCCATTTAGATCAGCACCAATTTTTGAATATGGTATCTTTTTTCCATTGTATGGATTTGGATTCTTTGTCAAAGATCAAGTTTCCTTAGTTATATGTGTTCATTTCTGTGTCTTTGATTTGATTCCATTGATCAACGAGTCTATTTCTATGCCAGTGCCATGCTGTTTTTAATTACTGTTGCTCTATAGTACAGCTTGAAATCTTGGATGGAGAATCCTCCAGAAGATCTTTGAGTTTACAGGATTGTTTTAGCTATTCTGAGTTTTTTTTCCACATGAAGTTGAGAATTAATCTTTCAAGTTTAGTAAAGAATTCTATGGGCATCTTGATGGGAAATGTATTGAATCTGTAGACTGCTTTCGGTAATATGACCAGTTTTTACTAAATTAATTTTCCTGATTCACAAGCATGAGAGATCTTTTGATTTCCGAAATCATTGAATTATTTCTCCAGCAATTTGAAGTATTTTTTCTTTTTTATTATTTTTTGAAGATTTTTTTCATACAAATTTTCACTTTCTTGGTTGCCTATTGTCATTTGTATATAGGAGGGCTACTGGTATTTTTGAGTTTATTTTGTTTGCTGCCACATTGCTGAAGGTGTTTATCAGCTGTAGGAATTCCTTAAACAGAAATTTGGGGTCACTAATGGTTGCTATTATATCATCTGTGAATAGTACTAGTTTGAATTCTTCCTTTCCAATTTTTATCCTGTTGATCTCCTTTAGTAGAATTATTTCTCTAGTTAGGATTTCAAGTACTATATGGAAAATTATGGAGAGAGTAGAAAGCCTTGCCTTGACCCTGAATTCAGTGGAATTGATTTGTTTCTCTCCATTTAGGTTGGTGTTTGCTACAGGCTTGCTGTATACTGTCTTAATTATGTTAAAGTTTGTGCCTTGTATCCCTGGAGATAATAACACTGGTGAAGTTCAAGGAGAAGGACTTTTAACATGATTGGGTACTGGATTTTCTCAAATGCTTTTTAAACATCTAAAGAGATGTTAATGTGGGTTTTTTTTCCTTTCAGTTTTTTTATATGATGAATTAAATTGATGGATTTCCATATAATGACACACCCCTGGGCTGATAACTTCCAGGCTTCTACTTCTCTTGGGTGAGATTGCTTCTTTTTTTTCTAGATCTTTCAGGTGTGCTGTTAAATGGCTATTATTGGAAATATCCAGTTTCTTTATAAAAGGACTTAATGCTATGAACTTTCCTCTTAGCACTGCTTTCATTGTGTCCCATGAGTTTGGTTATGTTGTACCTCCTGTATCATTGACTCTATGAAGTTTTCAGTTTCTCTTTGTATTTTGTCACTCATGTAGATATCATTGATTAGGGAGATGTTCAGTTTCTATGAGATTTTATGCTTTTGGTTGATTCCTTTGTTTTTGAGTTCCACCTTTAATACACGGTGGTCCTAAAAGATGCAAGGTATTATTTCAATTTTCTAGTATCTATGAAGTTTGCATTGTACCAAGTATATGGTCAATTTTGGAGAAGGTTCCATGAGGTGCAGAAAAGAAGGTATATTCTTTTGTGTTCTGCAGAGATCAGTTAGGTCCATTTGTTTCATGAAGCCTATTAGTTTCCTTGTTTCTACATTTAGTTTCTGTCTTGATGATCTGTCTATTGTAGAGAGTAGTATGTTGAAGTCTCCCACTATTAATGAGTAGGGTTTGATATGTGATTTTAGCTTTAGTAACATTTCCTTTATGATTGTGGGTGCTCCTGCATTTGGGGTATATATTTTCAGAACTGAGAAATCATCCTAGCATATTTTCTTTTGATGAGGATGAAGTGAACTTTCCCATCTCTTTTGGTCAGTTTCGGGTGAAAGTCTATTTTGTAAGTCACTAGAGTGGCTACTCCAGCTTGCTTCTTGGATTCATTTGTTTGGAATACAGTTTACTAACCCTTTATTTTGAGATAATGTCTATTTTTATTGCTGAGATGTGTTTCTTGTCTGCAGTAGAATGTTGGATCACTTTTTTGCATCAATTCTGTCAGCCTGTGTCTTTTTACTGGGGAGATAAGGATATTGATGTTAAGAGATTTTAATGACCAGTGGTTGTTATTTCCTTTTATTTTGATGTTTGTGGTGGTAGACTGTCTGTGTGTGTTTCTGTGTTTTGGATTTGTGGATGTGGAGTTATTTATTTCCTGTGTTTTCCTGGGTGTAGTTTGACTTCTTGAGTTGGAGTTTTCCTTCTAGTAGCTTCTTTAGTGCTGGATTTGTGGCTATGTTCTGATTACACTTGGTTTTTCATGGACTATCTTGTTTTCCTTATCTATGGTAATTGAAAGTTTTGTTGGGTATAGTTGTCTAGATTGGTATCTGTGATGTCTTAATGTTTACATGACTTCTGTTCAGGCCTTTCTAGCTTTCACAGTTTCTATTGAGAAGAAAGGTGTGAGTTTGAAACATTTCCCTATATATGTGACTTCACCCCTTTTTCTTGCCACTTTTAATTTTCTTTCTTTGTTCTGTTTGATTATTAGGTGGCGTGAGTGTTTTCTTTTCTGGTTTAATATATTTGTAGTTTTATAGGCTTCTTTTATGTTTTTTTTGGCTTTTCTTTCTTAAATTTAGGGAAGTTTTCTTCTATGATTTTCTTTGACTAATGTATCAGTAACTTTGATCAGACCTTCCACGTTTGGGATTCTCTCTTCCAGCTCTTGTATTTATTTGGTGTTGCTTGTATGCATCATTCCTGTACTCTTTCCTATGTTTTCCAACTCTAAGATTGCCCTAGCTTGTGTTTTCTATGCTGCTCCTAACTCTCTTTTGGTCTTGAATAATCTTATTCATTTCTTTCTTCCATTTGATTACATTTTCCTGTAATTCTTTATAGGATTTATTCAATTCCTTCATCTTTTTTGATGTATTTTCCTGTAATTTTATAGGAATTTTTAATTTTTTTCATGTGTTTGAATGTACTTTCCAGTGTTTCTTTGAGTGATTTATTTTCCTCTTTCAGGGTTTCTATCATTTTCATCACCTCTGAATTAAATTCTTCTTCTTTTCCTTGTACTTCATTGGTGTTTATCTCCAGGGTTTTGCTGTGGTACAGTTACTGGTTTCTGGTGCTGTTATTTGGCTTTGTTTATTGTTGTTGTTATTGTTGTTGTTGTTTTTGCTAGTCTTCTTCTGGTGTCCTCTAGACAATTGGCTTTATCTGGTGTTAGCCGGCCTAGCTGTTCCACCAATGAGTTGCTGTATTTGTCCCACATGGGCCAGGTAGGATGGGAACTCCAAGCCAACTGTTATTTTCCAGTGCTCCCCATAGGCCTCCTCAGGATAATCGACAGTGGGTGGTAGAACCTGCACCCAGCACAGCTCAGCTGTGCTCCCTATCCCTATCCCAATTTGATCAGATATGAACGTAGTGGACTGATAGATTTTCAAGCCCAAAGGAGCTCAAGTGCTTTACAGTCCTTTCTCAGATGGCAGAGCTGTTCGGATATCCCACAGAAAATTTTGAGATGGCAGAAAATGTGTGTCTAGGTCTGTGCCAGACTAAGTCTGTCTATCTACATTGTATCCCAGATGGACCAGGCTTGCAAGCAGCTGGGAGGCTGAAGAAGACCAAAGCCCAATGATGCTGGGGTGCTCTACAGGCATAATTAAGATGAACGGGCTCTGCTTATCTTCTATGTTCCCCAGTTGGGCTACAACAGTAAACTGCTGGCTAATGGAGAGAGATTAGAACCCATAGCTGAGAATGAAATGATAGCTAATGTGCAACATAGCATGTAAAGGTTGCTGCTCACCCTGTCTGATTTGTTTCTTAGCTTTGTCAGGGTAATATACTTCAGGTGGGCAGGTGGAAACAGACCCAGGCCTGAAGTTGCACAAAAAAGGGCAATTAACATTCAGCTGAGTCTGTATGCTCTGTGTGACAGATGGGCTCAGCTGGTAAGAGGCTCTGGGACTGAGAAAGATTGGTACCCAATGCTGGTCAGACAATCCACAGGTCATCTTGAGATGCCAAGGCTCTGCATATCTGCTCTGTGACCCAGCTAGGCTAGTCCATAAATCAGATGTGGTGTCTGAGAGAGATCTGAGCACAAAGGTGCTTGGGTACACTGCACTCTTCCTCATGAGGCAGCTAATGTGGACTGTGTCCAGTGCCAGGACTCAGTCCTGCCTGTGCACTTCCTGTCCTGGTTGCAGCAAGCAATAGACAGGTGGTAAAAGTCCAAAGCTCAATGGGTGTCCCACAGTCCTTCTCAAGATGGCAGCTAATGTGGGCAGTCACCAGAATTTTCCTGTGCTTTAGCCAAGTGTCCAGGGTTTATAACCCACCTGTGCTCCACACACTGTGGATGCCTGCCATCTAGAAATCAGCAGCTCTGGTGTTTTGTAGATCTCCGTTTGGATTTTAGGTCACTGTGCTGTCCTGGTTTTCCTGCTAATCAGAAACAAACAGTGTGTGATCGGTGCCACCATCTTGCATCTAAGCTCTACATTAGTTTTAGAAACAACTTCAAATATATCTCATGTTGGCCTTAAATGTACTATGTAGCCATAGCTGTTGCTGGTCCTTCTGGATTCACTTCCCATGTGCTGGTTATACTGGTATGCACCAACACACTGGTAGTATGGTGAAATTTTACTTGTGTCATTTTAAGTTCCATAGCAAAAATATTAACATATTTATAGATTTTAAAATGTTAATCTGGGAATGTAGCAAGCCCTATCATATTTTTCTTTGATACAGTAAAGCTAAACTTAAAGTAAACACAGGTAAATATACATGTTGTGGGACTACCCAAATGCATTTAAATAAACTACATAATACGTATACATTTACTAATCACACAGAATAGCATAAAACAATCCATATCTGGAAATCTATGTAACACAGTACTCCTAGGGCATAAATACATAATAAGTTTCTTGGCCTAAGTGGTAGATGAATTCTTCACTTATTAGGTGCAGAATTTGTTCATGTAGAAATGATTTCTTCTAGGTGACAGGTCCCATTTTCTTTGAAAATTGTCATTTGCTTAGAGTGTTTACATATTGTAATAAGGTCATCTTCATGGTTGCCATGACATATTCTTCTAACATCATGGATTTCAGAAAATATTCATTACTTTTCAAAAGTTTTGAAGATTGTAAGTCTTCATTGATATTGTGGCAATGGTAGTGTTTTCAGAGAAGAAACACAGCCAGGCCTCTCTCCCGGTTTAGGGGTTTGTTGTTATCCTCATCATTCTTTCTCTGAAGATCTACATCTCTATTTCTCCATTATCATATGGTAAGCAAAATAAATCAAGCACACAATTCTTCTTATATTAAAGCAGTTAGTTTGGAACTTTACATCTTGGCAAATGAGTGTTAGTATAACAGAGGGATGCTATGTATATGTGTCAGAAGCTAGAAACTTTCACTGAGAGGAATATTTTGGTTTGAATAAGAAATGTCATAAAATTTTTACTTAGACCAACAAATATTAATTTTCTCACAATTTACACACATAGTTGGACAAAATCTCAGGGTTTACAAAGCCTGTTTTACACTGAGACCAGCAAAGGGGATGTGTCCCCTATTCTCTGATTATTTGACAGTGTAGTCATGATGTCCTCACATATATATCTATCTAATTGTCCAAAGTGATGTTCTTGCTGTTTTCTTTGGTAGTATCTTGACTTTGGGTGTGTCAGTCAGTTTTGGAGAAAATTCATCATGTATAAATGGACCTTACTGTTTGAGGTAGGCTGGTTGTTGCCACGATTTAACTTGTCAGTGAATCTTTAAAACAATAAAAACATTTCAAATGCCATATACTTCATGTCTCTGAGATTTTTTAAGACCTTATCTGCCATGGACCTTCTCAGTGAGGAGAGGTCCTTGGGACTGGGAGTTCTCCAAGCATCAGTAGACAAAGATAGGCAAGTGACTGTGAAATAGACCAACCCAAGGGAGAGTTTAAGTCAGAGTGTATTTTGTTGACAAGCAAGCTAAATATTTATAAACAGTTTTTTGGAACAGAGAGTGTTTTTATGGTTAATTTTTTCATACAATTCAGAATACATAATGCAAAGTAATAATGTTGTCATCAATCTTGATTCATCATTCTTAAGTCAATAGATTGGTATCCGTATACATGTGATCTCTTTATCAAAACTTAATGTTCTCTCATTATGCAAAACATCTGTGAGTCAAGACAGTTTTTTCTTAGCTCGTCTCATCACTATCTGAAGCTTTCTTAAACACTGTATTTGTAACTCATAATATAAACTATTAACTGGTGGTTTAATCTTACCCCTGTTTTTATTAACGAGTGGAATAAAATTTGGTGGTAAAATTGCAGGAACAACCCTTGGCTGCATTCCCAAATTAGGGCATCTCCTAGCAACATAGTTACATTTGAAAAATTCTGATAAGAAAGTAGGTCAGGATAAAAAGAAAACAAAGACACAATGTTCCAAAGCAAATGAATAAGGAAAAAAAAAGACTTCAACCCGTTACTCCTGGCAGGAACATCAGACCCATTCCTGGAGGCTCTCCCAGGCTAGGGGTTGTCCTCTCAGGTTGTGCAGTATCATTTGTCACACAGACTCCACAGGAGGAGTCATGACACTTATCTAACTATACTACCTTATCTTTCTATAGAATCATATCTTTCTGCCACACCTAAGATGTATATTCTTGTTATAAATGTAGGAGAGTGATTGATATGACCATGATTTCATCAGCTAACAATTAACTTTTATAACTTATTTATCCTAAAGAGACTGCATTTTCACTTTCAAAGTATTAGAAGTAAACCTTGTACTATAATTGAGTTAAATGGGTACAATACACATAAATGACACACTACATATATGTGTGTGTATATATATATATATATATATATATATATATATATATATATATATATATATGACACATTATAGTATGTAAAGAATAAACTTGTATTTGAATTTTATATCATTCTATTAAGAATTAAACTTATTTTGCATTTATATACAAAATTCTATACCAGTGATTTAGATTCACTGACAATGAGACAGTTTAACTCCTGGCAACACCGAGACTACTTCAAGAGGATGATAAGCATGAAAGAACTTCCTTATCGAGATGGCTTTGAATGTGGCAAACAAGCCACTGGGAAAAATGTCCTCATTTCTACCACAGACAGAATTCTGCCTGAAAAAAGGCAAGCTTGGATGCTAGCAGAGTCAACAGACAAACTCTGCCAAGACAGGGCAAGCAAGTCCTCAATAGGTTCTGCCTCACAAATATGTCTGTCAGATATATTGGGCAAGAAGAGTGAAGAAGATGCTCCAACTCAGTAGAGTTTTGGGTGACTATTCAGGTAAAAAAAATCTTCTCAGCCATCTTCTCATTTGGAAAGCTACTAACCTGCACACCCAGCATAATCAGGTAAACAAGTTTATTCCTTCTCTAGTCTCTGGTGGAGTTAAAGACCAAGTAGCTTAGTTTTACAATGAAGATTATATTTCTTTGGGGTTAAGATGTTTTTAGGTCTGGATAGATGTTTTATGTTGATAATGACAAGATGCAATTGAGAATGATTTACATTCAGAATTTTAGGTGCATCAAGATAGGAAAGATGTTTGATTCATGGTTTTCAAAGACAAATAGCCAGAATACTAAGAATGTCACATTTATATGATTGTGTCATGGTTCTTCATGCTATAGGTAGTGTAGTGTATATATGTGTAATAATATAAATGTATATGTAAAGTTTTTAAAAATGTTTAAAATAAAGAAATGCACCTTACTAATGTTCTTAGAGATAAGTTATCCTTTTATACTCCATTTATTCATACAAGACCACATTTTCATTAAACGTGGGTTTAAATATTAAAGTAGGGTTTCACTACAATGTATCGTTTTCAGAAGTAATATAATTCAAGTCCAAAATGTCATGTGTATACTCTGGACTTGAACTCTATTTGAAGAAAAGTCACTTTGACTGAAACAAAATTATTTTCCTTCTGCTTACTTCAAAATACTCTTGGTCAAAAACATCTCTCATCTCAAAGGAAGAAGAGTCAGCTTATTCTATAGTCTAGTGTAAGTGACTATGAGTCAAGGATGCTTAAAAAACCTGACCTAGCAATTTGTAATCCAAATACTGTGTTGACCCTAAGGTATTTATTCATGCTCAATAATAAATATATGGTTCAGTATTTCTCAAGATAAAATAAAATAGAAATAAACATGATTTTAAAAGTTTTTTAAAATAGTGCTATAATTCTAAATTCATTATGATAATATTGCTTTCTGAGACAAGATCTCATGCTCATCAGATTGGTGTCCATGGTCCACATGTAAGTAAGAATATCTTGACTTTAATGTACTCATTCTTTCATCATTTGTTCCAAAGTAGTTTAAGGACAGGCACATATCACCATGCCTGTTCTAGAACCTCAAATTTCAAGTACTGTGGGTAAGCAAGTATTCTATCAATTGAGATCCATCCCTATGTTTTCTGCTATCTTTAGTTCATTAGAATTTGTTGGATTATTTGTTAGTTTTCAAGTCTGTGTTGGTTATATTCTGTGAATTCATGCAATATATCCAGTTTTTTGGACGTATTCCTTGAATATCACAGCCATCAAATAATATTAATAATTATCTAGTCTAAGAATGAGATCCATATTCTAAGTCTAATAAAATATACTTAGGAAACTTAATGTTAATTGTAGAGTCATAGGGAAGATTTGACAGTATAATAAAACTTTATCAATACTTATGTCTGAACATGAAGCAATTTTAGGAAAACTGCATAAAGGAAATTAATGTGTTAGGATTTGTACCTGCACATACTGTTATGTCCAGATAAGCAGAGAAACTAAAGTGAATTTAATATTGACAAGAGTTGGCAAGCTATATACTACTGTTATGTTCATTCTCTAGATTGTCTTTTTTTTAGTGTATGTTTTTATGCTTTTATAAAAAGTAGTGTAAAGCATCTTAAAAATAGACAGCTGTAAAACTGAATTCTGGAATAAGTTCTGCCGTAACAACCAAGCTGAGGAGGTGGATAGTTTGTCTTGTTTTGTTTTATATTTTTTCGTTAGTTTGTTTTGTTTTGGTTTTTATCACTGAAAGAGGAAAAAAGTGAGCTCAGTAAACATGGAGATATGTGTGTTAAAGTTGTAAAGATCCATTTAAAAGAAACATGTTTATAGAAGCATAATGATAGCAATTTTTTTTCTATATTAATGAGCCAAAGATTTCAGAACTCTGTTAGGATTAAAATATGCTAATTTTCTACCTTTTAATTATTTTTATTATATGTTTATTTCCTAAAGTTGAGAGAAATCAAGTAGAAATTAGACAAAGATAAAGATTTTTTAAGGGCTATATTTAGAGTAATTTTGCTTGTTTGGTTCTCTAATTCATTATTTTTCCTTTCTTCTTTGTTCCTTCCCTCCTTTCTTTCTTCCTTTCTCCTTTTTTTCTGAGAAATATATTTTATAAGATCAAACTAATTCCCTGCTTATAACTAGGGCTGGTCTGCAGATGCCTGTTAATAGTGAAATATTGCTATCTGGTGGACAAACTACAAACTACAGTGAATTCTTGTGCAAGGAAAATCTTGAAATCATTTATTATTTTTTGTCAAGGAAAACACTCAGAAATCTTCACTGCACCACTTGATACATTCAGTGAATTCATACCTATAGCCATCCACTATGTAAAGTATCAATTAACCAAGTTCCTTTTACATAACTCTGTACACATTCACAAGTTCTCTTCTGTACTCCTGATTGAACTTTTAATAACTGTTAATCTGTCTTTTAGGTCAGCATTTTAGATTCTGTCTGTCCTGAATCTTGACATACTTATCTTCATTAGCATGAAATATTTTATTATACTGACTTTCTGTTTCACTCATATTGTCACACAGATAAGACTTCATTTTCATATGACTCAATACCTTCCCACTGTATAAGGTACCACTTATTTCTTCTCACAGTATCTTCAATATTATGAGTAACAACACAGGTTTCATAAGACTTCAAAGATACCTTCAAAATACTAATTTTATTTTAGTTTTAGATATACATTCAGTAGTGTGATTAGTGTCCTATATTATGGTGGATTTCTTTTTAATGAGTGATGCCTATAAGCAGTTTGCAATGACTGTACTCATTTTGTCCTACTGATGATGCATTACAAATTGGAGTACTCATTCTTATGGCTATTTATTCAATTTGCCAGTTAAATACACACGATCATGCACACTTCCATACATATACACACACTAGGTTGTTTAGAGAGTGAATGACATTGATTTGATATTGTCTGCTGTGATTTTGTTTGAAATTAACTATCATATAAAAGCTTTTGAGCTGTTGTCTTTGAGAGAATTCAAGACCATCAACTCAGTAATTTGCTCTTGTACTGGGTATCCCTGAGTTTTTGTGCACCCTTTTAATGCTTGTTAGTTAATATGCATGTTACAGTCACACCCTAAATTTCAATTTGATGAAACAACTTTACATTAGGACAACTAATTGGGTGCTATAAAAGATCACTAGGGAATGAAGAACTTTCTCTAAAGCTTTTGCAAGAGATTGTGACTTCCTTTTTGATAATGTATTTCATGATACTCAGAATAAACATTTACACATTTTATTAGAAAATTTTCAATATTGCATATGAGAACCATGCTTTCATGTTATAGTGCAATCTTGGGGTTACATATAGTAGGACTCACTAACAATGAATACTGTGTTATGAATAAATTGAAAATATTGATCTCTTGAATTAAATCTCCCAAATACATCAAACACGCTTATATTAACTTTTAGATAAAAAAAAAAAAAAAACAAAGTTTGCATAGCAAACAGGACATGTTTGCAGACCTTACTTTTGCAGTTTTCTGATCTTTTGTTATTGCTAATAATTATATATTACAGATATTGGTTAAGGATCTGATATGCAATATCATATGACTAATTAATATTTTGCTATAGATTTCTCATTTTATGACATGTTTACTTCTTTAGTTCCTTTCTTTCTCTTTGGAGAAGTTATGCTTTGTATGTGTAATGGTTGACAAAGTAGCATATTTTGAAATAGGGCTAATACACAAGAGAATAGTTATTGGTTTCAGCCTATAAATAGTTCTAATGAATTAACTGTAACAAGATATTTACCTTGATCTACATGATTTGTGACCTAAATGATTTATGGCCCGGGAATGTAGTAAAAGGAAAGACTACAAAAAAGACTACTTACATGAGCACTTTGTAGGTTAACAGCTATGCAAACTTCTCTACTCCTATATGAGTTATCTATAAAAATCAGTTTATAAAGAAATAAATATCATCCAATAAAATAAGGAATACTCAACTCAATTCAATAATAAGAAAGAAAAGTGGCTGGTTATTTTACATGGTTACCGAAATCTTGTATTAAGGGCTAAGCACAACAATGAGCATCCATACTGTCAGAAAGCTAAGAAGGCATGGAACTTTTTCACCTGAAGTTTGGAGCAAGAAAGAAAACATGTCTTCAGAAATGGTGCTGGTCTAACTGGATGTCTATGTGTAAAAAAATGCAATTAGATCCATATTTGCCACCTTGAACAAAACTCAAATCCATGTGGATTAAAGGCCTCATATAAAACCAGAGACACTAAGTCACATAGAAGAAAAAGTGGGGAAGAGCCTGGAAAATATTGGCACAGAAGACAACGTCCTGGACAGAACACCAACAGCCCAGGCCTTAATGTCTACAATTAATAAATGGGACCTCATGAAGCTGAGAAGCTTCTGTAAGGCAGGAGACACTGTCAAGAGAACAAAGCGACAGCCTACAAATCGGGAAAACATCTTCACCAACCCTTCATCTGACAAAGATCTAAAATCCAAAATATATACAGAACTCAAGAAATTAAAAACCACAAAACCAAATAACCCAATTGAGAAATGGGGCTCAGAATTAAACAGAGAATTCTCAACAGAGGAATATCAAATGGCTCAGAAACACTTAAAGAAATGCTCAACCTCTTTAGTCATCAGGTAAAGGCAAACCAAAACAACTCTGAGACTACATCTTACACCCATCAGAATGGATAAGATCAAAAATTCAAGTGACACCACATGCTGGCGAGGATGTGGAGAGAGAGGTACATTCCTTCATTGCTGGTGGGAATGCCACTTTGGAAATCTATCTGGTGCTATCTCAGAAAAATGGGAATAGGGCTTCCTCAAAACCCAGCTATTCCACTCCTTGGAATATACCCAAAAGATGCTCCAGCACACAAGAAAATGTGCTCAACCATGTTCATAGCAGCCTTATTCATAATAGCCAGAACATGGAAACAGCCTAAGTGTCCATCAGTAGAAGAATGGATAAAGAAACTGTGGTACATATACACTGTGGAATACTACTCAGCTATTAAAAACAAGGAATTCCCGAAATTTGTGGACAAAAGGATTGAGCTAGAAATGATCATAATGAGTGAGTTAACCCAGAAGCAGAAAGACTCAAATGGTATATACTCACTTATATCTGCATACTAGCCCAAGGGGCATTTCCCACGAAAACCTTCACTTACCAGGAAACTTAGGCAGAGTGGAAGACATCATATTGGGACTCTAGATGAGAGAAGCATGGGAGAATAGCAAAGTAGAAGGATCCAGAAGATCCTAGAAATCTACATGTAGAACATTATGATAGGCAGATTTGGGCCCAGGGGTCCCACTCAAACTACGGCACCAGCCAAGGACAATACAGGTGGTAAACTTTCAACCCCTTCCCAGATCTAACCAATGGTCAGAACATTCTCCACAGTAGAGTGGAGAGTGGGATATGACTCTCACACAAACTCTAGTGTCTCATATTTGACTATGTACCCTGGAGGGGGAGATCTGGTGGCACTCAGAAGAAGGATAGCAGGTTACCAAGAAGAGACTTGATACCTTATGAGCATATATAGGGGGAGGAAATCCCCCTCAGGAATAGTCATAGGGGTTGGGAATAAGGGGAAAATTGGAGGGAGGGAAGAATGGGAGGATACAAGGGTTGGGATAGCCATTGAGATGTAACAAGAATAAATTAATAAAATATAAAATAAAATAAAATAAGAAAAGAAAAAAAAAGGGATGTCACAGTTAGCTTTATCTATGGACATCACACAACCTGGAGTAACCTGGAAAGAAGCACCTTGATTTAAAACTGCCTATATCAGATTGGCTGATGTCTCTTAATTTGTGACATTTTCTTAATTTCTATGCCCACTGTGGGTAATGGCAGCTCTAGCCATTTAAGATTGTCCCAGACACTGGGTGGTTGCAACTCTATGAAGGTAGGCTCCGATTGTTTAAGAAAGGTAAAAGAGCAAGCCAGAAAAAACTACCCAGCAAAGAGTCTTCATCCATAATTATTGTTTTATTTTCTGCCTACAGTTTCTTGCCTTGAGTTCCAGCATTGGCTTCCATTTGTGATAAATCTAATCATATCCTCTCCCAATTGTGCTTTTAGTTAACATTTTATTATGGCAACAGAAAAGCAAAGTAACATGCAAGTACTATATACATTCATACTTTCTTTGATGACAATTTAAAATTTCACATCTGAATGATATGATGTATGGTATGGTAACAATAATATACTACATATTCCTTCTTTATCTTTTACTGAAATGAAGAATACAGTTTAAATTTATGTGATTTTTTTATCCTTATCATTTGTGTAGCCATGTTATAAATATTTATCTTCTTTTATATGCTAATTTTTATTAAAACTTAATATAGATATAATATTGAGTATATATGTAATTTCCATATCATTTTTTAAATCTACCTTAGTATAATCTATTTACAATGCAATTTCCAATTTATGCTATGATATATCATATGATACAAATTAATTCATAGAAATGGAAATTTCACCATTGCTGGGACCAAGAGCCATGGTCTGATGATCATAGGTCTACAGTGAGAACTTACAATTATTATTTTGCTAATGGACATAGTATTGATCTGATTCCTAATTACATACTGTTATACCCAGATTAGTGCATTTTACATCCCTTATCCCTGAAGCATTAGATAGCAATTAACATGAGCATCCATAACAATTTAACTGCAATGAATAAAAGATCCATAACAGTTCAAGCTTCAAAGAATAAGAGACTTTTTAATGTTCATATCCCACAGTGTGACATTTATATCACTTTCCATCTTGACTTGGCTCATGGATCTTCATTAAAGTTTAGAAGAAAGACTGCAAAATTAAAATACAAGGAAAGAATGTTTTGAGGACACAGCAGTGTAGATCCTACATATACTCACAACAATTGTGACAGCATGGACAAGACCTGTGCAGGTTCAATTACGATGAACTCCCAGCAAGGAAGTGTATGTGTGTGTGTGTCCAGGTGTGTGTGTGTGTGTGTGTGTGTGTGTGTGTGTGTGTGTGTGTGTAGCATGTGTCTGTGTGTGTATTTAAGAAACCCCACCCTTAGTGAAGAAGCAAGAAGCAATTCACAGCTGCAGGAAGGGGACCATTGGGTGTCCTTTAAGGCTGTTTTCCTTGGTATGATGAAAATGTCCAAGTAGATGCCACAAATCCAAAAGTATATGCGCAATATAAACTGAATTATTCATTTATCTGTGAGTGTGTGCACTTTCATGTGTGTTTGTGTGTGCATGTGTGTGTGTGTGTGTGAGTGCGTGTATGCTTAAAGTGTCTGATAAGCTTTTGTTTATATACTGTGGTGGATTTCAGTGGAATTGTGAGAGTGAATGAATGCCCTATCCTAAAGCAAAACAGAGGAATAGATCAAGGGAAAGAGGAAGAGTGGAGGGGGGGATAGACTAGAAGGAGAGAAATAACATGTTGAAACATTTTTTAAAACTAAAAATGCATTGAAAATTTCAAAACACTAATAAAGGGGAGAAATGAAAACTCGTGTTTTAACCTAGATAATGTAATGTATATTTTCTGTTATTTAAGTTTAATATACCTCTCTACTTTGTTGAAGTTCATTTCTTGAAAGAGCTGAATGACTTATGTTTTCTCTCATATGGCCATAATAAGGATATAGACATGTACAATTGTTTGAAGGTAAAATTGCATACTTCAAAAATCGCCACAAGATGGCGCAAAACTACATATATTTAATTTACATCTTAATCTTAGATGATGTGATGTATTTCACAAATACAAACTAAAAAGCAAACTTGTTAAGAGTGTGAAGTTCTTTCTGCAAAAGATAATATGGAAACCTCAACTAGTAACCACCATGGTAATTTATGCTCTACACTCCACGGAGAGTCCATTACTAGAGTCCATGATCAAGACAACAGGTTTAGCTCTGAATTATAATGGCAGACAACACACAGAAGGACAGTTTGCTGGCCCACAGGTATTGATATCCACTAAGGAATGTCTATAAATTCCATTGTATTATATATTTTATTTTAACTTCAAATACACATTTTTTCTTTTTTCATTCCTTTTTTTTTGATGTATGGGATCAGTGATGGTGGAGCCAGGGTTTCTCAGTTTAATAGCACCATAGCTGTTCAGGACCTGTTTGTAGAGGAGGCTGGCCTTGAACTTGATCTCCCAGCCCCTGCATCACCAGTGCTGGATTTGAAGCCATGTGTCACCATGTCCAGCTCAAATACATATTTTTCATTGATAAATTATTTAAGGACATTTTAATGAACTACATATTGTCAAAATAAAACATTAAAAATAACATCTAAGAATTAAAACACAACTGTGTTACCTTAACAGCCTTATTATTTTTGATATTAGTGAAAAAAGCTAATGACTTACCATTATGTATATGCATAGTACCAGTGTCCACTATCAATAAAGCAGATCACAATCTTGCCTTTTATGATTATTTTAATACTATATCCAGTCCAGTTATGGTTCAGGAATTTTGAAGATTTATTTTTAAATTTCAAATATGACTATTGTATTTATATGGTTTGTGCTTATCTCTCTGTTAACTCCACTTCCTCTGTCACCACCACTTCACAAATTCTTGGCAAAGTATTTGCTATTGTGTCTGAAGTACACACTTGTATTTGTGTTGCTGTGTGTGTGTGTTTGTGTTTGTGTATAGGTTTCATTTTCTTAACCAATATATTTTGTTATGAACTTATTAATCAAGTGTATGTCCCTTATAACCCAACTAACTGGAACAATAGGAAAAGAGGATTAGAAAATAAGAGAACCGTAAGGATTTCCGTAGCGAGGAACAATTCTCCTGGTGTTGCCAGCAGGATTTCTTATGCTGGAACCTGTAGTAACCAGAACCTGGAACCTCAACAGGAGCCCAGAGCCCTGAAGCCTTCCCTTAGGCAGTTCTCTCTAGAAGCATCTCAAAGTGGAGAGATGAACAGACAAAACTATAGCAAGTCTCCAAAGACCCCCTCCAGTTTTAAGTTCATTTATTTATCTCCTCCCAGAGTAGGTTTACAAATCTTTTCAGATTGCCACAATCAAGTTTCCACATGGGGTGGTTTGTCTTCTAGTGAATTAACATTAGCTGTTCTCACAAGACTGTTCTGGTCTCACACTTGGTATCATAACAAAAACAGGTTTATGTCTCCTTTATCTCCCCCTTTCTATTTAATAAAATAAGCGATATACAACAAAATAAGAAGTAACCACTAAGTCAATATTTGCAAGGTCCAGTCCATTTGGAGTTAACAAATTTTAAGAAATTATTCGACCATCCTGTGTTACTGATTCTTATCCTAATGTCTAAAGGTTTTTTTAAAAAACTAAACTTATATTAATACTGTGGCTAACTAGTCTTCAACCCAATCAGTGATCCCTAATATGAAGGTCTATAATATGTTTAATATGAAGGAATTGCAGGCAAGAAACTTCAAAAAGTATTGAGAGGACAGAGAGCTGACTGTCTGGACAGTCACAAGTTCCTCTCAATTGTCAGGGAATCCAGTCTTCAGCCAGCTGGAACAAGGCATCTGACAGGCTGCTTCTGGACTGTCACAAGATTCTCCCCATCATAGGCGCATCCTGCCTTCAGCCAGCTCAAAGCATCTCATAGACTGCTCTGAAGCATGAATCCTGAAGGAATGGCCAACCTAATCTTTGCACAGCTGGGCTGCTAGTTTCTCAGTATCAGGCTTGATCATAGTGGACAGTCATTCTCTCATCAGCAGTAGAGATAAGCAAAGTTCCTCAGAGGAGTGGCTGTTCTGCCACTATCATTTCTTGATGACCACATAATTAGACTGAAGATGCTGCCAGGAATGGATATGTCTCTCTGTCATAAAAGCCTTTATTAAATGCCATTTTCTGTGAGTCTGAAGTGTTTGAAGACCATCTATCTATTCTATCATCTATCTATTCCTTTGAATATAAAAAATACTAAAAGTTTACTGTATAAGTAATTTAATATCTAGTAAGATTTATAAGTGAACTGCCAATTTCTATCTCTGACCTTTTCAAATATGTTGTACATGTATAATACATTAAATATCAAACACAATGATCTTAAGTTTATACCAACATACAATATACAATTTAAATCTCCATTAACCTACCATATACAATATATAAAGCAAAAATTGAAACAGGAAATGTCTTAAATTTTCATCAATCTCCAATATGAATATGAAATATTTGAATACCATGTAAATTCTTTGAGGATAGTAGATTCAATAATCTACCTTTTATTCTATAAATTTGTCTCCTCCCTTATATCCTTCCCTTATATTCTCCCTTATTCCCTCCTTTTTCCATAATATTAGATAAGATAGAAATATAAGAGGGAAAGAAGTGTAGAAGAAAGAAATCCATAAATGAAAATTTTATTAACTTAAACTACTCCCCAGGCAAAAGTGAACATTGATAACTCACCAAAAACCTCCACCCCACCTACTGGGTGTGTGGCATTGTTCTCTCAAAATTACTTTTTGCTGTTTTGGGGAAAAATGCTTTTTGGGTACCCTTTGAAAAGTACGACTTTGGACAAACTCTGCAAGAGCTAGCTTGTATCTGTTTTGTCCAGTCTTTTTTGAATCGATCCTTGGGGCCAGCCCTTTTTAAAGTTGATATGCATGCAATTTCTTGATGAAATAGTAGCTGAAACAATCTTTGATGTTGAATCGCTTGGGCTACCTACTTTATCTTCATAATTATCTGTTTTTTGCTCTGAAAATAAGCAAATTTTCACAAGTATTAAAATACATATATATATATATATATATGGAATATTCAAGGTGTTTAAATTATTTAAAGATGAATATCTGCCTTATTTATGTGCAGGTGTAAGCCATCAATGTTATGCATCTGTTTGAGCTATAATATCCAAGCTGTAAGAAATAATGTCAGCAAGTCTCTTCCTGGTAAACTGCTATCTTTCCTCTGAGTGCCAACAGGCATCCCCATCAACGGGAAGTGGTCAAAAATGGGGCACCAGAGTTCACGTGAATGTCAGACCCCACTCTCCACTCAACGGTTGAGAGTGTCCTGTCCATCCGCTAGATCTTGATACCCTATGAACATACACAGGGGGAGGAGGTCCCCCTTAATCACAGACATAGGGGAAGGGAGTAAGGGGAATGTAGGAGGGATGGAGTAATGGGAGCATACAAGGGATGAGCTAACAATTAAGATGTAATATGAATAAATTAATAAAATATTTTTTATAAAAGAAATAATATCATGTTTTAAGGAACAGTTATCCTTTATTATTCCCTTGCTATACAAATGTATTCATGTATTATGTACTAAGATGTCTTTCCCTGGTCAGATAAAATCTTCATAAGTTTTGTCAGCAACCATAATTTTTCACTCCCTGTGGCAATATAGGAGTAACCTTGGTCCCACCTCAAAACTGTTGCAAGTTTCCAGTCCATGCACGATAAATATTTATAGCAAATTGGTTGTCCTAGTTCCTCTGTTTTTTCTATAACACAATGTCTCTCAGCTGCTGTTGTCCCTTCGTTACCAACATTCAGAAAATTAAAAATGAACAAAGCATTATTTAATCTGTCCCTGGGGTTCTTTATCCTTCCTTGTTTGATTAATAAATATCTCTTTTAAAGTATGATTTGTTCTTTTAACAACTGCTTGTACTGTTGGATTGTGTGGTATATCAGTAATATGTTTAATATTATAAAATGTAAAGGATTTCTTCATCTTAAGGGACACATATGCAGGAATATTATCATCAGTTTTTATTTGTGCAGGTATTCAAATAATTGCCATTATCTCCAATAAATGAATAATGACAGTCAGCCTTTTCAGAACTTAGAGCAATTGCCCATCTTAATCCTGACTAGGTATTAATAGTATTTTGTACAGATTTTAGTTTTCAAATTCTGCAAAATGAAACATATCCATGTGCCAGATGTCATTCCTTTTTGTACCTCTAGGGATAATTTCAGCAGAAAATGGTTTTAATTGTTTAATGAAAATGTAGGACAGCTATTAATTATTTTTCTGGCATGTTGCCAAGTGATAGAGAACATTTTATTCGAACCCTTACTATTAACATGATGTTTGTCATGAAATTTTGAGGCTTCTAGCACATTCCCTATTAATAATTGGTTAATATCCCCATTTTCTAATGTCAATGGACTTGGTAAACCTGTATGGGATTGAATATGAGTAATATAAAAGTGATAGTTTCTACTTCAGATAACCTGCTGCAGTTCTATAGAGAATGTAGTCAATTCAGAGTTATCAGGAGTACATGCTGCTGTTTCTATATGCAGAATGACACTGTCTGCATACTGAGAGTCAGTGATCATACTAAGAGATTCCAGAAAATCTAGCAGTACCATAAGGATTGCATATACTTTTGATTTTTGGAGGATGGAGTTGAGCTTTTGATCACCTTAGACATTTTATCAGACTTATAAACAGCCATACCCATCTTATTAGCATCCTTGTAGAACATGGGAGCCCCTGGTACTGGTGTTATCTTTACAATACTTGAAAAGATTCAATTAGTTTTCTTTATAAATTGTATATGTTAACTTTTCATGTATTTGTTATTAATTTCTCCCAAATAGTTACTACAAGCCCTTTGCCAATTATCATTAATTACCCATAGTGACATGATTTCAGAATTAGTAAGAGGTACTACAATTTCTGCCTGGTCCATCCTTGATAGTTGATGCAATTTTATTCTTCCCTTTGTAATCAATTCAGACATTTTTTGATATATGTCTTCAACTTCTTACTTTGTTTATTTCCTGGAAAAACCCATTGCATGATCCTGTCCTGTCTTCCCTTTGCATAAGGAGCCCAATAGGCCAATGCTTTGAAGGCAAAATAACCAGAATGCAACCAAGTTTAGGATCAATTCTAACCACATATGCCTTTTGCAGATTTTGCTCTACCAAAATTAACTACTTTTCTGCTTCAGGCATTAGACAACTTAGACTGTTTAAATCTGAATCCTCTTGTAAAGTTTCAAATAAGTTACTTAACTTATAGGTAGCCAGTACAATTGTAGGCCTTAACCAGGTAATGTCTCCAATTAATTTTTGAAAATAATTTAGTGTTTACAATTGCTCTCTATGGATCTGTACCTTTTGGGGTCTAATTTTTGGTTCAGTTGTCTTGTAGCCTAAGTATATAATTGAATCTATTCTTTGTACTTTTTCTTTAGCAATTTTTAATCTCCAGCATGGCAGAATGCTTTGTATTTCTTTAAACATTTTTTCTAAAGTCTCCAAATCAGAATCAGCCAACAGAATATCATCCATGTAATGGTAAGTCATAGAGTTAGGAAACTGCTTATGAAGTATTTCTAATGGTCGTTGAACAAAATTTTGGCATAAAGTGGAGCAATTCAGCATTCCCTGTGGGAGCACATTCCAATGGTATCTATTCATTGGTGCCCTACTGTGCAGTTTAGGTACTGAAAAAGAAAACTTTCCCTATGCATCTTATGCAAAGGTATTGTAAAAAAAAAGTTTTTTAAAATCAATTACTATTATAGGCTAAGACTTAGGTAACAGGGAAGGTAAAGGAATTCCAGGCTGTATATGACTCATTGGTTGAATTACCTTATTTACTGCTCTCAAATCTGTTATCATCCTCCAACTGCCTGACTTCGTTTTTTGTTACAGAGGGGAATTCCAAGGGCTGGTAGACTCCTCTATATGCTTAGCCTCCAGTTGTTCTTGTGCTAAATGATGAAGCACCTTCATTTTTTTCTTTTGTTAAGGGCCACTGATCTTGCTTCACAGGGCTGTTTGAAATCCATTTTAGAGGCAAGGCTGTTGGTACATCACCAGTGGCCCCTCTTATAAATTTGGAAATTAAATACCTGTCTGAGTTTGGACAATGGGTACAGCTTGTGATTGCTCTGATTATTCATTTTAATACCTTCCCCAGAAGCATTTGCCATTTAACCTTTAGCTTCATCATTGCTTACCTTGGTAATTACAGGAATATTAATCTGAGTATCCCATTTTTGTAAGAGATCCCTTTCCCATAGATTTATGGGTATGTCAGCTATATAGGGTCTTAGTTTCCCTATCTGCCTTTCTGTTCCCACAGACTTAAACCACCATATGCTTTGCTGTAAATGTGATAGTTTACCAATCCCTATAATTTCAGTATAAAGCTTCTGAAGTGGCCAATTTGGATTCCAGTACTTGTTTGAAATAATCATGATGTCAGCACCAGTATCCACCAAACCTTGTAATTTAACACCATTCATTTATATTATCAATTTAGGTGTCTGATCATTAACCATTGTTTGCCAGAACACGGTTCCTGTACTTTTGGATGCACCTGTTTGTTCTACTGGAGCAGCTTTGCCCTTAATGCAGGGAAACAGTAACAGGTGAGAAATTCTATACCCTGCATTAATTGCATCTTCTGCTTTATACATGCCATAATTTTTATTTCCTTTTTACAATCCCCATCTATAATACAGCATGCACAATAAGACCTGGAGAAGTCAATCCACTTCTTCCCATAACCATTCCTACTGTGTATAAAGGCAAAGGGCCATAAACACCAGTATTCAGTTTGTAACAGTCAACCTGTGGAGATAATGTCATAGATATATCTGAGGAAAGATCCAAGGCTGCACTGCCTTCAGTAGCATGTATTAGATCACTAATACCTAATTCTTGTTTTCCTGTGAGTTTGTTACTTCTGGACTAGCCTGGGGTATTCAGCTTGTATTGTTGTTGGTTGGGCCGGGAGCCAGCAATCCCCTCCTGCCATTTCCCACTGGTAAGATATTACCTTGCACATCTCTTTTGGATTGACAATCTTGAGCCCAATGTTTCCCTTTCCCACATTGACTAAAATATCCTAGAAGTCTTGGCAACTCGTAACCATAATGGTCAGATGCTCCTTGTTCTACCCTATGAGTACCATTTACTCTAGATTGAGTGCACCTGTAATTTTGAGGTCTAAAACTTTTATCCTTACAGTTTCATTGTACATGACCAAGTCTGCTTCACTTAAAGCACTGGAAGTTATAATATCTGGGACCTCTGGTCATAGCTTGATGTGCTATATTGTTTTGATGTTCTGGAAAGCTTATATGAACTGTTTATCTTACCCATTCATCTAATCAAGCTTCTCTTTCCTTTAAGGGTCTAATTGCCCTCTGACATTCCATGTTAGCATTCTCATATGCCATAATATGTTTCAATGCCTGTTTGATGTCAGCATATGCTATTGCTCTATCTAGTGCTGGTCCCAATCTCTGCAAAAATTCTATGAAGGCTTCTCAAGGCCTTTGAAATATCTTATTAAAAGGAACGGTTATCTTACCATGTTTTTCCACCATGTCCCAAGCTCTTAAGGCTGCAGCACAACATTGTTCAATCACCATGTCTTCATATTTGACTAGTTGTCTTAAGTCAGCATATCGACCTTCACCAAGTGGTTGCTCTTTACTAACATTTATGTCCCTTCTCCAATTTTTGTGTTCTATTCTCTTTGCTTCACTTCACCACCACTGCAGCTGCTGCACCACTTCCAATACCTCTGAAACCAAATTTTTCCAATCCTGAGAAACAAGTCTATGCTACATGGCCCAGTTGCTCAACCTTTCTTTGATGAAAGTGGAATGTAGTCTGTACCTGATGATAAATTCCTTAAAAAGTTCTAAATCTCACATATCTATTGGACTCCATGAAATTTCATCATAACCGTCAGCTCCATTCTGAGCAGGTACACATCTTACAGTAACTGGAAGAGCTGATGGTGATGGTAGGACTCTGGGACATTCCTCTATGGGAACATTTTCCTACAAAGACTGTTTTGTTACTCAGTTCTCCTGTTACTGTAGATTTTTGTTTGTTTTTTTGTTTGTTTGTTTTTTATAGCCTCTCCAGCTTCCCTTTTCTCTCTGGCCCTTCCAATCTTTGGTGCTTTGACCACCTGGCCCGTGGAAGAGTTCAGGGCCCTCATTTACCAGGTTTTATCCTTTATCAACAATGGCTCAATTTATTTTCTATTTGCTTCAAACTCTACCTTCAAAATTTCTAGTTGTACTGCCAACTCTGCTATCTTTTCTAGGAGGATACAATTCACTGACCCTTCCAGTTTTTGTATCTTATCAGTTTTTCTTCCAATTAAAAAAAAACATATTATACAGTAAAAAGACCAAGAAAAAACAAGATTCTGTCTGGGTATAAGGCAGGAGAGGGCTTTGTAACAGCAGCTGCAATTTTGCCAATACCCTGAAATAGCATTACTATTTCTTGAAAACCATTGTCTTCCTCCAAAACATTAGAAGTTAAGTTACCCATGAAGCCCAGAGCATGTTCAGTGCTACTTGTAGCTTCAATTTCCTTAACAAATATATTTTATTACAAACTTTTTAACTGAGCGTATGTCCCTTATAACCCTAGTAACTGAAACAATAGGAAATGAGAATTAAAGATTAATAAAACTGTAAGGATATCAGTTTTGAGAAACAATTCTGGCATTGCCAGCATTATTTCTTTTGCTGGAATCTGGAGTATCCAGAACCCAGAACCTCAGCAGGAGCCCAGAGCCCCGAAGCCATCTCTTGAGTGGTTCACTCTAGAAGCATCTCGAAGTAGAACAATGAACAGACAAAACTCTTACAAGTCCCCAAAGGCCCCCCTCCAGTTTGGGGCTCATTTATATATCTCCTCCCAGAGTTTGTTCATGGATCTTTTCAGCTGGCAACAATCAAGTTCCTGCACAAGGTGGTTTGTCTTCTAGTGGATTAACATCTGTTCTTACAAGACTGTTCTGATCCCACACTTGGGATCCTAAGAAAAACAAGTTTATCTCTCCTTCATGTGTGTGATGGTCTATGTTTGCTGAATCAAAAGGGAGCATCTTTGATGAGGAGTGAGAGCTACAGTTATCTTTGATAATAAAGAAAAGTACTTAGAATGCAGTTGGCAATACC
This sequence comes from Acomys kempi, assembly GCA_907164505.1. NCBI lineage: Eukaryota > Metazoa > Chordata > Mammalia > Rodentia > Muridae > Acomys > Acomys kempi. The sequence continues at coordinate 59,357,780 of OU015360.1, forward strand.
AATGTAGTAACAATGGTAGATTATCCTCTTTTGTCTATGGCCCACTAACAGTAGGTAGTAGGCACTATACAATACCACATATTAACCCTTTCTTGCTGAGCTTTTCTTGAATAAAAGTAGGTGGATCAAGATTTAATTCTCACGATTGTATTTTTTTTTTTTACAATATCTTGTCATATTGGTCATTATTATGGTTCATAGCATTTAAGTATGGATTGAACTATTGACTGATTTTTTTTAACCTTTGTCAGTTTCCATTGCCTGTCCAAAAGTATGAATGCTAGTGCTTAAGAAATAGGCTTCAAAATCAGGTATAGCTCAACTTCCCATGTCCTATGTCCAAAGTGTGTTTTGTATTCAACAATAGAGATTTACCATCAACTTCTGGGATGCAACCCAGGGAATTAACCATAGCAACGGTCCTTTATCAAGCAACTCAAAGGAGGTTCCCCTGACATAGTTTGTTTAATTTTTTAATTTCCTCTGGAAGAGGAAATGCTTACTTTAAGGTATATTTTCCTTTCTTTTTTTTTTTTTTTATCATGTCTTATTAAAGATTCAACATAGTTGGCTTCATTATGGAATTTTCTTTTTAAAATAATATTTATTTATTCTTTCATGATTTCAAACATATGCATAATATATTTTCAGCTTCCACTATATTGTATAGAAAGCCATGCTAGAAGACATTGTGCATAAGCTGCATGCTGTGAACTTTGAGTTGTTTACCTTTGAAAGAAACAAGGAAGTTTTGTCGGAGCTATTCAGAGGAATTAATTCTATTTGATATAATGGCTAATGTTTCTTTTAACTTATACACTGATAGCCAATATATAGCTTGAACATAACAGATTTTCAAAATGGTTCCATATATTGAGACTACTAATATTCAAATACAATTATTGTTTTCTCAAATACAGAAATATTTACATGCAAAGACTCATTCTTGTTATATCAATTATATTCAAGCTCATTCTGGATTGCCTGTGCCTTTAGTAAAAGGAAATGATATGGAAGATCAAGCTACTAGACAAGTATATTTTACTCAGATTTAACTTTCTCAAAAATTTCATGATATACATCATATTAATAGCCAATGTTGGAGACTTCAATATGGGGATTACTAGAGAACATACTCGAGCCATTTTTGTCATGCTCCACCTGTCCTCAAATTTTACTTATACTACATACAGAAGTTAATCCCAAAGGGCTGGTGCCTAATCAACTTTGGCAAGTGTATGTTACTCATATACCTGAATTTGAAAAGTTAAAATATGTTCCTGCTTCCATAGATACTTTTTTCTGGTTATGGACTAGCTTCTCTCCAATCTGGAGAAGGTACAAAAATTGTATTGCCCATTGTTATTCTGACTTTTCACACATTGGTATGCTTAGGGCTATTAAGATAGATAATGGTTCAGGGTAAGTTAGCAAAGGTTTTCGAAAATTTTGTGATTCATTTTCTATAAAGCATATTAGAGGTATTCCTTATAATCGTCAAGTACAAGGAATAGTGGAGCAAGCTCACACTACCATAAAAACCTATTGACAAAAATTAAGATGGGGGAGCTGTACTCCCAATCACCTAAAAATACTTTGAGTCATGTTCTGTTTATTTTTAATCTTTTGTTGTTTGATGCCAAAGATAATGCTGCAGCTGATTGGTTCTGGCATACTAATACTCAGTCATCATTCACTAGAGTAACAAGGAAGGATCCTTAACCTGGACAATGGATCTGATCCTGGGGATGAGGCTCTGGCTGTGTTTTCTTGGAAGAACATGACGCTGCATGTTGGCTACCCAGGAGGCTTGTGTGTCAAGTAGATGTTGGCATGGATGAGCCTGCTTATCCTGAAGTTGAAAGTGAAGGTTTTAGACATATCTTCCAGATCCTCCTTTTCTTCAACCTGTTTCATGGGATAATGTAGAGGTCTTGGTATATGTCAACAACACCCAACTGCTTGATATCCATATATATGAAGGGGAAAGGAAAACTTATATATTCCAGTATCTCTGAGGTATCTTCTTTTGGACCTCGAGAACTTATTAACTTGGCTGTACATTAAAAATAGTGCTTTGCAGAGACTCCTTTGGAATATTTCCCTTCCATAAGCTCAAATCTTAGGCTTTATGATTGGTCTTATATAGGAGTGCTGCAAGCACCAGTGATTATTCCAGGAAAAGGCCTTTATTCACCCTACTTGTTGGAGTCAGCTTTTTATGCAGGACTGTGGAGAACTGACAAGGGACCTTTGATGGCTTGTGATTATGTTCCTTCTGTGCTATTGAGTGATTAAGTCTCTGTTATTGTTCATTCCAATAATGGCAGTTATGATGTCATCTGCCCAACCTGTAATTAGAAAAATTGCATATCTAAAGGCATGGGACTTGTGGTAATGGTTCTTAAGAAATCACCTTTTGTTATGTTTCCCCTGACTAAGGAGTTGCAAGTATTTGAGGAAATTTGAGGATTAGTGAGAAGTAAGAGAGTTGCTAATGGATTAGTAGTGGCTGGTTTGGCTGCCTTGATTCTACTACTGTTTCTATTATTGTTTTAACTAAAACTGTACAGACTACTAATTATTTTAATGCTTTAACTAAAAAGGTCTCATTTACTTCAGGAAGAAGTTAGTGGTTTGAAACAATTGAGCAGGTTACAATGTCATGCTGGATTCCCCTGGAGTTGCATTACTCCTTATGAGTATAATGTGACTAGATTTAATTGGATTCACATTCAACATCATCATTTTAGAATTAGCAGTATTAGTGAGTATATACCATTTAACTCTTTTTGCTTCTGGGTGAACTCATCATTTTGATAATTTCTAGTTCAATCCATTTGTCCACAAATTTTGGATATTCCTTGTTTTTAATAGCTGAGTAGTATTCCATAGTGTATATGTACCACAATTTCTTTATCCATTTTTCTACTGAGGGACACATAGGCTGTTTCCATGTTCTGGCTATTATGAATAAGGCGTCTATGAACATGGTTGAGCATATGTCCCTGTTGTGTGGTAGTGCATCTTCTGGGTATATTCCAAGGAGTGGAATAGCTGGGTCTTGAGGAAGCCCTATTCCCATTTTTCTGAGAAAGCACCCAAGGGGTACATCCCCATGAAAAAGTTTACCTACCAGGAAAATGGGTCAGAGGGGATTACTTTAGGTGTGAGAAGCCTGGGAGAATGAGGAAATAGAAGGATCCAGAGAGTCCTGGAAAACTAGAGGTGGGTCTGGGCCCTAGGGTCCTCCTCAAACTATGGCACCAGCCAAGGAAAATATAGGCTGTAAACTTCGAACCCCTACCCAGACTAGCTGATGGACAGGACATTCTCCACCGTTAAGTGGAGAAGGAGATCTGACTTTCACACAAACTCTGGTGCCTCATATTTGACCATGTCCCGTGGATGGGGACGCCTGGTGGCACTCAGAGGAAGGATGATAGGTCACTAAGAAGAGACTCGATACCCTATGAGCATATTCAGGGGGAGGAGGTCCCCCTCAGTCACAGACGTAGGGGAGCGGAGTGGGGGGGAAGCGGGAGGGAGGGATGGAGGGGAGGATACAAGGGATGGGCTAACAACTGAGATGTAATATGAATAAATTAATACTACTACTACTACTAATAATAATAATAAAGAATTAGCAGTATTCTGCAATTATACTTGGTGGTGATGGCAGTGCTTGAAGTTATAACCTGTGCCTTCCTTCCTTGCCTGATACAGTTCATGCCTCAGTGATTGCACATGATACAAGAACAAGTGCATGGTATAGATCTGAAGCATTCCCTTAGTCCTGTGTGACATGAAGGCAGTCAAAGATGGGTAAGAGTGACTCTAAATCCCTACTAACATAAGACAGAGGCCCCTTGAGAATTATATCTGGGACCTTGCTGATGGGTTTGAAAGTTTTTAGTTCACATACCTAAGGTGCTTCTTAGCAAATAAAGAAAGGTGAAACGTGGAGAGTCATGTTAGAAAAAAAAGCATTGTGCTTAAGCTGCATGCTTGTGACCTTTGAGTTGTTGTGCTTTGCTAGAAGAAATCACTGTACTTAAGCTGCATATTGTGACCTTTGAGCTGCTGGCCTTTGAGTTGTTTACCTTTGAAAGAAACAAGGAAGTTTTGACACAGAACTACTCAGAGGAATGTATTCTTTTCAGCCTGCCTATAGGGATAGGAGGAAATAAGATTGCACAGGAGCTTTCGGTGGTTTTGCTGTATAAGCTGTGCTTGCTTATATATAGTCCAGCCTTGATCAGGACTTGTCTTGACTCCATTCCTTGTGTCTCTGTCCCCTCAATCCCTACTCTCTCTTTCAGGGACCCTTGTTGACTTGCCCCTACTCATCTTTCTTGCAACTACATGCCTTCATTCCAATTAATGCTTGCCCAATTTTACATAGATGTGAATTCATGAATCAGGACATTCTGCCATCAGCTTCACCAAAAAGGATAGTGATGACCCATTAGAACCATTATGGCAAGTTCATCAATATTTTGCTTTTATTGATGTTTTTTCTCCATATCTTCTTAATCCTCATGCATGACTCTTCCTGTTGGTTCTCTATCAACATCTAGTAGTTTTAATTTTACTTTCTCATCACAGGAAGAAAAAGAGAAAACCATAAGAATAGAGGATAATAGTAGAGAAAAATAGAATGTAAGTGACTTTTACAAAGCCAGATGTGATAGTGTATGACTAAAATCCCTGCAATCAGGAGGGGGATACAGATAGACCACAAGTTTAAAGCCATATCCAGCTATACTACAAAGGATGATGAATCCAACTTTGGATGACTACATGGCATTTTGTCTCAAAAATAAATTAATGAATAGTATTTTATTGTAATATGATTCATGATATGTGTAATATTAGCAAGTAAGTACTAGAATACACATACTGCATGCACTATGCAAAGGTCAATACTTGGAAAAAGAGAAAATTGTTACTCATTGGGATCAAATCTAAATTGGCATATCTTCTTTGGTATAAAAGAATTTACTCTAGTCCATTTATCGATACAGTTGAACTAATACAGATGGAATATGTTCTTCATTGTTTGCAAGCTGGTAAGGAACAGCCCAGGATGAGAGAATTAGGACAGTCTTCAATGTGTACTTATTTTATTTACATCTTTAACATCTTCTGCAGTGTACCAGAGGAATTAATGCTCATTGACAATCAAGAAGCATGTCTTCTCTGTTATGTTCTGCCTAAAGTTTCCTTTAGCTATATTACATATGCTGCTATGAAAAAAGATGTTTGTGTCTGCTATTGTATTTCTTTGAATTGCTCTGAATGAGACTTGTTATCTTATACTTCTTGACAGCATTAGATACGATAAAAATAAGAAAGTTTAAAACTAAATCAGGGCTGGAAACTTCAATTAAAGAACAAAAATATTTATTCAGAAACTACAATCTTTTATGATTATTTAAAGTCCTGAAATGAATGTTTTGTATCAGTTTTCAATTAAAGAAAAAAAAAGTTCTTGGAAATGCTGATGGTGATTACAATTTCAACTCCATGTCATGTTTCCTGATCTGAACATTTTATTTTCAATTAATTTCATAAATATATATTAATGTCAATTATTGTAAGATAATAATAGAGCTATCTGGGTAGTTTTAAAGGGATGACAGGAAATTGAAAATTAATATAATTGTATTAAAATCTCAAAACATAAAGGAAATAGTGTTGAAAAAAGGCTGAAGTAAGAGTTGGCTTTTTCTGCGTCATAAAACAGAAAGAAAAGCCACGGAACTCAGATAAAGGCCAGTACTGGTAAATATTTAATTTTGTATATAAATTGAGGTTTAATAACTTTATGTCCTTTAGTTTGATACTGAGTAAAATAATAATTATTAATAACTTTCAGAGGGAAAGACGCAGTTTAATTTCATTTTAGCTTCATTAACACTTTAACATTTACTAGTGTATTTTGAAAATCTAGAAAAATGTTACCCAGTATAACCACACCCTATGACATTTAAGTATAATCATGTCATGATGAAATCATGTCAGGTTTGTCAATATTTGAATTTTCCTCAGTAAAATGAATAGTTGTGGATAAATCAAAATAAGTGATAAAATGTTCTGTATGTGATAATCTTTTACATTAATGAGATACAATTATTCTTTAAGATTCCTCTAAGAGTTTCTTCTTATCTTCTAATAATTTTATGTGTTGTTTACTAATATTTTTACAAGAAGGATTTCTGAGCGACAGTATTTGAATGTTATAAAAGCTTATTTTTTTGGTGTGTTATTAGAATACCAGACATGATAATATAAGTGTTAAGGCTGAAATTCATTCATATAACTCAAAACACACAGAAGTAATGAATGAAATTTAAGGAAATAACTCATAATATTTTAATATCCAAAGAAAAAATTATAAAGTCTACAATATTTAGACTGAATTTTATTTGAAAAAGAAAATACATGTGTGATGGAAGAGAATGACTTGAATCTACCTTGCTATCTACCTAAGCCTTGGGATTCCCTGATTTTAACAGGAAAGAGACTAATTTTGAGATTTAGGCTTTGACCTAACCATGTACCTTTTGTTCTATTCATGTCTTTAAAATAATTAGTATTGTAATAGCTATGATCAATTTCATTTCTTACAACCAGTTTGAGTGACTCACACATACTGGTAATCTTGAGTGCTAAGGAGATCCACATCTGTTCTTGATTCTCTGGACATATCCACACATGTTGACATGATCACCTATAGACACACATGATTACATAATAATTAAAATATTAAAAGTAAAATAGTTAAATGTTTTGTGTTTTATAATTATCCCCCATATAGACCTTGGTCAATTATCAAAATAAAATTCTGCTATGTGTAAAAGTCTACTTTGTTAGATGTCACTAAATACGTTTGATTTAAGAATAGCAGTGATTAAGTATTTTATTTTTTTCCTAGAAATTATACATAGAAAGCAATAATTGTTATCTCATTGCATGTTTCAATATATTAATACCAAAAAATCCATATGTAGCCAAAAAATCAGAACTATAATTGACTAGTAGTAACATTACTATCTCTGTCTGATGATGAGCACCTCGTACTCCCCTCCTATATGTTGAACAAAATTGTCCTCATAAGTTGTCTTATAAGTTGAACCTGTTGTCCTTGTTAATAAATACATGTTTGGCTCCGGAATAAAAAAGTATACTTACCTGTTTCTGTTCCTAAGAAATATTCATTTCCTTTTACAATAAAGACTTTATCATCACAGGGATTAAATCCACATACATCTTTATTGTGAAGAAATGTATATTCCTTTCCAGGAAACTGGGACAGAAAGGAGGGCATCCTAATGGGACTCTAGATGAGAGAAGCATGGGAGAATAGCAAAGTAGAAGGTTCCAGAGGGTCCTAGAAACCTACAAGTAGAACATTATGATAGGCAGGTTTGGGCACAGGGGTCCAGCTCAAACTGAGGCACCAGCGTAGGACAATAAAGGCGGTAAACTTTAAACCCGAACCTAGATCTAGCCAATGGTCAGAACATTCTCCACAGTAGAGTAGAGAATAGGATATGACTTTTGCACATACTCTGGTGCCTCACATTTGACCATGTCCCCTGGATGGGGAGACCTGGTGGCACTCAGAGAAAGGACAGCAGGTTACCAAGAAGAGACTTGATACCCTATGAGCATATTCAGGGGGAGGTAATCCCCCTCAGGAACAGTCATAGGGGAGGGGAATAAGGGGAAAATGGGAGGGAGGGAAGAATGAGGGGATACAAGGGATGGGATAACCATTGAGTTGTAACAGGAATAAATTAATAAGAAAAGGAAAAAAAGAAATGTTTATGCTAAATTACTTACTCAAAAATTTAAAAATCATTCAAATATGAATAATGCAGGGATAAGGATGTAGCAGAGATTGAAAGAATGGCCAACCAATGACTTACCCAACTTGAGACCCATTATATGGGAGATAACCCACCACTGACACTATTAATAATACTCTACTATGATTGCAGACAGGAGTATAGCATAACTATCTTCTAAGAGCCTTCATCTAGTAGCTGATGAAAACAGACGCATAGACCCACACCTAAACAATATGATGAGCTTGGGAAGTCCTGTGGAGGAGTAGGAGAAAGGATAGAGGGAGCTCTGTGTGTCAAGGACAGCACAAGATGTCATACAGTGTCTAGACCCAGAATCTAGATCTACTAACCTGGGCCCATGGGGGCTCACAAAAATGAAACCACCAATCAAAGAATATGCATTTACTGTGGCTACATCCCCTACACATATGAAGGAGATGTGCAACATGGTCAACGTATTGGTTGCCTAACAATGGTACTAAGTACTGTTTCTGACTCTGTTTCCTGCCTTTGGATCCCTTTCACATTACTAGGCTTTACTGTCTTGCCTCAGTGGGAGAATATGTGCCTAGTCCTGCTATGAGTTGATATGCAAGGATGGGTTGGTACCCAGGGAAAGGAGCCTCAATTTCTCTTTGGAAAAGTAACTGTGGAATTGGAGAAGGAGTGATTAGGGAGAAGGCTATCATAAGGCTGCAAAGCTTGTAAATAAAAAATATAATGAAAAAAGAGAAAATTTTACTTTCTTCTTAATTTTTCACAATGGGGAAAGAAACTATTCTTAAGAGTAGGCAGTATGTGATGTATTCATGGTCAATTTTATATTTTATAAACGTTGCAAATTTTATATCTAGGTTGTTTCCAGATACTGTTAAGTAAAAATTAAAGATGTTATGAACATAGTCTATTAAATGTCCTGGGTGTATGGTGGAACATCTTTCAGGTAAATGGCCAGTTGTGATATAGCTGGGACTTGAGGTAGCACTATTCCAAAGTTTCTGAGAAAGCACCAGATTCATTTCTAAGTTGATTGTATAACTTTGCACTCCAACCGTCAATGATGAGTGTTCCCTTTCTCTATAGCTATGCCAGCATTTGCTGTCACTTGAAATTTTTTATCTTAGCCACTCTGATAGGTGTACGATAGAATCTCAGAGTTGTTTTGAGTTGCATTTCCCTGATGAGTAGGGACATTGAGCATTTGTTTTCATGTTTGTTGGTCATTTGAAATTTCTCTGTGGAGAATTCTCTGAGTAGCTTTGTATCCAATTTTTAAATGGATTATTTGGTTTGATGGGGTTTAGTTTCTTGAATTCTTTTTATATTTTATATATTAGCCCTTTTCTGCTGTAGGGTTGGTGAAGATCTTTTCCCAACCAGTAGTCTGTCACTTTTTCCTGTTGACAGTATGCCTTGCATTAGAGAAGATTTTCAGTTTCATGAGGTCCCATTTATTAACTGTTTATTATATAGCCTGACCTATTGGTGTTCTGTTCAGGAAGCTGTCTCCTGTGCCAAAAAGCATTAGACTCATTCCCACTTTTTTCCTATAGTTTTAGTGTCTCTGGTTTTGTGTTGAATCTTAAATCTATTTGGACATTATTCTTTATGGCATAATAAATATGGATCTTGCATTTTTCTACATCCAGTTAGACCAGCACCATTTGTTGAAGATGCTCTCATTTTTCCATTGTATTGTTTTGTGTTCTTGGTAAAAAAGAAAAATGTCTTCAATTTGATTCCATTGATCAACTGGCCTATTTCTATGATAGTACCACATTGTTTTTATTAGTTTCTCTATAGTAAAACTTGAGATCAGGAATGTAGCTTCCTACAGAAGATTTTTTATTTTTCAAGATTGTTTTAGCTATTCTGGGTGTTTTGTTTTTCCATATGGAGTTGATAATTGATCTTTCTATATCTATAAAATGTGGTGTAGCTATTTTGGTATGGATTGCATTGAATCTGTAAATTGCTTTTGTTAAGATGGCCATTTTTACAGTGTTGATTCTCCCAATCCATGAGCATGAAAGATCTTTCCTTTTTCTTTATTTTTTTCATGTAAATCTTTCATTTGCATGCTTAGAGTGTAGCAAAGGAATTTTATATTATTTGTGGCTATTGTGAAGTGTGTGGAATTTCCTTCTCAGCTGGTTTGTCATTTGTATACAGGAGGTATACTGATTTTTTTGACTTGATTTTGTATGACTTACTTTGCTAAATGTGTTTATCAGCTATAGGAGTTCCTTTGTACAATTTTTGGTATCATTTATGTACAATATCATATCATTTGTGAATTGCAATACTTTGGTTTCTTCCTTTCCAATTTGTATCCCATTGATCTCCTTTAGTTGTCTACCTGCTCTAGCTTGGACTTCAAGGACTATTTTAAAGAAATACAGAGCGAGTTTCCAGTTTTATTGTGTCTCTGATTTCAGTGGAATTCAATTTTTTCTCCATTAAGTTTGATGTTAACCATAGGCTTGCTTTATATTGCCTTTACTATGTTTAGGCACGTGCCTTAAATTGCTGACCTCTCTAAGAATTTTAACATGAATGAGTGTTAGATTTTCTCAACTAGTTTTTCAGCATCTAAGGAGATAATCATGTAGGTTTTTCCCTTCAGTTTGTTTGTATGTGTAATTACATTAAGGGAATTCTTTGGTGTAGTTGACCTTATTGTGGTGGTGTATTTTATAGAACTGTGGTGGTGCACAGATAAGGTTTCTATTTATATTAGGTTTTGTCATGGAATATCTTGTTATATACATCTATGGTGATTACAAGTATTGTTGGATATAGTAGTCTAGTTTGACAACTGTGGTCTCATTGTAGCGGTATGACAAATGTCTAGGTTCTTCTGATTTTCACGATCTCTGATGATATGTTGGGTGCAATTGTGGTGGATCTGCCTTTATATGTTACATGGCCTTTTTCCCTTGCTGCTTTTCATAACCGTTGTTTTTTCTGACTATTTAATGTTTTGATTATCATATGGCATAAAGAGTTTGTTTTCTGGTCTAGATTATTTGGTGTTCTATAGGCCTCTTGTATGTTCAAAAGCATCTGTTTCCTCAGGTTGGGGAAATTTTCTTCTATAATTTTCTTGAAAATAATTTATGGTCTTTGGAACCAGGCATCTTCTTTCTTATCTATTCACATAATCCTAAGAATACACCTTTTCGTGGTTTTCTTGATTTCTTGGATGTTTGTCATTAATTTTTTGCTTTAATATTTTCTTTGAGAGATGTATCAATTTCTTCTATTGTATATTCAGCCACTGAGGTTTCTCCTCCATTTGTTGAATTTTGTTGGTGATACTTACCTGTATGATTCCTGATCTTTACTCTAAGATTTTCATTTCCAGCGTTTTCTCAGTTTGTGTTTTCTTAATTGATTTTAATTCCTTTTTTAACAAGAAGAATTTATTTAGTTTTATGTAAACTGTTTTGAAAGATTATAAAGTTGTTTTGCAAAATATTCTCTATAATATCATCTCAGAAAATCCTTCACATTATAATAGATTACATATCACTGATAAAAATTAAATACTGAATTAAGCTCTTTCTAAAATAAAAACCCAGTCAGTTTTCGGAGACAGAGAATACAGTATTCATGGCCACACAATGGAAATTCAGAGTTAAACAAGAAATGTCAAATAGAAAAGTATATATAATTTTTAAAAAATGTTTATTTTTATTTAAAAATTAAGCAAAGAGTTGGAGAATAAACATAAGATAACCGAGTAAAATAAGCTATTATCCACTCAAAAATATTTAATACGGAGCATGTAGTGACATACCCAGTAATAGACTCTTTTCATAGGAATAAATATTATTTGTATACATGGTTTTGTGTTTAAAAGACAATCATGTATAAAGATTTAGAAGAGTTGAAAAGCTTATTCCAGCTCAACACTTCCTTAAGTAGCAAAAACAATATCTAAGGATTAAATATATTTTGCCATAGTATTAGAAGTTACATAATCATTTTTCCAATTCTGTTTTCATATCTTTTACAGCTTTACTCATTTCCTTTGCCTGTTTTATTGTGGTTTCCTGTTTCTCCTTAATGACCTCTCTTCATTTGTTTGTATTTTCCTGCAATTTTTGGAAGGATCTATTCATTTCCTCTTTGTAATTCCCAGAGAACTGTATAAGCATAGCTTTAAGGTCATTTTCCTTATATTTGGTATCATTAGAGTGTCAGTTGTTGTTTGGATTTTCTGGAGGAGTCATACTGTCCTGTTTTTGGTTGGTTGCTTTCTTAACCTTTCATTTTCTTCAGATTTTCTAAGTTGGTAGTCAAGGGGTGGAGTCCCTTCAGAAGGCAGCTACTTTGTTTACTGGCTTGGCAAATACTATGATCCTGGAGCTGGGATCATCTGATCTCTGCCACATAGGATCCAGGATTCAGCAGGGTTTTTCTAATTATTTGGTCTGCTCAAAGGGATCAACAGAGTAGAACAGTGGTTTGAGGTCCAGAATGCTGAACCTAGGATATAGATGCTGATTTTTGAGGGTCACAGGTTTCACTGTGCCAATTTGTTACTCAGGGGGCCCTGATGTGCTCCAGTATTTGGAAGAGTGCAGAGTATTCAAAGTTTGTGACTTCTGAACTCAGAGGATGTCTAACTGATATGGGTGTATACTGTGAGGCTGGGATTGGGACTGATTGTAATCCTCTACAACTATTCAGTCTAAAAAGTCCCTATGTCTGTGCTTTTGATCAGCAGCCCATATTCAATCAGTGGTTTTGCTGTGCGGATCCTCTGCATCCCAGAGGCCTATACTTGCTTCAGTAATCAAAAGCTTGAAGCATCCTCCACTCTTCTGATTACTGAAGCAAGTATAGGCCTCTGGGATGCAGAGGATCCGCCAAGTAAGTGTTTTTGGAACAGCATCCTGCTCAATCACCTGTTTCACTGCACTGATCTTCTGTTCAACAGAGGGAAACTTACTACTCTTATTCTGGTAAATGACAACTGTAAAAATGATCTGTAAAAATGACTCCTAATGGCATACTGCTGCACCCTTAAATAAGACCATTAATCAACCCATGTTGAAAGAGTAATTAACAAAGGCATCACACACATAGGATACAGGATGTAGAGGAGTCAATCTTTATCTGACATAAAAGCCTTCTCATTGAGAACTAATTATTGTATTATCAGAAATCATGCAAGAGAATCCATAGAGAAAAGCATTAAATAGTTCCATCCAATTGTAATGTGAACAAACAAGAATTACCAACATTGTAATATATACGAAAAACTCAATAGCGCACCTTATGTCCTGGAATAACCACAAACCCACCTGTTGAACTTATATTTTGCTCAACAAAAGGGATTTTTTTTGTCTGGTTCTGGATATTTAGCCAGCTACCTGCGGCTGTTGAGGCTGCAGAATCTATAGCAGAACCTAATACTACCTGTTTCCTAAACTACTATAGTCTCTACCTGGATTCTAATACTTACTTTTAAACTCATAGATAAGTGCAGCTCCCATGCTTTATCAAAGAAGCTTCTTTAAGTAAATGGAGATTATCACAGGAAGGAAAAACTGGTCGAAATGCAGGGATCAACAAACCACTGGGTTTCCACAATTCATTAATTAGTTTACAATGTACCACTTATACTTAATACTCAAAAAACATCATGAAAATGGAGCAGAAAAATTCTAAGGGTGAGACGACCAAGTAATCTGATACAAAAGAGTCTCTTCTTAAAACAAAGAAACAATCAAAAGATGTGATCAAGAAGTGGGCAAGGACGGTCTGGGAGGATTTGTTGAAGGAGAGTGTGAGATAAATATGATCAAGATACATGGATGAAATTTTGAAAGAATTAAAAAAATATTATAAACTATCATTTACATATTTAGTTATCAATATATTACACAACATATTTAATTTTAGTTTCTATGATTTTCTTTCTAGTATATTTAGGTTTGTCTATCTTGTATTGATTGCAAAGCTTTTAACATTGCTCTTCAAAGTTGATTTATCTGTAAATTCCAAGATTTCTACCATGAGCTCTTGTTCATTCTTATACAATTTTTATTTATTTTTTTTCTATTCTACATACATTAATTATCTTTCCATATTCTGGTGGCACAAGCTACAATCTGCTCCACAGCACAGAACAACCAGTAAGACAGAGGGGTGTCTTCTCTTGTTTCTACTGTTAGGGATGAAAGGTTTACCACATTTTCATTGAGTGGAATGTTAGTTGCCTGATAGTTTGTAATATAATTTTGTTGAACTGAATAATTTTTATTTGTGGAGAAATATTAATTTAAAAAGTAGGTTGTACTATAAGGAGAAGAAGGAGGGAAATAAATAAAAAAGAAAAGAAAAGATTATTAGGTTTTTCCTGGATTTGTTGAGTTAATCTTGTTTTCCTTTAAAGTTCATAAAAATATTCAATAAATTGAAACACTTCTGTTTATAGGATAGTTCTCATTTAACCATTGTACATAATTACGTTAACATGTGGTTAGATTCATTTTGCCAATTTTGTTTTTATTTTATACATTAATGATAATGAGAATCACTAGCTTTGAATTTTAATTTTGTTTATGATACATATTGTAGAAATTTTACAGCTATATGTCTGCCCTGTTTTCCTAGATGTAACACAAAAACATTATGTACTTTCCTAATGATCCATACGCTCATAAACTAACTCTTCTTCCGATCTCCAAATGGGTGTTATGTTTCCATATTCTGCAAGGGTTTAAAAGCTATTCTCTTTGCTATCCCTCTCTTACTTTCTCTTTTTTCCTTTGAGTTTTGAGAGCTTTACTATGGAGCCCTGGCTGGCCCAGATATCTCTTCAGAGCCAAGAATGGCCTCAAATTTGTGATTTCTTCTACTGCATTATGATAGTAATACAAGCTTCCTTAATTGATATTATATTTAAAGGAGAAAGGAATATAATAATCTGTATTTGTTAGGCTTATTATTCCACATCATTTCTTTTGTCTTTTACACACATTTAGAATTCCTATTGCTTTATTTTTCACAGAGCAGGAAGCTCACAACTACTCCCTGCAGTAATTATGGTACCTTATTCTTATTCAAACTTCTAAGCTCTGTTTTTCTCAGGAGGCAAAGTGACTATCTCTTAATATGAACCTCTTGAAATCTTAGATCTCTGCATCTCTACATGGATCTTGGCCTTTACCTTTGTGTCCTTAGCTTCTGTTTGTTTTATCATGTTAAAATATTTTATGTTATTTTATTTTTATTGTTATGATGCTGACTGTTTATATTCTCAAGAGAAAATGAAAAGACATGGGTTTAGATGAGGGGAAGTGGAAAGGATCTCAGAGGCATTAGAAGAGCAGAAAGATAATCAGAATATATTATAGTAAAAATCTATTTTCAATAAAAGAAAAATAGGAAAGAACTCAAGATAAAATAAGTCACTTTTAGACAAGTAGCAAGACAAATAGAAAAATGACACAAGCGAATCGAGTCTAGAGTAGAAAGAATGGCAACATTTGAATCTTTATGGAGTTAACATTTACCAATTTCTTGCTAATCCTTTACAATGCACTCATCTGTAACTCCTCCTGGGACTGTGTTTCTCATAGTATGGCTATGAAGACTAGGGTTGAGGTTTAAAAGATATGAAATCTTTGATGCAATCTTATGCTACTGGCACAGGTGATAATTCTTGACATTTTCTGTATCTTCTTCAAAACCAACTGAGTCACCATACATTCTTCCTATAAATCTTAAGATCAGAATATATTGAAGATAAGGGTTGACAAAAAGGGCAGATATAGAAATATATAGGGATGATAGGACAGAAAATAGATTATTGAATCTATTTCTCAACTTAATACATTAATTATTACTCACAAGGTTGTTTTTATTTACTTGTATAGAATTTTGTATATAGATGCAAAATATGTTTAATTTTAGATATATTGCTATAGAATACATATGTAAGACTATTAGTCTCTCACACACACACACACTATATATATATATTTCTACTATAATATGCAGTATTGTACCCACACAACTCAATTATTATAGAAAGTTTATTTCCAATATTTTGAGAGTGATATTGCAGGCTGTTTAGGATAAGAAAGTTATACAAATTAATTGTTAATTGATCAAATCATGGTCATATTAACAACTACTCTATTTTTATCACAAGAATATACATCTTGGGTGCAATGGATACACATGATTGTATAGAAAGAGAAGGTAAAATAGTTAGAGAATTTCCTAAAAATCCTCAAACATATACAGAATATGGTTTTTAAAGATTTTTTAAAATTATTTTAAAGATGTAATGACTATGAGACAGTTTAATTCCTGACAACACCCTGCCTATCTTACAGAAGATGATGAGCATCAAAGAACCTCTTTATGGGGATAGCTTCAAATGTGTCAAGCCAGTCACATGTCTTCCTTTCTACCATACACAGAATCTTGCCTAAATATAGGCAAGCTTGAATGCAGGCAGAGTTGATGGCCAAACTCTGCCAAGACAGGGTAAGCATGTCTTCAATAGTTCCTGCTTCACAAATATGTCTCTTAGATATTTTGGGCCAGAAGGGTGAAGATTATGTCCCACCATTATGGAGAGATTTGGGTGAAAGTTCAGGTAATAAACTGTCTCTTACTTTTTTGTTGTTGTTTTGTTTTGGAAAATGCTAACCTGCAAGTCCAGCTCATTCAGGTAATTAAGCTTTATTCCTTAACAAGTCTCTGATGGGGTTGAAGACAAGATAGCTTAGTTTTACAATTAAACATAATTTTTAAAGGTTAATATGTTGTTAGGTCTAACCAGATGTTTTAAATTGATAATGGTCATATATTGATTTACAGTTAGAATTTTAGATGTACCAAGAAAGGAAAGAACTTTTCTTCAAGGTTGCCAAATATGAAAAACCCTATGAATGTAACATTTATATAATTCCTGATTATTTCATGGCTCTTCATGCTCTAGGTAGTTTATTGTATATATGTGCAGCAATATAAATATATATGTACAAAAGGATATATTTAAGCATCATAATTTTTGTCATCAATTAGTAGCTCATTAAAAAGTTGTGTTCCTAATCAGATTTATACTCCACTTGTCCCTCTTTTGTTGATAGTGGTAAGATTAAAACCTAAGACCTCACACATCACAGGTGAGTATTTTTATATTGAGCAAAGCTTACCCAGTTATTTCTCTTTATTTTTCCCCTGTATTTCCATACAAACTTTGTCTATTTTAACATTATTTTGTATTTCAGGCCACCTGACACTCTTATTATGTTTCAGTTATAATATTAATTTGTTTGTTTTCTTATTTTCTATAAACTGATAGGTTAAAACTAATAAAAGGACTTAAGATGTATTCCCATCGCTGCCTTCAAGCTATACTACAGAGAAATAGTAAAAAAAAACCTGTTATATTGGCATAAAAACAGACAGGTTGATCATTGGAATTAAATCAATGACTCGGAAATTAACCCACACACCTATGGACACCTAATTTTTGTACAAGAAGGCAAAACTATACAATGGATAAAGAAAGCATATTCAACAAATTGTGCAGATCTAACAGGATTAGTGCATATAAATCTCCATTTATCACCCTGCAAAAAATTGATGCACACCAGGCAAAAAGACATCAAAATACAATCAGATACACTACATCTAAAGGAAAAAGAGTCGGGAAATAATCTTGAATGCATTGGCATAAGATTTCTTAGAGATTGACTATCTGTATTATACTTAACTTTTATTTCTTTTATACACTTGTTTCAAATAACTCTTTGATATGTCATTTTTTTCAATTTGACAAATACATCTTATCTATTGCTACCATACTCACTTCGTAGCACCCTTTATTACTACTTCCCACTTCTGTTGACATTTTCTTCCCAACTAGTCCAAATCCTACCTCTCCAAACTGGATTTGAAATTTAATATTATGAAGAAAAGATAGCCACTGAGGAAAGTAGAGATTATTATGAGTTGCATGGTATATAGGAAGAATAAACTAGTATTAGAGTATACCATTACAAAACTAGCCCAGTAAATTAAAAGAACATATTTTATTTGCCTTATTGCTAATCTTTTAGAAAGAATTGGGAGAGGCTGTACACTTCTGCAGGGTATACAGGCAGAGCTAAAAAGACAGCTACAGCACAGAAGATCTGATTCAGCTGGGCTCTTACCTACAAAGCCGCAGGAAGGACAGGCAGGTGGGATCAACCTACCCAACCAGAGTACTTGTGTGCTGCCCTTGTTCTAGGTCCCAAAACTGCTGATCTGAATTACAGCAGTAAGGTGAATGGGTCCAAACTGAAACCTACTTTGGCTGACTCGGTCTGGCACCTAAGGTGTGAAGAAAAATCTCCAGGAGTGGAAACCAGACTGCGTGCCTGTTCAAGTAAAATACTCCCTATTCCCCAAAGGCAAGGGCACCCGACATATAATCAGTGATCAACTATCCACTGCCAACAAAGGAGGGTCATTAGAAGCTACCTCCCAACATCTGAGACACCAAAATGACAAGAGGACAGTGAAAGAACACTAAGAAAAACCAAAACAGTTTGGCGTCTCCAAATCCCAGCAATCCCAATGAAATCAACTTGGAGAACCCAAAAGCAATCAAAATACAAGAAAATGACCTCAAGTCCTTAGTAAGGAAGACGATAATGGAAGAAATGAAAAAAAATCTGTAAACAACTGGAGAAAGAGACAAACAAGAGGGTTGAAGATTTAAAAGAGTGCTATAAAGAGGCACTAGAAGAATTTCAGAAAAATACAAATAACCAGATGAAGGAAATCATTAAAATAGTTCAAGACATGAAGATGGAAATGGAAGCTATGATAAAGGAAGACACAAAAGAAACATGTGATTGAGAGATATCAGAGAAGAAAACAAGCATCTCAGAAGTGATCTTATCTAACAGAATACAAGAAATGTAGGAATGAATATTGGGACTTGAAGATACAATCATAGAACGTGAAACAAACACCATAGAAAATTCTAAATCTGAAAAGTTCCTGACACTGAATATCCAAGAAATCAAGGACACCATGAAAGACGAAACTTGAGAATAATGGGTATTGAGGAAAGAGAAGACACCCTACTCCACAGCCCAGAAACTATCTTCAACAGAATCATAGAATAAAATTTCCCAATTTGAAGAAGGAGATGCATATGAATATACAAGAGGCCTACAGAACACCAAATAGAATACATCAGAAAAGAAAATCTTCCCACCACATAATAAAAACATAAAATATACAGAACAAAGGAAAATATTAAAAGCATCCAGAGAAACATACGATGGCAAACCGATCAGAATTACTCCTGACTTCTCAGCAGAAACTATGAAAGCCAGAAGGGCCTGGACAGAGGTCTTGCAAACCCTAAGAGAACACAGATGCCAGGCAAGATTACTGTATCTAGTGAAACTATCAATAGCCATTGACGGAGAAAACAAGGTATTCCATGACAAAAACAAATTCAAACAGTACCTAGCCACAAACCTGGCTTTACAGAAGTTACTAAAAGGAAAACTCCACCATAAAGGATCAAATCAAAACCAAAACTACATAGGAAATAGATAACTACACCATCGCAAAATCACAACCTAACAGAATCTCGATTGAAACAAAGTGCAAAAATGTAGGGACTTAACAGTCACTGGTCATTAATATGTCTCAACATCAATGGTCTCAATTCTCCAATAAAAAGACACAGACTAACTGAGTGGATGCATAAACATGACCCAACATTCTTCTGCATTCAAGAAACACATCTCAACCACAAGGACAGACATTGCCTCAGAGTAAAAGGCTGGGGAAAAATATTTCAAGCAATTGGTCTCAAGAAGCAAGCTGTGGTAGTCATTCTAATATCTAACAAAATGGACTTTCCACCAAAATTAATCAAAAGGGAAGAGGAAGGATACATCCTACTCATCAAAGGTAAAGTCAACCAAGAAGACAACACAATTCTGAATATCTATGCTCCTAATAAAAGGGCACCCACATTTGTAAAAGAGCTATTAACAAAGCTTATACCATACATCGATCCACACACATTAATAGTGAGAGACTTCAACACCCCACATTCATTGAAGGATAGGTCTTTGAATAAAAAACTAAGCCAGGAAATAACTTCATTAGCCAATGTCATGAATCAAATGGATCTAATAGATATCTACAGAAATTTTAACCCACCACAAAGGATTATACCTTTCTCTCGGCACTCCATGGAACATTCTCTAAAATTGATCACAAAGTAGGTCACAAAGCAAGCCTCAAGAGATACAAGGAGATTGAAATAATACCTTGTATCCTATCAGATCACCTTGGTCTAAGGCTGGACTTTAATAACAACAGATATAATAAAAAGCCTACACACACATGGAAATTAAACAACTCTCTACTTAATGACACCTGGGTCAAGGAAAAAATAAAGGACTTCCTGAAATTCAATGAAAGTGAAGGAACAACATCCCCAAATTTGTGGGACACAATAAAGGCATGGCTAAGAGGAAAATTCATAGCACTCAGTGCCTTTAGAAAGAAAATGGAAATACCCCATATAAACAACTGAACGACACATCCGGCAACCCTAGAATAAAAGGAGAAACACCCAAGAGGAGTAGACGCCTGGAAATAATCAAACTTAGTGCTTAAATCAATAAATTAGAAACAAAGAGAACAATTCAGAGAATCAACAAAACCAAGAAATGGTTCTTTCAGAAAATTAACAAGATAGACAAACCATTAGCCAAACTAACTAAAAGACAGAGAAACACTATCGAAATCAACAAAATCAGAAATGAGATGGGAGACATAAGTACAGACACTGAAGAAATACAAAGAATCAGAAGAACCTATTTTAAAAGCATTTAGCCACAAAATTTGAAAATCTAAGGGAAATGGAAAAATTTCACGACTGATTCCATTTGCTAAAATTGAATCAAGATCACATAAACTAATTAAACAGTCCTATCTCTCCTATAGAAATAGAACCAATCATTGATAGTCTCCCAACCAAAAAAAAGTCCCAGGGCCACATAACTTTAATGCAGAATTCTACTTGTCCTTCAAGAAGGAGCAAATATTGATATTTTTCAAGCTATTCCAAAAGATAGAAATGGATGGACCATTCCCAGATTCTTTCTATGAGTCCATAGTCATGCTGATATCTAAACCCAAGAAAGACCCAACAAAAAAATGAGAATTTCATACCAATTTCTCTTACAAACATTGATGCAGAAATACATAATAAAATACTTACAAAATGAATACAAAGACATTTCAGAGAAATCATTCACCACGACCAGGTAGACTTCATTCTAGGTATGTAACGATGGTTTAACATATGGCAATTCATCAATGTAATCCACCATGTAAACAAACTGAAAGAGAAAAAACTACATGATCATCTTAGAAACATAAAAAGCATTTGACAAAAATCCAGCAGCCATTAATGTTTAAAGTTCTGGAGAGATCGGGAATACAAGGCATATACCTAAACATAATAAAGACTATATACAGCAAGCCAATAGCCAACATTAAATTAAATGTAGAGATACTCATGGAAATCCCTCTAAAATCGGGGACCAGACAAGGCTGCCCACTTTCTCCATGTCTCTTCAATACAGTTCTTGAAGATCTAACCAGAGCAATAGCCCTGACATCAAAAAGAGATCAAGGGGATTAAAATGGAAAAGGAAGATGTCAAATTATTCCTATTTGCAGATGATATAATAGTGTATATAAGTGACCCCCAAAATTCACCAGAGTACTCCTACAGCTGATAAACACCTTCAGCACATTGGCTGGATACAAAATTAACTCAAAAAGTCAGTTGCTTTCCTATATACAAATGACAAACATACAGAGGAAGAAATTAGGAAAACTACAAACTTAACGATAGCCACAAACAATATAAAATATCTAGGAGTAACTCTAACCAAGCAAGTGAAGGACTTATTTGAGAAAAATCTTTAAATCACTGAAGAAAAAGATTGAAGATGACATTAAAAGATGGAGGGATCTACCTTGTTCAAGGATTGGGAGAATTAACATAGTAAAAATGTCCTTCTTACCAAAAGCAATTTACAGATTCAATGCAATCCCTGTCAAAATACCTACAAAATATTTAGAAGATATTGAAAGATCAATTCACAACTTCATATGGAGAAACAAATTCCCAGAATAGCAAAAACAATCCTATACAATAAAAGATCTTTCAGAGGAGTCTCCAATTGTACGATAGAATAACAGTAATTAAAACAGCATGGTACTGGCCCAGCAATAGGCTGGTGGATCATTGGAATCGAATTGAAAATCCAGAGATGAATCCACACACATTTAGTCACTTGATTTTTGACAAAGAAGCCAAATCTATTCAATGGAAAAATTATAGCATCTCTAAAAAATGGTGCTGGTTTAACTGGATGTCTATATGTAGAAAAATGCAATTAGACCCCTACTTGTCACCTTCTACAAAATCAAATGCAAGTGGATCAAAGACCTCAACATAAAACCAGAGACATTAAATCAGTTAGAGGTAAAAGTGGGGAAAAGCCTGGAACACACTGGCACAGGAGACAACTTTCTGAACAGAACACCAAGAGCCCAGGCCTTAATGTCATCAATTAATAAATGGGACCTCATGAGGCTGAGAAGTGTTTATAAAATGAGAGACACTGTCAACAAAACAAAGCGACAGCCTACAGATTGGGAAACGATCTTCACCAACCCTTCATCTGACAAAGGTCTAATATCCAAAATAAAGGACTCAAGAATTTAAGCATCACCAAATCAAATAACCCAATTGAGAAATGGTGCTCAGAACTAAACAGAGAATTCTCAACAGAGGAATATCAAATGGCTGAGAAACACTTAAAGAAATGCTCAGACTCATTAGTCATTCAGAGAAATGCAAATCAAAACAACACCGAAATTCCACCTTACACCCATCAAAATGGCTAAGATCAAAAACTTAAGTGACACCATATTTTGGGGAGGATGTGGAGAGAGGGGAACACTCCTTCATTGCTGGTGGGAATGCAAACTAGTACAACCACTTTGGAAATCTATCTGGCGCTTTCTCAGAAACTGGGAATAGGCCTTCCACTTCTTGGAATATACCTAGAACATACTCTACCACACAACAGGGACATATGCTCAACCATGTTCATAGCTGCCTTATTCATAATAGCCAGAACATGGAAGCAGCATAAGTGTTCCTCAGTAGAAAAATGGATAAAGAAACTGTGGTATATTACACTATGGGACACTATTCAGCTATTAAAAACAAGGAATTCTCAAAATTTGTGGACAAATGTATTGACCTAGAAATTATCATAATGACTGAGTTCACCCAGAAGCAAAAAGAGACAAATGGCATATACTCACTTTTATCAAGACACTAGCCCAAGAACATGTCCCATGAAAGACTTTACCTTCCAGGAAAATGGTTCAGAGGGGAGGACATACTATTGGGACTTTAGGTGGGAGAAGCATGGGAGAATGGGGCAATAGAAGGTTCCAGAGGGTCCTGGAAAGCCACAAGAAGAACATTATGATGGGCAGATCTGGGTCCTGGGGTCCTACTCAGACTATGGCAACAGCCAAGGAAATATATGCAGTAAACTTCAAACCCCTACCCAGACATAGCTGATAGAAAGGACATTTTCCACCGTTGAGTAGAGTGTGAGGTCTGACTTTCAAACAAACTCTGGTGCCCCATTTTTGACCACTTCCCCTTGATGGGGAGGCCTGGTGGCACTCAGACGAAGGATAACAGGTCACCAAGAAGAGACTCGATACCTTATGAGGAGGTCCGACTCAATCACAGACATTGGAGAGGGGAGTAGGGGGAAAGTGGGAGTGAGGGAGGAATAGGAGGATACAAAGGATGAACTAACAATTGAGATGTAATATGAATAAATTAATAGAATATTTAAAAAATGTAGCTCATAAATCTCTCATTTGGCTGTAGACATGAACTTAAAGATCAATCTAAGAAAGCAAGGAAGACACAGCAATATCAGAAACACAGCTCCCACCAGGACACCAATAAAAATTAACCAATGCTGCCAATGATCAGGAGTTAAGTTGGCAAATCCTTCTCATAATGATTTTTGCGAGGTCTTCTATGTTAGGAGAATCCATGTGTGCATGACTTATTGCCATAGTTTGAGCTTGGAGAGCCTGTATAGTAAAATTTCAATTTATATTCTTATTATAGGGAAGAGGAGTAACACATACATATTTAAAGCTCTCATGGCATGGGGTAAATAAGCGAATCTTGATATTTTCTACTTCCTTTCAGAGTGTCAAAAGCAAATCTTTTAGAGCATTAATCTTTGTTTTTAACGTTTTGTCTATAATTTGTTATTTAGCAAGGGCCTGAGAAATATTTTTTGTTTAAGTTATTAACAAAATAAGCAGTCTGTGCTTCTGAAACCAATGTAATGGTGGACATTGTAAAAGTTGTAATTATAGTTATTTAAGCACTAATTTTTAAAATCAGAACAGTAACAATTCTCTTAGGCCTAATGAGTTTATTGACCATTTTTAAAGGTTGTAGATATATATTATCAAGCAATGGATCTTTTTTAAGGTCCACTGGTTGCACAATGTATTTTGGCCATAAAAATCATCATGATAGAATAAGATATGTTTAAAGAAGGTTTTACATAATTAATAAGAATACATTCAGAACAACGTATGTGAAAGGACGAAAATAATTTTTTATATTAAGGATTTGTAAATTTTGAGTTTTATTTTTATCAAAACAGTATATGGATATTTAACACAAGTTTTAACAGTAATAGGTTTTTTAAAAAATGAAATCATGTTAGTTGTTGTAAACAATCTAAATAGCCCAGGAAATATATGATTTTTTTTAATCTATAGATTAACTAACATAGATAGGCTCTATCTAGACTTTAGAGTTCTGTATTTTTGTAAGCTCAGCTGGAGGTTTATAGTAATAATATAAAAGACAATTAGCAACATACTAGTGTTGGTTAAAATCAGGAAATACAATAGAATAATGAAAAAGTTTTTTATATGAATTAATAGGTATATTAGTAGATACTCTAGTATGATCATATCCACACTTGAACCATGGAGGACTAAGGTGTAGATTTGGCAGAGAATACCAAGTTCTTGTTATATTTTTGTACACAGTGTTTTTAAGGCATTGGAAAAGGAGGTAAAGAGAAACTTTTATTATAATTGTAACAGCCTAAAGTCATGAGACCAATTTTTCACATGTTGTTTTATTTTTTTCTAATAAGTGGGTGACAAAGTCACAGGTTGTGATGAACGATCTGGAGCATCAGCTAGAAAAGAGTGACAATTAATAGGGAGGCAGCTTGGCGGTGCAAGGGCTAATAGCACTACACAGATAGGAATAGTGTCTGACAATTTTTTATATGTAGTTATAGAAGATGTCAGCTTCAGCCATAATCTAAAGGTCTTTTCAAGATATGAGTATCATTAATCATGACATGGACATTTGATTTTCTCACCAACTCATGGGAAGAAGCAGAGGGGGATGAGGAATTTAAGCCTAATATAAAATTCCTGAAACATTTGCTACCTGTAGATTAACAATACAGCAAGTATTGTTAAAAATATATTTTTTGGTATAGAAGGCCTTTCTAGGGCAAGGATAGGCATGTAAGGCATGAGTGGTGAGAGCCTGGATCAGACTCCAAGTTGGAGGTTGTTTCTCTGTTGGTCTTTGAGGTGGTTAAGAATCAGTTTGAGGCTGATGGAGATTGAGATTTTTTTAATCTGTAATATTGCTGTCTGAAGTTCCTTCTTTTTCCTTTTTTACTCCCTCCTGGACAATGGCCTTTTGATTGAAAGGTTGGACCAGTCAGTCTGGGAACCAGATGGGTGATTTTGTATTTTGTGAAAATACACAAGCATATCCTTGTCTTCAGGTGATTAAGGGATCCGACCCTTTTTAGGTATTGGTTAATAAATCTTTTTATATTATTACATGCATAGTATTATTTGGAGAGTTGTCTATTGTTTTTGTATAGGACTCAGACGTTTATCATTTGTGTTAAGATGATTAATAATAAATAAAGTATGGTTAAACTATTGATGTGGTGAGCAGTAATGACCATTTCCCTTATTTTTTTGAAGTTGTATTTTTATATTTTGATGAGTTCTTTTAATAATTGTTTGACATTGTTGATTATAGGGAATACCTGTTGTATGTTTAGTTTTCTACAGTGTATAGAAATTAGAAAAAATTTGTTTTTATTTTTATTTTGGCACTCCCAAAATTAAAAAAAAAAAGTTAAAAGATGTTGAATCACATCCTTTAGAGTTTTACCAGTTTTAGTTGTAGCCATTACAGCATGTGAATAAGTACTGTTACATGTACATAAGTCAACTTTTAAAATTTAGGATTATGAGTGACAATTATTTGTTAGAGGATTTAAGTTTTTAATCTCTTAGGATTAACTCCCATTTAATGGATGAAAAACATCAGGGCATTGTGTACATTTTTTTTTACAATTTGTCTAGTTTGTTTGTTTGTTTGTTTTTTTTGGTGATATTAAACATTTTTTTAAAAAGCTAGAGTATTTTGGTAATGAAATGTATGGGTATTGATAATTGATTTAATCCTGTAAGAATATATATTTTTAGTAAGCATATCTGTCATATGAGTGTCTAAGGACAAAAGTCCTGGAAGGTTAGAATATCCCTTAATGTGTTCTATGTATCTTTTCTGATCTTTTGGTAACAATTTTTGTAGTTTTTGTAACAAAAAATGATTTTTGAGTTTTTAGATAATAAGGCAGTTTTAATATTTGGAAAAAGATGAACTATGTATTTTAAATCTGTATAAAGATTAAAGTTTTATGTAAAATTTTAAAAGTAGTTATGACTGTATTAATCTCTTTCTGTTGGGCTGAAATTTTTTGTTACTTTTTTATAGTCTATCTTTAATATATACTGTTGAAGTTTTATTTGAAGATCTATAAGTAAAAACCAAAAGGGCTTTTGTTATAAGTTCTTTTGTTATTTTTGAAGGAAAAATAATGTTTGTCTTTTTCACAAATTTTAATATGGGATGTTGAGGTACATGAAATGTTATTTGACACATATAATATGATGTAGCAATTTTTAAATTGTCTCATGTTAGTAAAAGAGTATTTAATTATTTTTTTATTATAAGGAATAATTATTTTTGTATCTTTTTACAGAAGCTTTTGAGATCTTTATTTTTTTAATTAATTGATTACACATATATGAGTAGGAAGAAATTATTTCCCTTGTGTATGAAGCAAATATATTTATGCTAAAATTTCATCTTGTCAGATGTAAGCAGTGATCATGTAGTTAGTTTTTTTTTTTTCACTTCAACATCCATGTTTATTCATGAGGTCTGCTTTCCGGTCCTAGTTCAGTGAGGTATGATCTGCTGGCCTCCCGGACCAAACCATGCAGTTCCTGGTCACCAGACAATCAGAAAATGACTCCTTTTCAGGCCTCGATCCTGACGTGGAATAGGCCCCACTGCCTGAACTAACTTGTAGCCACCTTAACACCTCTTGTCTTTTCTTGCTTTGTTAGCTCAGCCAAATGAAAACCTTCATCTCTGCAATGTAGTTAGTTTTTAATATAATGAGAGATGAAGGCTTAGTATAATTATTTTGTTGTATCTTTTGTTGTATTAGTTTTTGTTGTTGTAAGGCTTCCTGCGTTAACTGTCTGGGAGATTTCGGATCTGTATCTCTTTTCAGAATTTTAAATAAATGATGTAATTGTCCAGTGGTAATTTTAAATTAAGGTCTAATCTAATTTATATTTTTAAATAATTTTGAAAGTTATTAGGTGTTTTTAATTTATCAATCCTAAATTGTAACTTTTGTGACACAACAGAGTTGTCATGGTTTTTTTACATGTCGCATGGTTTTACCTACTCAACCCCTTGGCTCAGTCTTTTTTGCTGAGGGGTCTCTCGTACCATTTGGCAAGATCCTTTTCTCTGTCTGAAAAAAAATATAAAAAGAAGAAACAATAGCTTACCTTGCTCCAAGCCCCACATTGGGCACTAAACTGCCACGGACCAGCTCAGTTGGGGATAGGCCCATGGGAATCTGAGTTCTTGGAGTGTCGGTGTACTTGAGACAAGGCATTGACAAACAGACACTAAACTCGAGATCAAGTCTGCATCTGAGTGTATTTTTCAAACAAGCTGTCTAACATTATAAACATTTTTTTTAAAATAGTGGGGCAGGGAGTTAGTGATGTTTTCCTGCAACATTTTCAACAGAACAGATTCACAAAAGTCAGTGAACAATTAAAAATACAGGTACAAGTACAAAATGTAAAGTTACTATGTTGTCATAATTTAAATTGCAACTTTAAATAAAACAATACAGGTTACAACATACAAAAAGGACATCATCACTTCTAAGTTACTGGCTTGACATCAATTCACCTGTCTTCCCTTTGTCCAGGGTCAATGATCTCTCCCTAAGAAAACTTGTATCTAACACCTATGTGCCAAGACAATGTTTTCCTTTTCATTAGTCTTTTTTTTTTTCTTTTTTTTTAGTGTTTTTAAGAAAGGGTTTCTCAGTTTAGCCTTCAGTGTCCTGGACTTGAACTCACAGTGATCCAACTCTCTGCCTCCATAGTGCTGGGATTAAAGGCCTGAAGTCTTTTAACATACTCCATTTGTTTGTACACCATAGTATAACTTATTAACTAGTGATTATTTTCTAGTCATGATTATTTTAATAAGTAAAAAGAAAAGAAAATTACTCCAGACCCAGATAGTCCCTGGCTATAGTCCCAAGTCAAGGTCATCTCCTAATAACCATGGTTACACCTGAATAGTCCTGATCTAAGAGTAAAGTAAAGTTGATAAAATAAAAATTAATTTATAGTTAAAAAAAGAAAATAAACAAGAAAAAGCTGTAACCAGTCTTTCTTTTGACAAAAACTTGTCAAGCCCACTTCAAAGAGACTCTTCCCAGTTAAGGGGGCCAGTACTAATTGTCACACAGGTTCTACTAGAGGAGTTGTGACAGTTGTCTCCAGTGCCAATGAGCTCAGTGTTCTTTCCCAGTTTTCTTTTAACAGATTTGGTGTGTCTGGTTTCATGTTGAAATCTTTATTACATTTGGGCTTTTGTTTTGTGCTGGGTGTTAAATAAGGTTTTATTTGCACTTTTTGACAAAGAAAAGCAAACAGTATCTTCAAGAAATGGTGCTGGTCTAAGTGGATGGCTATTGCTATCTTTTTGTGTGTTTGTGTGTATGTGTGATTGTGTCATATTGATAATGTCTCATTCTACTTGGTTGTTTGGGATACCTTTGTTTTTAGTTTATTTGTATATTTTTCTAGGCAGAATTTCTCTGTGTAGCTTTGACTCTCCTGGACATATTTTATAGATATGAGTGGTCTCAAATTAAGAGGGATCTGTCTACCTCTGCTTCACAGATTTCTGGGACTAAAGGTATTTGGCATCATGTCTGGTTTCCTTTGAAAATCATAAGAAATGAAAGATGGGCCCAGTAAATAACTCTTCAATAGCATTTTTACTACTTTTTAATAGAAGTAACAGCATACCACAGGAACATTGAGTCATTAAAAACGAAATCTCAAGTTTCAAAGAGAGGTCCATTTCAAGACTTATACAGCTCGTTTTATGAAAGGACTTAATATATTCTCCAAGATTATAAAATGGAGGGTCAAATTATCCTCATCATTTTCTTAGGAACTTCATTATTTATTTTAGTTCTGAGCATGTGCACTGTTCTTTAAAGTACATTGCCTTCAAGTTAGGAATAACAGAGATTTTCTTGAATGGTTTTAGCCATGTTGATTTACTAAAAAGTAGGAAAACAAATAAAGTTCACTGTGTATTTCTAACATACGTATTGTATGCTATCTGTGATAACTGCATTTTTTATTAAGAATCTAAGAGCCATTTTATCAGCAAGCAGCAAGTTGTATCAGAATTATAGCTTAATTGAAATGTAATAAACTAAAAGCTTAGTATGATAGTCATTAGAATGAATGCTAGTTTTCTTCAGTTTATGACACTATTCAGAAAAGTGATATATTTGAATGAAGACAGAGTATCATCCCTTTTAACACACAATTCTCACCCCTTATTAAGAAGAGTTGTAGACTGAAGATTGAATTTGAAATGAGCTGTTTGTGTGTTCACATTTGGCATTACCTATTAAACCAATAACAAACCAATCATATTTGAAACATATTATTAAATATCTTCTTTATATAATCAAAGGGAATATACAGTTTATTTGAGATCTCCAGAAAGTAGCAATGCATTTTTATCACTCTTGGCACTCCCTTAACTCTAGAACAGTTCATGTTCTCCCTGTCCTGTCATATTCATCACACACACACACACACACACACACACACACACACACACACAAACACACACACACACGCATACACGCAAACACACACAAACTCCAAATTATACCTATCATCTTTCTCTCTGTGTATTCATCCATCCTTCCATCTACCTACCTATTTAATTATGTATCATCTATCTATCTATCTATCAATCAAGCTATCATCTATCTGTTATCTTTCATATCTATTATACCTATCA
Organism: Acomys kempi; assembly: GCA_907164505.1. Taxonomy (NCBI): domain Eukaryota; kingdom Metazoa; phylum Chordata; class Mammalia; order Rodentia; family Muridae; genus Acomys; species Acomys kempi. The sequence continues at coordinate 59,388,272 of OU015360.1, forward strand.
TTCATCTCTCTATTTCCATATATTTCTATGCCACTTGGAATTATCTGATCTCAACTTCTTCTAGTGAGTTAGAGTTGTCTTAGAGGGTCTCTAAATAGTTCTTACTGCTTGGTGGCTGGGAAACTTAGTGAGTCTTATCAATATCTTGGAATTCCTGAACCTGGTGAATTATGCCTTGAGCTTGAAGAAATTACCCACAGGATAGAATGATTAGGCTTAGTATGCTTAGTCCACATAGTATGCCCTGTTCTTCCACCTTTCTATTTGTTTCTTGTGTTATTTTTTATTACACATGCATAAAACAAACTACATACAGCAGGTAGAACCATGTGACAATCATGAGTTATATAAATGTTACATTTATAGTGATTTGGCTATTTGTGTTCATCACAATTGAAGTGAATATCTTTCCTGACTGTTTGGGTCTAAATTTCTGAATGAAATTCAATATCTATCATATCTCATCTCTATTAATTTATCTCCTTCATCTTTAACTAAAACGATCTTAACCAGCTAAAGTTGATTGTACAACTAAACTATCCTCTCTTCAACGTCCCTCAGAGACATGAGGAGTAAGATTTAAATGCCTGTTTGAACAGGCAATGCAGCTTTGCAGCCTCTAAAATGAACAAAATGACTGAGACAGTTTATTGATTGAACAGTCACCCAAAACTGTCTATAGTGTTGAAACCTCATCTTCAGACTTCTAGTCCAATATATCTGCCAGAGATACTCGTGAGGGCGCAACTATTGAGGACTTACTTACCCTGCCTTGGCAGAGTTCGGCAGTAGAATCTGCCTGCATCTAAGCTGCCCATTTTAGGCAAAATTCTGTTTGTAGCAGTAATGAGGATATTTTGCCCAGTGGCTTATTTTCCATATTTGAAGCCAAATCCACAAGGAGGTTCTCTGATGCTCTTCATCTTCTTTGAGGTTGGCTGGGTGGTGTCATGAGTTAACTTGTCTTGTTGTCAAAGAAACTTTATCATAATAAAAACATCTTTAAGTGCCATATTCAGTGGGTCTCTAAGGCTTTTGAAGACCTTGTTCAACTATTTTACCCCATATATCTATAAAATCATATCTATCTGTTAGTGTCTTGTGTTTTAATAAGATTCCCGTATACATTGACAAAACTGTTACATAATAGTTTATATCTTGATATAACTATACATTGTTTCTCTCTTTTGGGAGCTTTCAAATACTTTCTGATACTATAGAAGAAGGTATCCAGTTTAGTTCCAGCTAGAAGCAATCAAAGCAATGCTTCTCAATTTTTATTGTCTTCAGCATGAAGTTGTATCATCAAATACTAGAAGTCAACCAAAAGCAGGGTCTGCAGCCCATGTGGTTAGGAAACAGTTGTTCTGCCCTATCCAACAACTGAAGGGAGGGTTTCCAGGCATGGCACTGGCCTTTGAAAGGAGCACAATTATCACATAAAAAGTAACCTCATTCTGTGTGCCCATGTGTCCATGTGCTTGCATATTAATATATACTTCTAAAAACATATACAAACAACTGTTCATAATGTTTCCTGATAGCTTTTAAAAAATACTTGGTGTTATTTTTCCCTCCATCTATCTCATTAGTATTGAACTTCTCCTCTTCAATTAAAGTTCCCTCAACACCTTGCTATTTTTGCCATTTCTCACTTTGCAGTAATAAACATGGATGAGGAAGAGAATCTGGAATAGAATTTCAAGTCTTATTGGAAAATATGATAGATTTATTTTAGCTTTTCTGAGAATTCTTCATATTGATATTCAGATTTGGTGTACCAATTTGGAAAAAAATCTTTACGAATGCTTTCTTGCCACACCAACAAAAGTAGATTCTGTGTGACAACTTCTACAGACTAAGGTGATAACTTCAAATTAAGGAGGTCTCCTGGAACTCATTTTGGAACTTTCGGCTGGAGAAAAAATATTGAATCATAATGCTCATGGCAATTAATCTATCCTATCCTTCTTCTTATATATGAGATGTTCCTAATAGCCTAGGCTGAGATTTTTAGCGGGAAATTGCATAAGAAACTAACCCCCAGCACTTCACTTTATAAATCATTTATAAAATTACAAAATAGTATTATGATTGATAAAAACTTTCCCAACAACAAAATTTCATATGGCTTTACATGTGTTGTCAGAAGTGGGCTTTGGTACATGGTTAAGAGAGCATTAAATAAAAAATAAAATAGTTAAAATCACACCTTGAAGATTCACAGAAATATAGATTCGATATTACTGACCAAAAAGAATTTTTAACCTGCTCTTGGAATTTTGCCATTCACCTTGAATAATTTTGTACTTTTCTGTGCCAAATAACAATGTTATCTGTCCTATTCATGATTGTTTCACTACAATCACCTTCTGTGTTCTATTCATGATGGCTCCACTGAACACATCTTCTAAGAATTATAATTCTTCTTTCATTGTTTATACAAATCCTTGCTTGAGAGCTGTAAAATACACTCAGATTCAAACTCACACTGTGTTTGTTTCTGTTTGTCATCACTGAATCCTTACCTACCTAACCTTCGAGGACCCTCCTCCCAGGGACCCCCACACCCATCTGGCATAGTCCATGGCAACTTGTCATACTAGTCATTATGAATTATGGTTAGACTTTATGCACATTTTCCCAGCATTAGTTCCCAGTTGTGATAATGATATTAGGCATTCTGACTAAAGTAATATAAACTTTCAAAGCAATTTTAATTTTAATTTCCTTAATTGTTTAGCTTTCCTCAAAAACAATATACCATCTAACAAAAAAACTTACTACCTGGAATGAGAATTCTGCTTTTGAATTATTGGTTTAGGTAATCCAGGAAACTGCCCAAGCAATATTGCCTATTGCTGCTGTCATTGGTTGCTTTCCAGAATTTAAAGATAAGTTTCTACTAAAAAACCATGTACTTTGGACACAAGACTTGGATGAATTGAGCTGGATTAGATCTGGAATTCTTTCTGAAGACATCTCTAAAGAGTGAGAAAGATATTATGTATATCTTATCAGTAACCAATTGTCATCTAATTGGAGTTACAGTCCACTCATAAGGGCAGAAATCATCCATGGAATTAAAAATAAAGCCAACTTTCTCCATTTTTAATGGGCATGGATCCCAGAAAAGAACCTATAGATGCCACTTTCCCAAAACAGTATAAATTCTAGCTGCAATCTAACTACTTATCTTTACACACACCTAAAAGTGTATATTCCAATCCTCTTTTTAAAATCTTCCTTTTTTGGTAGGAGACAGAAGCCATTAATGAAAGTCACAGCTAATAAAAATACAGAGAACAACTGAATAGTGGTGCTCAGTCCAAAATGATATATGAAATAATTACTCATATATTTACGACTCAAGGGGATTTTGTAGAAGAGGAAGATGTAAAGATTGTATGAGGTTTAAAATCAGGAAGTCTGAATAAGATAGGGTCTTCCATTTACACCAGCAAAGAGGTATCAAGGAAATTTCTACAATATAAATGCTTTAACCTGACAGGAATAATAACAATATCAAATGTTATAAGGGGACATCCTTTGATGAAGTACTTCAGACAATAATGATTAATAAAGGGAAATATTTTTTGTCAAAAATGAGCACCCTAATGCAATACCAAATAGCCTTAAAATCACACATATATTAACACTAAATGAACTCACTTGGATCTATTTATTAATACACACACACACACTAATAAAAATTAAAGAAAAAAGGAACCATAAATTTAAGAGGTAGTAGGAAAATTTGGCAGAGAAGGAATGATATGACTGCCCAATAATATAGAAGATAAATTTATATAAGTATACACTAATAAAAATTAAACAAAAAAGGAACCATAGATTTAAGAAGTAGTAGGAAAATGTGGGCAGGGAAGGAATGATATGACTGCCAAATAATATAGAAGATAAATTTATATAAGTATACCTTTTGTCCTATGTTCATTTTTCTTTGACTTACAGGAGCTTTTCAGTTCCATGAAATTGAATTCATTAATTGTTGATTTTTGTGACAAAGCTGGTGTGTTCTTTACAGAAGTTGTCTCTTAAGTCCTAAACAACTTAGGCATAACTTAAACTAAAAATAAGTCTTCTACCTATTGAAAGACAAGAAAAGGATTAAATTATTTAATAGAAGTCCAGGAAAGGAGTTTTGAAACTAAGCTATGACAGAGAAAGTTCACTGCCTGGTCAATCTCCAGTTCTCTCTTTACAACATTGGAGAATCATAAGAAAGCTGTGTTTTAGGCTTGACAGTGGTGGCACATGCCTTTAATCTGAACACCTGGGAAGCAAAGTCAGGTGGATCGCCATGAGTTCAAGGCCAGCCTGGTCTATAATGTGAGTCTAGGACAGCCAAAGCTACACAGAGAATCCCTGTCTAAAAAAAAAGCTGTTTTTAAAGTAGATAATACATGATATGACAAAGAATCATTTAGGTACAAAACTTTAGACTCACCTAGATAGGTTAGATAGTATTTTCATTAAACTTGTCAAATACAAACGAGATAAACCTTTTGAAAGTAATTTTTACATATAGCTTGTCTGATTATTTTATTAAGTGCTCTTACTATGTGTAGTTTATTATAAATAAATGAAGTCCATATGTAAAACAAGAAATTACCCCTTGAGGCCTATGTGTTAAAGGTTATTCCCTACTTTCTCTCCTATGTGATTTAGTGTATTCTGTTTTCTTTTGAGGTAATTGATCCGACTTTATTTGAGTTTTCTGCAAGGTGATAGATACGGAACTATTTGCCTTCTTCTACATGCAGACATCAAGTTAGAATAGCACCATTCTTTAAGATGCTTTCTTATTTCTATTGTATAGTCACATATTCTGCTTCGGGACACAGTGAAGAAGAAAGAATAGAAAGTCTTGGTGCTTCCAAGTAAAAGAGAATTTAGCAGGCCATTTGGTGAACAGCTGATTAAGGGAAACAAACTGTTCATGAACAAATAGCTAAAATAATTGTTGTTGAGGAAAGACTGAGGAATGTAGGAGAAAGGAAATATTAGCCTATGCATAAATTGCAGTTCAAGAGCAGAAAGGGCTTGTAGCCTAGAACTTTTTCTTCTGCTTCCCTTGTTGTTACTGCATCCTTTGACCAAGTCAAGGATGTTATTTAAAGTGAAGTTCTATTTTTTCTCATTACAGATTACATGATGAGTTTCTCATGTTTTACAAATAATAGAGTTTTAAAAGACAAAAACAAAAAACAAAAAACAAAAACAAAGTCAATAGTCTAACAAAGGAATGGAAACAGTGCTGTATACCAACAATAAGGCATATAGAAAAATAATCAGTATCCAAGCAATGACCTAATTATGATTTCTGAACAATACTTGGGAAAGTTTAATCATAAATTTCCCCAGGCTAAATATATTGTGTTTACATGATTATCATAGCAACATTGCTTCAGGTAATTATTCTTAACATAGAAAATCTTGACTTACGTTCAATCCCAAAAAAGAAGTATGCTATCCAAACCTAGGCTCACAGCCAAGTGGTCCTCTATTGTAAAATATTTGTAAAGCATGATGTTCCAAGCCCATCTTCTATTGCTCTCAAAGCATATTCTAAAAACAAACAAACAAAAAACAAAAAACAAACAAACAAACAACAACAACAACAACAACAACAACAAAAAACAACTTTTCTACAGCTAGCAGTATCTAGCCATGTACTGTTATGCCAATTTCCTCACTTTCTCTTAAGGAGTTTCTGCCTAGATGCACACATTCATTGCCTCAAGCCTGGGGCCAGATGCTTTCTTAAACATTCTCTTTGGAAAAATATTTCTATTGGAAATTTCATTAGGACAGAGAAATATACAGAAAATTTTAGAAGAAAAAGTATATTTCAAAATAGTTTTTAGGCAAAATTATATCTGTACCATACATAATATTTAAGGACAATAGTGATAAGATGGATATGTTTTAAACATGGTTAAGCAAAGCCTCAACAGCTGCTCTTGATGTCTAGAGATCATGCTGGACAGTTGGAGGTCTTTGGAACTTTTTCAAGCAAAACCTCTATGAATTGTCTTTATGTATCTGACTGTATACTTCTGGATTCTTATTAAATATCAAGTGTTTGTAGGTGTGTAGTTATTCACTAATCAATCTGTCTGTTTTTATGACATTGCCATGCAAGATTTTCAGTAAAATTTCTCTATAGATTATCTTTAAATAACGCTCAGTGATACCCAGAGAAGTCACTTTATTGCACAGGTTTGGTTAAGCTATCCTGTATTTTATGTTTTTCCATATTAAGGTGAGTCTTTTGATGTCATTGTCAGTATACAACTGTGTTGGAACACTTAGGGGAATTGTATTGAATCTGTAGATTGCTTTTGGTAGGGTGGTCATTTTTACTATGTTAATCCTATAGAGCTGTGAGCATGGCTGATATTTCCATCATCTTGATATTATCTTTAATTTCTTTCTTCAAAGATTTGAAGTTCCTGCCTTATATGTCTTTCACTTGATTGGTTAGAGTTACATCAGGATATTTTATAAACTTGGCACAACGAAACTCCTGAGAGTCTATGATGATGACCCTACTAAGACTAATAGCAGTGGGGGACATAGAACATGAGAAGTCCATCCTCTATCTTCTGTTAAGAATTCCAAAGGAGGTATTGGGACATCAACCAAGCCACAAAATCTTAGACCCGCAATTTTTCCTGCCTAAAAGGCATGCAGGGATAGAAGATGGAGCAGAATTTGGTGGTAGGTCCAATTAATGGCTGGCCCAGCTTGAGACACATACCATGAGAAGGAACCCATCCTTGACATTATGAATATTATTCTTTTATACAAGCTGATACAATACTGGAAGACTAGCATATATGTCATCAGAGGGGCTTCATCCAGCAACTGATGGCAACTGATACAGAGACCCAGTACAAAATGTTTATTGGAGCTTGATGAATCCTGTGGAAGATGGGAAGGAGAGATTGAGGGAGCCAGTGAGATCAAGGACATCACAAGATAACCTTCATAATCAACAAACCTGGGCCTATAGAACATTTTAAAAACTGAACTGCCATCTAGGGAGCAATAATGGGATAAAACTAGGCAATCTCTACATATATAATAGTTTTGCAGCTGGATTGCCATGCAGGACTCCTAAATCAGGCTTAAGGGCTATCTCTGGCTACAATGCATGCCAGTAGAACCCCTTTCCCTAGGTTCAATAGAAGATGCATCTAATCTTACTGCAACTTGACATGCCAAAGCTAGTTGATATCAATGGGAAGCCTCACCTTCTTCTCAGAAAAGAAGAGGCAGGATAATGAGATGTATGTGATGAGAGAAAAGTGCTGGGATTAAAGGCGTGCACCACCATGCCTGGCTTTATTTTACACTTTTTATTAACTAATTTCCTTACTTTCCATGCAAATTTTAGCTTCTGCTCCCTTCTCTCCTCCCAGCACTTGGGAGGCAGAGGCAGGTGGATCACTGTGAGTTCAAGGCCAGCCTGGTCTACAGAGTGAGTCCAGGACATCCAGGGCTACACAGAGAAACCCTGTCTCGAAAAATCAAAAAAAAAATTAAAAAATTAAAAAAATTAAAAAGTGTAAAATAATAAATAATAACTAAAGTTATATTGAATGAGTCATGTGGATTATAATAATATTTTGTTTTTGACAGAAGAATAATTAATTCTTTGAATGTTGAACTACTCAGTACTCTTCTATATATCTTGCTGTAAAAAGCTACAGAAAATGAATATATTTTAATATCTGAGTGCTCAATTGTATTAAAAGCTTTTAATTATTTCATAACAACCTTATAAAATAACCTGTAAAAAACAAATGTTGAAATATGTCAAGATGCTTTGTCCTCTGGCTTAATGAAGGAATATCTTTCATTACAGAAAAATGTTAGTAAAGACACTTGTTTGTATTTCTTAAATAGGAAAACCTTCAATGTTCCTCGTAGTCTTTCCATTTTAGCTTTCCTATGATGTCAATAAATCACCTTCATCCTTAAATAATCTTAAGTCACCAGGCCTTCTTAGTATTTAGGATAAACCTTTTTAAGAGTGAATACTTTAAGTGATTACTGAGAGTGAAAGTTTTGCTGTCACTTTTCACTTTGTATATTATAAATTACAGTGATGCATCTCAGCAGTGATATCAGATTAATGATGTGTCTCAGAAGGAAGTCATCAGCAGGGCATGTCTTTAATAATGTATTCCTTCAAATCATCAGCATCATAGCATTACAAAAATATTACGTCCATTGTGGATTTCAACAGTCAATCATCCATGCAATTTCATATCACTTTGGTGACACGGCTCAATAATCAATCATGTGTTGCTGATTTAATACAGAGTGCTGGGTTAGTGCCACCATGAAATGACTGAAGAACTGGGATTTGTTTGAGTATTTCTATTTCTATTACTCATTGTCACTCGATGTAGTACTTATTTCATATCTGCAATCAAGTGGGATATAGTGTGACTTCTGTATAAATATTAAAACTCCAGCACTTTGTCTGAGTGACGTATCACCTGGGGAAAAGCAGAGATCATAGGAAATCATCTGTAGATACATTTCTCATTAAAGGAAAATAAATAGCAGTGCCCTATCCACCATGGATTTTCCTTTTCTTAAATGTCCAAGCAACTTTTTGAAAACAAGACAAAACAATTTTGCCATCAATAGAGGAAAAATTTTTTTCTGAACTGTGTTTTTTCTCCACATTCAGTGTTGAGCAAAGTATCTTTCATTGAGCTATAACTTGTGTTCCTAAACATAATCCACCCTGATTCCTGATAACTCCTCAAATTAAATACTTCATTCTCATTTTCTACAGGGCACTATATTTTGTTTGTTTTTTTAATGTTTCAAAATTTGTGAGTTTCTTCTCATGTTCTAAACTCTTAACAGCCTAGCATAGTCTTAACTGCCACATAGAAAATCAAAATAGATTCAACATTACATAACAGAAATATTATATGCACTACATGGATATATTATTTTGAGTGTTATTTTAAGTAATTATTTTATGTATTACTTTGGTGGAGTTAAGGGTTTATTTTGCTTACATTTCAATGTTACTGTTCACCATGGAAAAAAATCACAGAAGGAACTTAATCAAATAGGGCAGGTACCTTGAGTCAGGAGCTGATGCTGAGCCCATGAAAGAGTGGAATTTTGTGACTGCTTTAATAGATGTCTCAGTCAGTCTACTTTCATACACAATAGGCTGAGTCCTACTAATTAAGGCATCACGACTAATTAAGAAAATATCCTTACAGTCTTACTTGCAGGAGGTGTTTTTTTTTTTTCAGATATATTTTTGAGACTATATTTTGATCCCAATGTGTCTCCTTTTCCTTTCCTCCACCAAGATCCTCCTAATATACCATTACCAACTCTCTTTCAAATTTATAATAGTAGAAAATATATCCATCTTGAGCAGGTGCCGGTTTAAGGTTAAGGATATGGTTAATGCACTAATAAAGTAATTGAAAGTAACTTCAATATAATTATGAATAAAAAGATTAAGTATAAGAAGGAACATCTGAGCCCGGCATGGTGGCAAACGCCTTTAGTCACAGCACTCCGGAGGCATAGGCAAGTGGATCACTGTGAGTTCAAGAATAGCCTGGTCTACAAAGTGAGCCTAGGAGAGCCAAGGCTATTACACAGAGAAAGACAGAAAGAAAGAAAGTGTGAGAAGAAGCCATGCCAAATTGTGCCATGTCAGAAATCCTAGCTTAGGCTCTCTGCTATGACCTTCAAGTTGCTGACCTGTGCCCTATGAGATCTTGTTTTTCAGGCTATTATTGGACTATTTACTTTTGAAAGAAGTAGGGAAGCCCCAACTTGGAACCACCCAGAGGGTCTACAAGTTCTTACAAGGAACTACTCAGAGAACTAGGAAGTTCTACAGGGAGCAATTTAGGCTATTGTATTCTTGTCAAGGGGCTAGGATGAGTGAGATTAGAATAGATCCTATTGACCTTGCTCTATATATGTTCCTGCAGTTAGCAATAAATTGAATCTTGATCAGAAATTTCTTGACATGATTTGTTATTTCTCGTGTCTCTGTATCCTACTTTCAATCCCCACCCCCTCTTTCAAGTGAACTCTGATTTGATTTTTCCAGCGGGCCAGGACCCAACATTTGGCACCTAAGCAGGGCACTGTAAATGAGGGGTTAAGTGAGGAACATTGCATGTAAAGAAGAGTGAAAGACAAGTGGGCTTTTGATCCAAAGTCATCAGCTTCACAGAGAAATGGCAAGCTAAGCAATGCAAATATGGGAAAGAGCAGTAGTAAATATTTATTCAAAGAAACATTGGAAAAGAAGTTGCAAATGAGAGGAATAAGTGTAAATAAAGGACAGTTGGATGAATTTTTAGATTTTGTCAGTGAAGTATGTTTGTGGTTTCTTGAGGAAGAAGAGGTTAGGTCTAAAACTTGGGATAAAGTTGGTAAAAGATTGCATGGTCACTATATTTCTGATGGATCTGAAGAGATACCTGCTATGTGTTTTTCTTTGGGTTTTGATCATGGACATTCTTGATCCCAGACATGAGAGTGACAAAATGAGTTATTTATTATCACATGCTGAAGATATCTTGGAAGAAGATATAAGAAAATCCAGGAATAGTGATGAGAAAGATATAGAAAGGGAAGCTGCTTGCTCTAAAGAGCATGACTGGCATCCCCTGTCTACAGCACCCCCAGAGGAACAGGATCCCATTGAAAAACTTCAGGGGTAGGTTCAGGCCTGGGAGGAAGAAATTAACTTATCTAAGAGATGGAAACAATTAGAGAGAGAATTAGAAAGAATAAGAATCGATGATGATGCTGAGAAAAGTGATTGTGGACAGAGAGAGAAGGCTTCCAGTCTAATAAATAGCCCTCAGAGTATGTTCCCATTAGAGACTGGAATGCCAAGAGTTAGAAACACAGGACAAGAAATGAGCAGTGAGCTCACTTCTCTGTTTGTGGAAGTGCTAGATTTTCAGGGCAGTATACCCCTTTAGAATGGAAACAAATCAAAGAATTAAAGACTGCTTACGCTCAGTATGGACTCACTGCTCCATTTACCATAGCACTGGATGTTGCGTTAATGAATGCCAACCTTGCCCCTGCTGACTAGGATACCTTAAGCAAAGCTTGTTTAGATGGAGGAGATTATGTGTTATGGGAAGCAGAATTCAGGGATGCTGTAAAAAAAAAAAAAGACTGCAGAGATTAATGATCAAGCAGGGAATCCTCAATGAAATGTTAACTTGTTAGCTGGAGAAGGCCATTTGAAGGTAATGCTAATCAAGCTAATTACCCTCCTGGAGTATATACACAGGTCTCCAAGGCTGCTCAAGGAGCATGGAAGAAACTACCTAGCAAGGGAAATCTGAGCGTTAGCTTATCCAGTATTAAAAAAGGATTGCATGAATCTGTATGGTTGGATCAATGGCCCCTTGCTATTGAAAAAAATTCAAGCAGTGCAAGTGTTGGTCCAGGAACAACTGGCTGCAGGAAAGATTGTGGAATCTACTTCTCCTTGTTATACTCCTATTTTTGTAATTAAGAAAAGATCAAAGAAATGGAGGTTGTAACAGGACTTAAGAAAAGTTAATGAGACTATGCAGCTTATGGGTGCACTGCAGTCAGGATTGCTCTCTCCTCTGGCTGTTCCCAAGGGTACTTTTAAGATTGTTATAGAATTTAAGGATTGTTTTTTCAGCATTCCCTTGCACCCAAAGGATCGCCATCACTTTGCTTTCAGTGTGCCTTCTGTGAATTTTAAGGAGCCAATGAAGAGATATCATTGGCAGGTTTTGCCTCAGGGAATGACTAACAGCCCCACCCTATGTCAGAAATTTGTAGCTACAGCATTACAAAATGTTAGAGGAAATATATATATATCATTCAGTACATGGATGATATACTTATTGCTGAAAAGGATGAATAAGTGCTTATGTGTTATGCTTTTATGGAGACCCAATTATCTCAGTCTCGTCTGCAAATAGCTCCCAAGGAAGTTCAAAGGGTAGATCCATATTCGTATTTGGGATTTCATCTTTTTCCTTTTGAGGTAAAACATCAAAAGATCACATTGAGAGTGGATCATTTGAAGACTTTAAATGATTTTCAGAAGTTGCTTGGTGATATAAATGCACTTAGACCTTATCTAAAATTAACAACTGGAGATCTGTGGCCCTTATTTAAAATCTTACAAGAAGATTCCTCCCCAAATTCACACTGAGAACTTACAGATCCTATTGACCTTGCTCTATATATGTTCCTGCAGTTAGCAATAAAATGAATCTTGATCAGAAATTTCTTGACATGATTCATTATTTCTCGCATCTCTGTATCCTTATTTCAATCCCCACTCTCTCTTTCAGGTGAACCCTGATTGGATTTTTCCAGTGGGCCAGGACCCAACAAGAAGAAAATAAATAAAGAAAGAAAGAAAGGAAGGAAGGAAGGAAGGAAGGAAGGAAGGAAGGAAGAAAGAAAATCTGGTGTAGCTCTAAGAAGACTCAGGCATTCATCTTCTTTACAGTTGAGATATTTGTCTTCCTTGTTTCCGATCATGCAGCAATCTCTTTGTAGTTCATTATTTATCTCCTGAGCAGTGCCAACCCCAGTATCTGAATGTTCAAACCAGCCAGAAATACCTCCCTTTCTCTCCAAATCTATGTGACTAAAGAAGTTATGCCTCCTAAAGGCTCACATAAAAAGCCACCATAGGTCCATTTGAGAGTAGAAAAATCACTTGTTTTCACATACACTGTCAAGAGAATTATATAGCGCCATGTAAGAAGAGAAGTCCTAACAGTGTTGAAAACTTAGTAAGTGTTTCTAATTAAAATAACTTTAAGTATATATTATGTGAAAAATGATTTATAAAGTAAGAATGACAATATTTAACTCATAATATGCAGTAATGATGATCCCTTGTGAAAACTAATGGGTGAAACTTCTCAATCAAAAAAAGGGAAAAAGAATGAAGAAAGAGAGAAGAAAGAAAAAGTTTCCAATCATGGTGTTTTATGAACTACAAGCAAAGATAAATGATAAGAAAGCTCATTTAGTGATCTTGGAGTTTTGCAGCTCCTTATGGTTATATGAAAGCTAGTAATAACTCTTCTTCAAATTCTTTGTGACTTTCATGAACATGTATTTGATTCTCATTAATTTATGCAATATAGGGCGGATCCAAGATGGCGGCGAGCAGCTTGGACCGTGTTTGGAAGCTCCAGTGAACAATTCAGGGAATTGCACAGATTTCTGAGCCAAGAGCACCAAGGTCCCCACACCACGGCAGCAGGAGTGCTCCACGGTTCGGAGGGACCAGGGTGTGGAGGAACTGCAAGACCCTGCACACAGGAGGAGCACGGATTTTCTCGGATCGGAGCAGCAGCGGCAGAGGCAACAGCAGCAGCGGCGGCAGCAGTGGCACCAGCATCAGCAGCAGTGGCTGCTGAGCTTTGCATCTCAGAGCCTTCCAGTGGAAGCGATTGGTGTGGTGGCTGGTGGGAGTTGCTGCGGGAGAGGTGACTCTGGACAGGATTTGGGCCACGTGGTGCCTTGAGACCCAAACTGGACTAGGCGGACAGTTCAGTCCCAGAGTCCCGGGTTCAGCTCAGTGCCTAGTGCTGTGGAGACGCTGCCTCAGCTCAGCAAGCAATTCTGCCCAAGGCACCAGTTCAGTGCAGCCACAGTTCCCCTGCTGTGATCCAGGCTGGGCAGAGCACTCAGTGCCACTGTAGGCACCAGCTCAGTGCAGCCACAGTTCTCCTGCTTTGACGCAGGCTAAGCAGAGTGCTCAGTTCCACCCTAGGCACCAGCTCAGTGCAGCTGCAGCTCCCCTGCTGTGACACAAGCTGGGTAGAGCACTCAGTTCCACCCTAGGCACTAGCTCAGCACAGCCACAGTTCTCCTGCTGTGACACAGGGTGGGCTGAGCTCTCAGTGCCACCAAAGATACTAGCTCAGTGCAGCCATAGCTCCCCTGCTGTGATGCAGGCTGGGCAGAGCACTCAGTTCTACCCTAGGCACCAGCTCAACTCAGTCACAGCTCCCCTACTGCGACACAGGCTGGGTGGAGTGTTCAGTTCAGCTCAGCGAGCAGTTCTGCCTGAGACACTAGCTCAGCTCAGCAGGCAGTTCTGGGGCACTGACGCAGGCTGAGTCCAGCACGCAGATTCAGCCCAGATGCCCTAGCTGGACTGGCCAGGCAGATTGGGTCCAGAGACTCTAGCTGAGCTACGCACGCAGGCTCGGCAGCCCTAAGTCTCTGGCTGGACTATTCACACAATTTATGCCTGGAGGCCCAGGCTAATCTCAGTACACAGTGTGAGTCCTGAGTCCTGAGTCCCTGGCTGAGCTCGGTGCACAAATCCACCCCAGAGCTTCGCATGCAGTTTGTGGCCAAAGTCCCTAACTGTGCTTGGCAGACAGATTGGGCCCAGGGACTCTAGCTGAGCTTTTGGCACAGTCCCAGCTCTAAGAATCTGGTTGGACACAGTGTGCAGTTTGAATCCAGAATTCCTAGCTGAGCTTGGCAGATGGTTCAGGCCCTGAGTCAATAACTGATAAGAGCATGCACTTTGGGCCAAAAGCCCCTAGCTGAGGTTGGTGCGCAGTCCCAGCCCAAAAATTCTGGCTGGACCTTGTGTGCATTTTGGACCCAGAGTGCCTAGCAAAGCTCAGCAGCCGATTCAGGCCCTGAGAATCTGGCTGAGCTCAAAGTGTGGTTCGGGCCCAATATCCCTGGCTGGACTTGGCAGGTTACCCAGAAGGCTGTGGATACCTTGGCCTGAACCAATGCTCATTCAGAGACCCAGAATGATTACAGGACCCACAGCACAGGGGAGCTGAGGATCACTGGCTGTGAGAGCCCAAAACAACAGGGCTATCCTCTTGACATCCACACCAGTGAAGCATCAGAGCTTCCAGCCTAAGGAAATCATGAGAAATAAGTGAATCTATCATCAGACTCCCTCCATCCAACTCTGGAAGCTACTCAACAAAAATCTATCACCCATTCATGTTTAAAGTTTGAGAAAGATCGGGGATACAAGCAACTTTCCTCAACATGATAAACGCTATATACAGCAAACCAATAGGCAAAATCAAAGTAAATGGTGAGATACTCAAGGAAATTCCTCTAAAATTGGGAACAAGGCAAGGCTGCCCACTCTCTCCATATCTCTTCAATATAATACTCGAAGTTCTAGCCAGAGCAGTAAGACAACAAAAGGAGATCAATGATATCCAGATGGGAAAGGAGGAAGTCAAATTATCCCTATTTGCAGATGATATGATAGTGTACATAAGTGACCCTCGAAATTGCACCAGAGAACTCGGACAGCTGATAAACACCTTGAGCAAATTGGCTGGATACAAAATTAACTTTAAAAAGTCTGTAGCCTCCCTATACCGAAATGACTAGCTTGCAGAGGAAGAAATTAGGAAAGCCACACCCTTCACATTAGCCATAAGCAATATAAAATATTTAGGAGTTAATCTAACTAAGCAAGTGAAGGGCTTGTTCGAAAAAAAATTCAAAACTCTGAAAAAAGAGATCGAAGATGACATGAGAAGATGGAATGATATTCCTTGCTCATGGATCATGAGAATTAACATAGTAAAAATGGCCATCCTAACAAAAGCAATCTACAGATTCGATGCAACCCTTATCAAAATACCTACACAATTTTTTAAAGACATTGAAATTTAATTCTGAACTTCATATGGAAAAACAAAAAAACCAAAATAGCTAAAACAATCTTGTACAATAAAAGATGCTCCAGAGGAATCACCGTACCTGATCTCAAACTGTACTATAAAGCAATAGTAATTAAATCAGCATGGTACTGGCACAGCAACAGGCTGGTTGATCAGTGGATTCAAATCAAAGACCCAGATATGAATCCACACACATATTGTCACTTGATTTTTGACGAGAAAGCCAAATCCACTCAAGGGAAAAAGGATAGCATCTTCAACAAATGGTGCTGGTCTAACTGGAGGTTGATGTGTAAAAAAATTCAACTGGACCCATATTTTTCACCTTGCACAAAACTCAAATCCATGTGGATCAAAGACCTCAACATAAAACCAGAGACACTAAGTCACTTAGAAGAAAAAGTGGAGAAGAGCCTGGAACATATTGCCACAGGAGACAATTTCCTGAACAGTACACCAACAGCCCAGGCCTTAATGTCAACAATTAATAAATGAGACCTCATGAGGCTGAGAAGCTTCTGTAAGGCAGGTGACACTGTCAAGAGAACAAAGCAACAGCCTACAGACTAGGAAAAGATCTTCACCAACCCTACATCTGACAAAGGTCTAATATCCAAACTTTAAAGAATTTAAGAAATTAAATACCACCAGACCAAATAACCCAATTGAGAAATGGGGCTTGGAACTTAACAGAGAATTCTCAACAGAGGAATATCAAATGACTGAGAAACACTTAAAGAAATGCTCGACCTCTTTAGTCATCAGGGAAATGCAAATCAAAACCACTCTGAGATTCCATCTTACACCCATTAGAATGGATAAGATAAAAAATTCCAGTGACACCACATGCTGGCGTGGATGTGGTGAGAGAGGAACACTCCTTCATTGCTGGTGGGAATGCAAACTAGTAGAGTCACTTTGAAAATCTATCTGGTGCTATCTCAGAAAACTGGGAATAGGGCTTCCTCAAGACCCAGCTCTACCACTCCTTGGATTATACCCAGAAGATGCTCCAGCACACAACAAGAAAATTTGCTCAAACATATTCATAATAGCCAGAACATGGAAACAGCCTAAGTGTCTATCAGTAGAAGAAAGGATAAAGAAACTGTGGTACATATACACTATGGAATACTACTCAGCTATTAAAAACAAGGAATTCCCGAAATTTTTAAATAAATTCTTTGAGCCAGAAATGATCATATTGAGTGAGTTAACACAGAAGCAGAAAGACTCAAATGGTATATACTCACTTATATCTGCATATTAGCCCAAGGGGCATGTCCCACGAAAGCCTTCACTTACCAGGAAATTGAGACAGAGAGGAGGACATCCTTTTGGGACTCTAGATGAGAGAAGCATGGGAGAATAGCAAAGTAGAAGGATCCAGAGGGTCCTAGAAACATACAAGTTGAATATTATGATAGGGAGATTTGGGTCCAGGGGTCCTGCTCCAACTATGGCACCAGCCAAGGACAATACAGGCGGTAAATTTTAAACTCCTACCCAGATCTATCCAATGGTAAGAACATTCTCCACAGTTGAGTGGAGAGTGGGATATGACTTTCTCATGTAATCTTGTGCCTCACCTTTGACCATGTCCCCTGGAGGGGGAGACCTGGTGGCACTCAGAGGAAGGATAGCAGGTTACCAAGAAGAGACTTGACACCCTATGAGCATATACAGGGGGACTTAATCCTCCTCAGGAACAGTCATAGGGCAGGGTAATAAGGAGAAAATGAGAGGGAGGAAAGAATGGGAGGATACAAGGGATGGGATAACCATTGAGATGTAACAAGAATAAATTAATAAAAAATAAATAAGAAAAAATTTATGTGATATATTCTTGTATGTGTTTGTGTATGTGTGTGAGTATGTGTGTGTACATGTGTGTGTGTGTCTGTGTGTGTGAGAGAGCTAGAGGGAGACAGAGAGAGACATAGGGAGAGAAAGGGAAAGAAAGAGAGAGAGAGAGAGACACAGACAGAGAGATAGGGAGAAAGGGTGAGGGAGACTAAATGAGTAAATGTATTGGCAAATTTGGTAATCTGATAAAAACCCTGCATACTGGAACTCAATTTTCACCTTCTTTGAAACAGATCTCATTATTAATTCCTGAGGTCACTAATTTCTAATGAGTTTTCATTTTCTTCCACCCATCTTACTTTAGGAGCACTAGGGTAATAGATACATATTCCTAGCTTTAGATGAGTTCTGAACAGAAATGCATGTTTCAGCAATAAGCAAATTACACACTGGAACAACCCCTGCAGCTCTAAATTCTCAGGGTTATTTTTCTTCCTTATAAAAGATATATAGTTTTGAAAGTATGATTGTGAAATATTTCAGTAGTTTTTCTTTTCTTCATGTTTTCCTTTTATTTTTATATATTTTTATTAAAAAATAAAATAATTCATATTACATCTCATTTGGTTTCCCTTTCCATGCATCCTCCCATTCCTCCCTCCCTCCCACTTTCACCCCATTCCCCTTCGCTGTTACTGTGCCTGAAAGGGGACCTTCCCCTCCTGAATATGATGCTAGGGTATCAAGTATCTTCTTGGTAGTCTGCTATCTTTCTTCTGAGTGCCATCAAGCCTCCCCATCAAGGGGACATGGCCAAATATGGGGCACCACAGTTTGTGTGAAATTCAGTCCCTAGTCTCCACTTAACTGTGGAGAATGTTCTGTCCCTTGGCTAGATCATGGTAGGGGTTTGATGATGACTGTACCTATTGTCCTTGGTTAGTGCCTTAGATTGAGCAGAACCCTTGGGCCCAGATCTGCCCATCATAGTGTTTTTCTTGTAGGTTTCTAGGACCCTCTGGATCCACCAATTTCCCTATCTCCTATATTTTTCTCACGTAGAGTCCCAATAGGATGTCCTCACCTCTGTCCCTGTTTCCAGGTAAGTGAAGACATTCATGAGACCTGTCTTTTGGGTGAGTGTCCAGTTATAAATGAGTATATACCACTTGAGTTTCTCTGCTTCTGGGTTAGCTCACTCATTATGATCATTTCTAGTTCAATACATTTGTCCACAAATTTTGGAAATTCCTTGTTTTTCATAGCTGAATAGTATTCCATAGTGTAAATGTACCACAGTTTATTTATCCATTCTTCTACGGAGGGATATTTGTGCTGTTTCCATGTTCTCACCATTATGAATAAGGCTACTATGAACATGGTTGAACATATGTACTTGTTGTGTGTTTATAATATTCTGAAGAGTGTAATAGCCAGGTCTTGAGGAAGCCCTATTCCTAGTTTTCTGACATAGCACCAGATAGATTTCCAAAGTGGCTGCAGGAGTCTGCATTCCCACCAGCAATGAAGGAGTGTTCCTCTTTCTCCACATCCTTGCCAGCCTGTGGTGTCACTTGAATTTTTGATCTTAGCCATTCTGATAGGTGTAAGATGGAATCTCAGAGTTGTTTTGATTTGCAATTCTCTGATGCCTAAAGATGTTGAGCATTTCTTTAAGTGTTTCTCAGACATTTGATATTCCTCTACTGAGAATTCTCTGTTTAATTCTGAGCCCCATTACTCAATTGGATTATTTGGTTTGGTGGTATTTAATTTCTTATATTCTTTAAAGTTTGGATATTAGACCTTTGTCAGATGTAGGGTTGGTGAAGATCATTTCCCAGTCTATAAGCTGTCACTTTGTTCTTTTGACAGTATCTCCTGCCTTATAGAAGACTCTCAGCCTCATATGGTCCCATTTATTAATTGTTGACCCTAAGGCTGGACTGCTGGTATTCTGTTCAGGAAGTTGTCTCCTGTGCCAATGTATTCCATGCTTTTCTCCACTTTTTCTGTGTCTGTGGTTTGGTGTCTCTGGTTTATGTTGAGGTCTTTAATCCACTTGGACTTGAATTTTGTGCATGGTAACAATTATAGGTCTAAATACATGTTTTTACATGTAGAATTCCAGTTAGACCAGCACAATTTGTTGAAGATGCTATCCTTTTCCATTGAATAGATTTGGCTTCTTTGTCAAAAATCAGGTGACTATGTATGTGTGAATTCATATCTGGGTCTTCCTTTCATTTCTGTTGATCTGCTGTGCCAGTACCATGCTATTTTAATAACTATTGCTCTATAGTACAGCTGGAGATCAGGTATGGAGATTTCTCCAGAGTATCTTTTATTGTAAAAGATTGTTTTAGCTCTTCTGTGTTTTTTGTCGTTCCATACAAAGTTGAGAATTGACCTTTCAGTGTCTTTTAAAAATTGTGTAGGTATTTAGATAGGGATTGCATTGAATCTGTAAATTTCCTAATTTCTTCCTCTGTATGATTATCATTTGTATATAGGAAGGCCATTGATTTTTTTTTTCTGAGTTAATTTTGTAACCAGCCAGTTTGCTGAACATGTTTATCAGCTGAAGGAGTTCTCTGGTGGGATTTTTGGGGTCACTTATATACACTATCATATCATCTGCAAATAGGGATAATTTGACTTCTTCCTTCCCCATTTGGATTCCTTTGATCTCCTTGTGCTGTCTTATTGCTCTGGGTAGGACTTCAAGAACTATATTGAAGAGATATGGAGATAGTAATCAGCTTTGTCTAGTCCCCGATTTTAGAGGAAATTCTTTGAGTATCTCTCCATTTAATTTGATGTTGGCTATTGGCTTGCTGTATATAGCCTTTATTGTGTTGAGGTATATGCCTTGTATCCCTGCTATCTCCAACACTTTAAATATGAATGGGTGTTGCATTTTGTCAATTGTTATTTCTGCATCTAAGGAGATTATCGTGTCATTTTTTAAATTTAGTTTGTTTATATGGTGAATTACATTGATGGACTTCCATATGTTAAACCATCCCTCCATGCCTCAAATGAGGCCTACCTGGCATTGATGAATGATATCTTTGATATGTTTTTGTATTTGTTTTGGGAGTATTTTATTGAGTATCTTTGCGTCTATGTTCATAAGAGAAATTGGTCTCAAGTTCTCCTTTTTTATTGGCTCTTTGTGTGATTTAAGTATTAATGTGACTGTGGCCTCATAGAAAGAATTTGATAATGTTACATCCATTTCTATCTTTTGGAGTAGCTTGAATAGTATTGGTATTAGTGCTTCTTTGAAGGTTTGATAGAATTCAGCGATGAAACCATCTGGCCCTGGGCTTTTTTTGGTTGGGAGACTATCAATGATTACTTCTAATTTTGTAGGAGAAATAGGCCTATTTAATTTGTTTATCTGATCTTGATCCAATTTTGGCAAATGGAATCGATCAAGAAAATTGTCCATTTCCCTTAGATTTTCTAATTTTGTGGCATATATGCCTTTAAAGTAGGATCTTATGATTCTTTGTATTTCTTCCATGTCTGTTTTTATGTCTCCCTTTTCATTTCTGATTTTGTTGATTTTGATACGGTCCCTCTGCCTCATAGATAGTTTGGCTATCTGTTTGTCTATTTTGTTGATTTTCTCAAAAAACCAGCTCCTGGTTTTGTTGACTCTTTGAATTGTTCTTTTTGTTTCTAATTCATTCATTTCAGCCCTGAGTTTGATTATTTCCAGACATCTACTCCTCTTGGGTGTTTCTGCTTCTTTCTTTACGAGGGCTTCCAGATGTGTTCTTCAGTTGCTTATGTGGGTTGTTTCCCATTTCTTTTTAAAGGCGCTTATTGCTATGAATTTTCCTCTTAGCACTGCATTCAGTGTGTCCCACAAATTTAGGTATATTGTTCCATCATTTTCATTGAATTTCAGGAAGTCTTTTATTTTTTCCATGACTCATGTGTCATTAAGTAGAAATTTGTTTAGTTTCTGTATGTGAGTAGCCTTTTTGTTATTTCTGTTGTTGTTGAAGTCCAGCCTTAGACCATGGTGATCTAATAAGGTACAAGGTATTATGTAAAACTTCTTGTATCTGTTGAAGCTTTCTTTGAGACCTACCATGTCATCAATTTTGGAGAAGGTTCCATGGGGTGCTGAGAAGAATATATAGTCTTGGTGTTTGGGTAGAAAGTTCTGTACACATCTGTTAGATCCATTTGATTCATGGCATTGGTTAGTTATGTTATTTCTCTGCTTAGTTTCTGTTTCAATGACCTATCATTCAGTGAAAGTGGAGTATTGAAGACTCCTACTATTAATGTGTTGGGATTGATGAGTGGTTTAAGCTTTGTTAATAGTTCTTTTACAAATGTGGGTGCCCTTGTATTTGGAGTATAGATGTTCAGACTTGTAATGTCATGTTGGTTGATTTTACCCTTTATGAGTGTGAAGTGTCCTTCCTCATCCCTTTTGATTAATTTTGGTTGCAAGTCTATTTTATTATATCTTAGGATGGCTACACCTGCTTGCTTCTTGTGACCATTAGCTTGGAATGTTTCTCCCAGCCTTTTACCTTGAGATAATGTCTGTCCATGTAGGTGAGGTGTGTCTCTTAGATACAGAATAATGTTGGGTCTTGTTTATGCATCTATTTTGTTAGTCTACATCTTTTTATTGGAGAATTGAGACCATTGATGTTAAGAGATATTAATGATGAATGACAGTTAAGTTCCTTCATTTTGATGTTTGTTACAGTCGAGAGTTTGTGAGGTTGTATCTTTGAAGGTGTAGTTATCAATTTCCCATGTAGTTTTGGTTGTAACTCATTCCTGCGTGGTGGAGTTAACCTTCTAGTAGCTTCTGTAATTCTGGATTTGTGGATAGGTATTGTTTGAGTTTGTTTCTGTCATGAAATATTTTGTTTACTCCATCAATGGTTATTAATAGATTTATTGGGTACAGTAGTCTAGTCTGGCATCTGTGGCCTCTTAGGGTGTTCAGTAGGCCTCTTGTATGCTCATATGTACCTCCTTCAGATTGGGAAATTTTTCTTCTATGATTTGCTTAAAGATATTTTCTGAGCCATGGAGTTGGATGTCTTCTCTTTGCTCAATGCCTATTATTCTCAGGTTTCTTCTTTTCATGGTGTCCTTGATTTCTTGGATGTTCTGTGTCAGGAACTTTTCTGAGTTAGTATTTTCTTTGATGGTTGTTTCAAATTATATGATTGCATCTTCAAGTCCTGAAATTCGTTCCTCCATTTCCTGAATTCTGTTTGAGAAGGCCATCTCTTTGTTGGTTACTTTTTTCTCTATGGTCTCTTGGTCACGTTTTTCTTCTGTGTGTTCCTTTATCATAGATTCTGTTTTCGTCCTCAGATCTTGAAGTTTTTTATTGATTTCCTTCATCTGTCAGTTTCTATTTACCTGAAATTCTTCCAGTGTCTTTCTATATGACTCTTTTATACCCTCCACCCACTTGGTTTCCTCCTACTGCAGTTGTTTATAGATTTCATTCGTTTCTCCCGTTATCATCTTCCTTACTAAGAACTTGAAGTCATTTTCTTGTATTTCAATTGTTTTTGGGTTCTCTGGGTTGCTTTCATTGAGATTGCTGGGATCTGTAGATTCCAAATAGTTTTGGTTTTTGTTTGCATTCTTTCACTGTCTACTTGTCATTTTGGTGTCACTGATGTTGGAAGGTAGCTCCTGGTGACCTTCACTGGTTGAGAGTGGATAGTTGGTGAACGATTATACGTCATGTGCTCTTGCCTGTAGAGATCAGGGAGGTTTTTTCCCTAATGCAGGTAGGTGACCTAGTTTCCACTCCTGGAGACTTTGCTTTTCACCTTAGGCTGTGGGCTGGGTAAGCAGAAGTAGGCTTCTGACTGGGTCCTTTGACATTAATGTTGTGATTCAGGCCAGCTGCTATGGAATATCAGATCAAGGCTGATGAGCTCTGTTTGGGCAAGATATTCTCAATTGCCTGCACTTCCCGCTGACCTGTATTCCTGACCATGCCTGGCTCATACCCACTGAGCTATATGCCTTTTAGACCAGCATATAGACACCTCTGGGGTATATAGCCTTTCTTGAGAGTGTGGGAGATCCTGCCGGGGCTGTGTGTAATATCCACACTAGGTTCTTTCTGCTTCTGCCCCCTGTGCTCTGTTTCAATTTGGGAATTCTTTGGTCCCCAGTGGGCTGCACACTGTTCTCTCTGAGCTAGGTGGACCCAGCCCTATGGGAGATACTGCCAGGGCTGTGTGAAATGTCCAAGTTGGGTTCTAACTGCTGAGATCTGCAGGCTCAGGCCGCTCTGTTCCAATGTGGGCCCAGTATGGCCGTGCTGGCTGCTCGCCACTCTCTCTGAGCTAGGTGGATGCAAGTAGCTCAGTATCCTGCACACTGTACCAAAATGGGCCTGGTTTGGCATCATGGGTTGCATGTACTCTCTCTGAGCTAGGTGGACCAAAGCAGCTCAATATATCCTGAACTCTGTTTAATGTGGACTCAGTTTGGCACCACTGGTTGCACACTCTCTCTCCAAGATAGGTGGAACCAGTTGCCTGTGTTTCCACATGGCATGAGGTCCTAGGCAGATTTGCATGGGGTGGGTGGATTGGACCAAGGGCAGTTTCCCTTATATCCCTGTAACTTCCACAGGCCAGGTGCTCCTGTGCCGACCCACACACTGAATTCAGACTTTATCTACCAGCTGCAGCCTGCAGGTGGGTTGCGTACAAGCATCCAGAGAGTGGGTTAAGGGCCTCTGTGGACTGATACTTGACTTGGGGCCAGGCCCACCAATGGTCTGAGGTATGCAAGACCCAACTCACCTAAAGTTCTCTGGAATTAATAGTCTGTAGCTCCATTCAAGTCCCTGGTCTCCGTGCAATAGATCAGATGCAGTGCTTGCTGGGTGCTGCCATCTTGGGGATCCTAGTACTTTTTAATTAGGAGTAATACACAAGTATCTGACTGGTGCTGTCCGCTTAAGCTAGTATGTTCTTACCATGATTATAATAATATCTTTTAAAAGAAAGTATGGTATTCACATATAACATACTGTTCTGGGTGTTTAAATAAAATTTTATTGGGGGCTGGAGAGTTGCGTCAGTAGTTAAGAGTCCTGACTGTTCTTCCAGAGCTTCTCAGTTCCACTCCCAGCAATGTCATGGTGGCTCATAACCACCTGTGAAGGAATCTGTTTCATGCTTTTAGTGTACATGAAAACAGAATACTCATATAGATCAAACAAATAAACAAGCCACTAAAAATTTAAAAAATTTGGAAAACATGCTTATCATAGTGTTTATGACTATTTCCAAGTTACAACAATGGAATTGCACAGCTGAAAAATATGCTAGAAATTGCAAATTTTAAAATATTTGCTTTAAGATCACTATAAGATTTGCTTTCTGGAGACTGAGTCGTAGAATGCAAGTGGTATTATAAGTTGCCCCAAAGCTTAGATGAATAGGAGAAACTACATGTCTCCATGAGATTTCTAATATTAAAAAAAGTATTTAGCTATTTATAGCTTAAAATTTTGACTAGTTTCTGTCTCTTAGTAATACAACCTCAAGAGTTAGAGATATAGTATCCTCCTTATACTTAATTACAGCATGTATTTCTGGATTCATGAGAAGTTTTAATTCGGCTTGCTATCATACATTAGAGAAATCTTTTGTTTTAATTAAAAAGTATCCTTATCTGAATTCATATTTCATATTTTTACAAATTGATTACATATTAATTAGTAACCATTATGAAAATATTTATAGTTGTTGCCTAATTACCATAAGTAATTTACTTAAATGTTAATCTCTCTTATATCACAATTTTTAAACTTTCTTTATAATTACATATATTAATGGAATCTGTAGTGATGTTTTGTTAGTTATAAAGTGTCAAATTGTTAAGTCAATTCAATTAAAATACTATTTTCCATAATATTATTTATTATGATTACATTTGCAGTATGTTTTCAGCAATTTTGAATTTTATGGTACTCTATTATTAATTATGGTCAACTTATTTTCAGTGTATTTGAAAAGGCTATGATTCCAATTAAACTACAACTTTCTACATTAAACCAACATTTGCTCTTTTATTTCAATTCAGTTTAACCTAGGTTCTGAGCAGCAACAAACAAGCTGCTATTTCCAAGAGCCTGAAGGGTTAAAATGCCACATATATAACATAAAGTTCATACTATGCACAAGTTTGCATACACACATATAATTGCTTTACACAATACTTTAATTTGGAATTTATGTATGTGTATACTGAATAAATATATTCACAAAGGAGTAACTACTATAGTCCATCAAATATAACTTTTAGAGTATTTTCTTGGAAAACTTATATGTGTATTTGTACTTATGTTAGGTATATGATGAGCATCTCTATTTTAATCTCTCAGCAGTACCCAATATTCAGCACATAATCTTTATTATCCATATTTTCTATGCTATAATGTAAATGTTTACTTTATATCCACTGATGAAGTTATAAAATTAGAGTCATATGTATGCTGTACAAATACTTGGCTTCAGCTGAGCCCAGAACATTTCTTTCCCTGTTTTAAATATCTCCACTCCTAGATTTGGATGCTTCTAATCTCTATACATCCTAACGTTCTGTAAACCCGAATGTTTTGTAGACCCCGGTTTTTGATGTTTCAATCCCTACCTGTTAACTTAGACATAGAATGTTTTTAGCTTCTGAAACTTACTGGTGAATAAATTCTTCTTTGTAGTGATTTCTGAACTCCTTATGTCTGGTTCATCTCAGTTCTTCTTACCCAAACTTCTCTCTGAGATGACTGAGTCAAACCAGCTTTTTTCAGTTTGTCACTGAATTGCTCTGCTTGGTCTCATACTAATTTTAGCAATATATTCTAAAGTTCTGGCTCCCTCTTATTCTCTGGGTCATTATTTCCTCCCCTGCAAACTGTCTGTAAAACTGCCTCTACTGATGAGTGCAAGAATAAACACAACTCCTCTCCAGCACTCACTGACTCTTATATAGTCTTTTTTGTCACTGTGACATAAACATACACAAACAAATACACACATATACATATGTTTATATACCCTGAATCTGTTTATTGTTGCTTTACTTGTTTATTTTATGTATCTAATTAATATTGGATAACTAATAAGAGTGCTAAATCTGAGGTAACACTAAATATTCTTTTTCTCTCAACACAACTTAATTGCCTATAGCTCTTCATTTGGAGGTAGAGCCTTTGAGATCCATATTGCTTTTATTACCATGTCCAATGATGTTTTCTTTGATCCAGTTTTATTTTTGTAGCCATATTTTGAGGCCCTTAGTGTGTAGAAGACATATCTTTCGGCTAAGTTCCTGGATCTCTATTACTTACAACATTTTTACTTTTTTTTTCTAAATAGTAACATGAGTCATAGATGAGACATTGTGTTGAAGAAAGTGTCTAGAAACCCATGGGCAGTTATTTTTCCTGCATTTTGACAATATTGAATTCCTGTAAGAGGTTTTAAAAAATCTGTAACAAAGTGAATTTTCTTTGATGAGGGGTGATAACTGCACTTGTCTGTGAGTATAATGATATTTATTTATAATGCAGTTAAGAATTATGCTGGTTTAACAATGGTAGTATCTGGTTCTCTTCTAAGATCTATGATCTCTCTACATCCAGGTGTTAGAGTAGGTTTCCAGTCCTAGGCCTGACACCTCTCCTGTTAAGTGTGTCTTATATTCAATTAGTCAGCTGTTGGTTACCACCAGGATATCACTGAAACTATTGAATGTTTTATACTGACCAATAAAATTTCAATGTTATAGGACAACTTTAAACTTCTTAATACCTTGTTTTGTAAGCAGTTAGTAATTTGTGTTATTATGAAATATGTAAATTTATATATATTAGGTATAAACACCATGATATTTTAGTTTATGTATACAGGGTGCTGTAATCATATTATATTATCATGAATAAATTCAAAGGCATTTCAATCACAATGTTAAAGATATTCATATATTCTCAGATATATTGAGCCACTATTCATTATACCTCAGATATAAATTTAATCTCAATATACACTAAGACTTATATAAGAAGACATGTGTATATATACATGTGTGCACATATATGCTATGTATATATACTATATGTGAATATGAATATACATATACATCGATCTACTATTCCAATAATTTTAAAAAAGAGTAACTGTTCTTGTTGGTAATGATGAATATATGAAAGATATAAGGAATAAACAAAAAAAAAAACCAACAAAAAACAAAAACAAAAACCCAAGTCTTATTCTTAAATTTCTTTCAGTTATCCATGAATTGATTCAGTGATTAATTTTTACTTTGTACTGAGTACATAGAATAGAATTACGTATAGATAGAGATAGTATTATAAAATGTACTATAGGTATCAGTAGGACTTTTTATTCAAAATAGCATATAATGTTACCTGTTCACTATATAAGGAGAAAAAATAACTTTTCTCAGGTAAAGATTTTAATTTAGATATGGGGAGAGTATAATTGTAGGCATCTTAAATATTTTTGAGCAGAAGAAAATGTAGAAGATGAAACATGGGCAGGAGTTTGGATTGAGCAATGAAGAGGGACGGTGTGAAGGGCAGAAGAGCAGAAGAGAAGAGAGAGACAGAGAGAGGGAAAGAGAGAGAGAGAGAGAGAGAGAGAGAGAGAGAGAGAGAGAGAGAGATGACCTTGGCTGATCTGTAGTAGAGTTATATAGAAATAAGAGACTGGGAGAAAGGAAGTCAATGAGCTGGAGAAATTTTGGATAGGATCAGGGTGAGAAGAGTTGAGAGCCACGGGTAGTCACTGAGCCGATAGTCCAGCCTGTGCTTGTTATTCTAATAGATACTACAGATAGCTGTTTGTCCAATGTTTCTTTTGAACTTCACATCTACTATAGGGAAACATTTTATACAAAAATTTAAAGAGACCTGTTTAGTATGCATTTTCTAGGTTGGAAAAATTAACATTTGTGGAATAATTTACAATAAAGTTATAAAGTTCACTATAACAAGTCACAAAACATAACTAATCAAGTGTTTAGAACTATTTCAAAATTTGAAATTAAAACAATATTCATACTATGTGTTACTGTCTTATGTAGGAACCATTGAATATTCTGTTCGATAAAAACTTTCCAAGACTTGGCACTTATTCTGTTTACTATTGTTTGTATCTGTATCCTATTCCCTTATTAAAGAATTTCTTGATTTCATGATTTTTATTTGTAAAACAGAGCAGTGTCTAAAATATTTTATACTATATGCTTTCAATTATCCTGTAAAATATTATTTTACAACACATAAAGTATATGCTTGCATTTTATTAAAGTCTGAGAAAATTATATAACATTACTTAAGCTATAGAAACTTCATGACAGTTACTTTTTCCAACATGCAAAACTATCCTAGAATAGTAATCAAGAACAAAATTTGTAGGTGTAGACAAAGTGGGCAGTCATAACCTTATCTATCATAGATACAGTGGACAACCATAATATTATATATCTGTCATTGATGCAGTGGGAAGCAATAGCATTATCTGAAAAATATTCTCAAGAAATATAAACTTCTTTTCTGTTTGTTTGATACACAACTCAGAAGATAAAAAAAAATCTGGTTTTAGGAATCAAGAACTGGAGTTTCATAAGAATCTCTAATTTTAAACTGAGATAGCTAGGCTAGGGAGATGGCTAAGTGGATCAAATGTTTGCCCTAAAATTTGGAAAAGTAAAAGCAAATCCAAATAACTTTCATGAGTTCTATGTGGGTATGGCAGTCTGAAAGTAATTGCATCCCACAGAGATTCTTAGGAAACAACATATTGAAAGAAATTTGAGATTAGGTTAAAAGATACTTTCCATATACTATTCGCTTTGGCTTTATATTTTTGGCAAATTAAATCCAACAATGGCTCAGAATGGGAAACTTCTAATAATTTGTAGGTTGAGTTATTTCCTCTAGTAAAAGTGGTTTTCATTTTGCCTAATGATTAGCATCTCTGGACATATTGTATTTCATCCAGAAATTGATGATTGAGAAAATATTAACTTCCGTTATAACTTTACCTGAAGAATATAATATCTTAACTCATTCATTCATATTTAAACACTTAAATACTTGGTTTAATTAAAAAGATATATAAGCATTCAAATACTCAGAGTAAAATTGTGGAGAGGGAGAACTTATCTAAGGAAGCAGGAACTATAGAGGTAATCATTGTCAGAACATAGAAGAGATGGAGGAAAGAATTTCAGTTACATAAGACACAATGAAAGAAATCAATGCACTCATCAAAGAAAACATTATATATAAAATTTACAGCACAAAACATCCAAGAAATCAAGGACATGAAAAGACAAAACCAACCAATAATTAAAATGCAAGAATCAGAAGATTCCTGGCTTCAAGGCCCAGAAAATATTTGCAACAAAATCATATAAGAAAAATTTTCCCAATCTTGAAAATGAGATGCCTAAAAGCATAAAAGGAGCCTACAGAACACTAAATAAATTATACCAGTAGATTAAAAGAAATCTTCCTTTCATGTAATAATTAAAACACTCAATGTACAGAACAAACAAACAAAAACATTAAATCTACAAGGGGAAAAGGCCAACTACATATAACAGCAAACATATGAGAATCATACCTGAATTCTCACCAGAGACCTTAAAGCAAGAAGGGCCTGGAAAGATACGTTTCAAACTGTAAGACACCACAGATGCAAATCCATAGTAATATATTTAGGAAAATGTTAAATCACCACAGATGGAGAAAACAAGATATTTTATGACAATACCAAATATAAGCAAGATCTATGCTCAAGCCCAGAACTATAGAAGTTACTAGAAAAGAAAACACCCACCAGAGGAGAAAATTTGTACCCTCACACCAAAACAACCCCCCACAGGATATAAAAAACTTCACTACAACAAAACCAAAAGCAATGAGGACACAAACACAATTCTACAACCAAAACCAAAATCAAAGTTTATTAAATCACTGATCATTAATTTCTCTCAACAACAATGTACTCAACTCTCCAATAAAGACACAGAATAATAAAATTGATGTGTAAACAAAATCT
Source organism: Acomys kempi (assembly GCA_907164505.1). Lineage (NCBI taxonomy): Eukaryota > Metazoa > Chordata > Mammalia > Rodentia > Muridae > Acomys > Acomys kempi. The sequence goes on from OU015360.1 coordinate 59,418,945, forward strand.
ATCATTGTACTGAGTACAAGAAGCACACCACAGTCACAAAATAGATATTACCTGAAATTAAAGTACTAGAAAATATTTTTCCAGGTAAACAGACCCAAGAATCAAGGTGGAGTATCCATTCTAATATCTAAACCTTAGACTTTTAATAAAATTAGTCAAAAGCAATGAGTAATACTACTTCATATTCATCAAAGAATATCCCAACAAGATTATATCTCAGTTCTGATGATCTATGACCCAAATACAAGGGCACACACATTCATTAAAAATGTACTAAATTCTAAATCACACATGATACCCCACACATAAATATGTGGAGACTTCAACACTCCAGGCTCACCAATAGAGAGATCATCAAGACAGTAACTAAATGGAGGAAGAATGAAACTAACAGACGTTATTATTCAAATAGTCTTAACAGACATCAACAAAACTTTTCATCTAAACATAAAAGAATATATCTTTGTCTCAGCACCTCGAAAACCTTATCCAAAATGACCATATAGGTGTTCACAAAAAGCCTCAACAGATAGAAAAATTTTGAAATAATTTATTGTATATTATTAGACTAACATAGTATAAAGTTGGATTTTAACAACAGAAATAACAAAAAGCACACATAAATATAGAAAGTGAACAATCCTCTACTCAATGTCAACAAAGTCTTGGAAGAAATAAAGAAATAAATTAAAGACTTCCAGAATTCAATGAAATTGGTGTCATGGCATTTTGTCTCAAACCTATAGGACACAATGAAAGCATTGCTAAGGAGAAAGTTCATAGCAATATGGGCCTTCATAACAAAATTGCAGACATCCCATAAAAGCAATTTAATTAATCTTCTGAAAGAGATGTGAGAAACTAAAGCAGAAACACCCAAGAGGAATGAATAGGTGAAAATAATCAAAGTTGAGGCTGAATCCAAGAAATTAGAATTAAAGCAAACAAAAGAATCAACAATACTGAGAGTTGGTTTTTTCAGAAAAGCAACCAGATTGGCCAGCCCTTGCCAAAGTAACTAAAAGGCCTTTCCCTACATTCAGAATTCTTCTTTGGAAAATTCCAACACCCATTCATCTTAAAAGTCTTAGAGACATAAGAGATAAAACTTAGTAAAGGAAATATACAGCAAGCAGATAGCCAACATCAAACTAAATGTAGAGAAACTTAGATAAAAGTCACTGAAACCTGGGACAAGATCACTTTCTCCCTATCTCTTCATTATAGTTCTTGAAGTCCTAGCTAGAGCAGTAAGGCAGCTGAGGGAGATCAATGGGATACAAATTGGAAAGGAAGAAGTGAATGTATCACTCATCATGGATGATATGATAGTATACATAAGTAACCTCTAAAATTTCTAACAAAATACTCCTACCTCAGAGGAACACCTTCACAATGTGATGGATACAATATGAATTTTTAAAGATCAGTAGCCCTTCTGTATACAAAAGAGAAATAAACTGAGAAGGAAATAAGGGAAACAACACCCTTCACAATAGCCACAAAGACTATGAATTATTATGGAGAAACTCCACCCAAGCAAGTGAAAGAATTGTATGAAAAAACTTCATGTCTCTGAAGAAATAAATTGATATATCAAATGATACGAACATCCCCATTGCTCAAGGATCCATTTGATTCCAGAGTAAAAATAGCCATTTTATCAAAAGCAATATATATATACATTTGCAATTTCCATCAAAATGCCAACATAATTCTTTTCAGACATTGAAGGAACCTGGTGGCACTCAGAGGAAGGACAGCTGGTTACTAAGAAGAGACTTGATGCCCTAAGCATATACAGGGGGAGGAAATCACCCTCAGGAACAGTCATAGGGGAGGAGAATAAGGGGAAAAGGGAAGGTAGGGAAGAATGGGAGGATACAAGGGATGGGATAACCATTGAGATGTAACAAGAATAAATTAATAAAAAAAATTTAAAAAAGAAAAAGAAAGAATCATGAATAGCAGAGATGGAATTACACAAATCCCCCACTCTTTCTTACTAACACATCTTTGTTTTTATTATATCATAATGATTACCTTTATTATTTTTATTAAATATTTTTACCTGTTACACACACCTTTATGTTATTACATTTACATATATATATATATATATATATATATATATATATATATATATATAT